>KN832564.1:756681-1131716 GCA_000827205.1 Plicaturopsis crispa FD-325 SS-3 | reverse complement strand
GGCCGTGTGACAAACCAGATCGAGGCTTGTGCGAAGGCTTACCGTGTCGCGCGCGCCGCCTTGCTGGCACTCGGACCCATCCTCGGCAAATCGGAGGCGTGGAAGCGCATTCTGTGCGAACTCGAGGACACCGATATCCGTCACATGTCCGGCGGTCTCTATGAAGAGGAGACCCAGACTAGTTCCAGACGGAACCTCTCTTGGATCTGGCTGATTCAGGGGGTTCCCGGGCAGGGGGACGACATCACGACCGATCCGATCATGAGCGACGGTAAGTTCATCGGCACATCGTTAAATTTAAAAGCCTGATATATTATGATTTTCCAGCGCTACGCATCGAATGGTGCTGCGCGCGGGCCCGAGCCATGCGATGGTCCGAGGAAATCATCCTCCTGCAAGAGGAGATGCGCCGCGTCAAAGTTACAATGGAATGGCAGGCAGTGCGGTGGGATTCGAGGGCTGCCGCAGCTGCTGAGCGGCTGGCAGGAGACGGAGGCGCGGAGGGGCTGACCGCGTACGCGTACCGCCAGGCTGCGCTGCAGCGGGCGCTCAAGGAGAGGTGCGAGTATGACTGGCGACATGTGTCAACGTGGGTGTCGACCGGCAGCAGCGCCGTGGGCGATGACCCGGAGGACCCCCTCACAGACGAGGGGGAATAGTTTTAATATGATTTTTTTCTCCCGTACCGCGGAAAACGCATGTGAATTTTAATAACGGCGGGATCGGTAGGCGCGCCGGGCGCGCGAACGAGGGCGACCGAGGGGCTAATGTATGCATTCGGTATCTGCTGTCAGCAGAGGTGTGAAATGGATCAGGTATCTGCTGTCAGCAGAGGTGAAAAATGGATTCCGTATTTGCTGTGAGGAGAGGTGAAAAATGGATCATATTCAGCTCTTGTTGCAGCCGTGGATGCATCAGAGCTAGGCAGTAAGTACAGGTATATAATGTATTACTATGACAGTATTGGGTGGTCTCCTGGGTGTCTCAGCTTGTTGTGTGGATATGGTCGACAAGTTCAGATTGAACTCCGCGGCGCTTTCGGGCGTCGCAATATTTCGACTGCCGCGGCGCGTCTACATACTTGCCTCCAACTTGAACGTTTGCGTGACGATCCTCTTCTCCAGCTCTCATCTCTGGAACGGCAGTGCTTATGATTCCCCGGACAAACCTTCTTCGGCATCAACTAGAACGATCATGGAGGCCAACACGAACGCTGGCGACGGTCAGGTCCGCCCCAGCTGAAGCAGGCTCAGGGGATCCGACCACATATTGCAGGAACCTTGTGCGAAAGCACGATTACGACTCCTTCCTCATAGCACAGTTTTGGCCGAAAGAGCTTCAACGGGGATATTACGCGCTGAAGGCTTTCGCTGTGAGCATTGGCGACTTGTTGTCCACCTGTGATGTCACTGAATGTTTCCTGACAGGTAGAATTAGCTACAGTGCAGGATGTGGTATCAAATACGGTGTTGGGCCAAATGCGCATGCAATTTTGGCGAGACGCTGTAAAATCAATTTCAGACGTGCGTGATATAAGACTCGACTGCCTCTCACTGACTAACGTCACGTAGGGTAGACCCCCACGGCATCCCGTCGCCCTTGCCCTGTATGAAACTTCGCAAACCGCCCACTTGCCCGCGTATCATCTCAAACGCATCATCGATGCCCGCGACGCGGAATTGAGCACGCCGACGCACTTGTCGCTCGACTCCCTGACTTCGCATGCCGAGTCGACATCTTCGACACTTCTCTACCTCTTGCTCTCTCTCCTGAACTTGAATTCCTCTGAATTGTCGCATGCAGCCTCCCATCTCGGTGCCGCGCAGACAATCACAACGCTCCTTCGCGCATTGCCGTTTCACGCTGCGCAGCGACGTATGGTTATACCAGCGGAACTCACTGCACGACGTGGTGTTGTCCAGGAAGACGTGTTCCGAAACGGGGGAAAGGCGAAGGGGCTAGAAGACGCAGTCTACGATTTCGCTGTTGAGGCACACGCGCAACTGAGCGCCGCAAGAGACATGGCGGGCACTGAGGGAGGTAAGGTGCCGCGTGTAGCCATGCCTGTGTTCTTAGCCGGGGTAAGTGCTCCTTGTCAAACCTTTCGCAGTTACGACTCACATTGGAGCAGGTGCCTGTCGCGTCGTTCTTGGGACGCTTGGAAGCTGCGAATTTTGACGCGTACAAACCGGGTCTTCAGCAGCGCGGCTGGAATTTGCCCTGGCAAGTGTGGAGGAGTTACTATAAGAGTACATTCTGAGGCTGGCTAGCAATATGCTTGCCTTACGTCGTAAAGGTAATACCTAGCGCTCAGCCCCAGTCAAGAAATGTAGTGAACTTTTTCTATGAAATATCAAAACATAACCTAAAAACGATAGAAAGTTAGAGGCTGCCCCGGCCGAACCGGGACCGTCGTCAGACAAGTCCTCAAAGTCTAAATTGAGGCTCCGATTCTCCTGACGGACCCAGCTTACTCCTCGACCGCCATCTCCTCTGCTTGCTCTTTTCTTGAAACCACCACCGAGTTCTTTCAAGCTTGACCGGAGTGCTGCTGCTGTTGCCTATCTATTCTACGCGCAAGAATTGCCCCGTTTTTCTTGTTCCCGGAGCATTTCCGACTGCACTGCGCCGCCGCCGCCTGGCAGAGTGCACGCTATGGATCGCGTTTGCGGTATGTCCTTTGTTTAACTTTCAAAAGTACATTTGGCTTATGAAGGCTCAGACGAAGTCTTGCAGTTGATATTCTTTGAACTCGACAACCCCGCACCGCTAACGCTCACCACTCGCCGCTTCCACGCCTTTGCCCAGGACCCATACGTTCGCGCACACTATTTCCTCGCCCGACATGGCAATGTCGAGGCGCTTTTCTTTGCTCTCGGTAGGGGCAAACTCCTCACTGAGCGAGTCATCGACGTACGTCTCCCCCCTTTCTTCTTGCCTGCATACGCCTGATCCGATCATGGCACCTCAGATATTGTTGACGAGCGGCGCGAATCTATCGCGATACCTCGTCCAGGTCGCAATACATCACTACTTCCATACGGCAGCGCACTTCGTCAAAACGCCCTGGGTACGCAACGTGCGCTTTCCTGTATTCTCGCACCTCCTAGCCACCGCAGCGCAACGTTTCGGAGAGATACCTGTCGGAAAGGGCGAAGACGACGGTACTTTGTTTGCTACTTTTCTGAAGGAGAGTCGGTTTCCGCGGGATATGAAGAACGTTAAAGTTGAGGACATCAAGGTTGTATTGGAGAAATACAAGGTGAGCCATTATACTCGCTGTTCATCATTCAGATTCTCACAGCAGTCTTAGTTTATTCCGTTCAGTATGAAGGTACTCCACTCGCATCTGCATCTAGGTTTTCCCATACTCATACTGCCATCGCACAGGACCCTCTATCCACGAGCTTTCCTCTTGCCCTCGCTGTAGAACCGCAGCTTCTTCCCTTGGCAATTGCCAATGGTTTTCGCATGGATGTCAAGGCATGTGACACCTTTTTCTTGCCCCTCCCCCTATGCCATCAAATCTAAATGATATCCTTTCTCGTCCACTCCCTCAGTACCGCGATTGCGTATTTCGCAAAATGTTCGAGCGACCTACAGTTCTGTCAGCTACAGCCGATGGACGCGTGGATGACATTGTGCGCAATGTGCGCGAGTTGTGCCATCTAGATCCTGCGTAGGTTTCTGTCACTCACCTGGTTCTCAAGTTCTAACGAGATGCTTTCATACAGAATGTTTCTCAGCAGAACCGTTGCAGCAGAAGTCTGTATGGAAGCCAAAGTCAATGAGCATGCGTATAACGCATTGAAGAAATTGGACCAAGCGGGCGATTTGCTCTTCGAATTATCGTATGTGATGTGTGCTATTTGTGGTTGTTCCGAAGCTAAATATCGACAACGTAGAATTCTCGTTGCGGATCTCATTAAGGTAAACAAGGGTTTGCCACGCGTATCTACTTCAAGCCGATACTAAAACATCTTTGTGCGCAGCTCTTCCTCAAGGCACGGTCGATTACCCAGCTTCACATTATCAACTGTCTCCAAAAGCTCTATGGCGATTTTCCCTCCTCGGATCCTAGTGTGCGTCTTGTCATGATAACTAGTGTGTTTTTGTCGGATCGCAGTCGTGACACGAGTGCGGCCGCCCTCGAAGAAAAGTTCGAAAGCCTCGGTCTGGCCCCACTTTCTCGTCGGGACATTGTCAACGTCCTCGTAAACCCTTTCATCGAGAAACCGCCACGAATACTAGCATATGCTCGCGATACACTAGGAATCACCGGGCCTGAGACGCGACTGCTCGCAGAGGAGGTTGCGCTGAAATGCTTAGAGGTAGGATGCAAAGGTCGCATGCTATTGGACCTTTGTGACCGATTCCGCTACCTCCACGACACAATCTCATCGGCGGTGGTCCCGAAGTACCAGCTCCAAGTAGAGGATTTACCGGAGCCCCTGGATAGCCAGGCGTGCGCAACGTACCAGGCGAAGTTGGCTAGGGATTACATGATGCCGAGATCAATGAATGGTGATGAAGGAGATGAAGGAGCAGACGGGCCGGAGCCAAGCGCTGTCTCTGAGGACGAAGATTCCGACCACGACAGCGAGGCCATGGAGGTATTGAGTGCTTCTGGCTCTAGCGAAGCAGACCAGGGTACACAGGAACTTGTACGTTGTCCATTCTTATCCATAATCGTTCTCCTGAGGTAACATGTATGCACAGGGACATATAGGGCACGACACCCTGTCGAACATGATACGGCAGGACGAAGCGGCCCCCTTGCGCGCTCGCCGGCGCCATCTGTATTATTTGACATATCACGACTTGACTGCTAAGTACGCGTATCCCTCAGACGCCATGCAAGTGGGCTGTTGGATCAAGGACCAGTATGGCCCTCGCAGCCATGTAACAGCAATATTCATGACGCACGCTGTAATTAACGAAAATCACGAGGTGCGCCTATCCTTCGTCCTAGTTTATATTGACGGAAAGTCTCAAGGCGTCTCCAGGTTCTGAGACGCTATATGGGCCACGAGAGTAGGTCTGGCTCCGTCGCCAACCATGTACCAATCACTTTACGACACTTCCGCCTTCTTGCACGCCTGGGCAAGCATCCTGTGAGATTATTAAATTCTCGTGCGCATGAATATTAGCTGACACTTTTCAAGAGTGACTACATATGGCACGATATCCAGATGGGTGCCGAGTTTTTCGAAACGGAGGATGACTACCTCTCCAAGGACGCGGACGTTAAACCCTTTGCTAGAGTCAATGTCAAGGCGGAGACGCCCCCAAGCCCTGTTGAGGCGTCCCCTGTTGCGTCCAGCTCCAGAATAAAACCCTCCAGTCCTGCGCGTGCCAAGGCAGATGCATCCCCGCGGCTGAGGAAACGGCCGCGTCGTTCTACCGCCGCTGCCGTGAAGTCATACGTTGACCCTGATTCCGACGATGACGCCATTGCCGAGGACGCGAACAGTCTACGGCAAATAAGGGAACAGACGCGCAAGAGGAAGGTCGAGTCTAATCTCCAACGGTGGATTAAACATCTTGCTGTTCTGCTGAAGGAGGAGCAGAGGAAGGTATGTTGCGGTTGCGTCTATCTGTTTTTTGCCATCTGAACATATTTTCCGCGCTACAGTACAAGGAGAAAAAGAAACGGATCGAGCAAAATTCACCTCCTGACGTGAAACTGCGCGTGTCCAAGGTACTAGGCGTCTTGTCTCCTCTTGACCGCACAGTAGCCTGACCATTGTATGTTAGAGCGATTTTTTGAAATCGTTAGCTTCACATCTTCGAGAACTACGCAAACACGACCAGGAGAAACGGGCGGAGCTCTACGGTGCTGAAGCCCTCCAAGACGACTACAGCGACGGCGACGACGACGAGTATAAGCACGTCCGTCCGACTAAGCGCCGCAAGACTACGATTGCTAGTACTACCTAACGGACTCCGGATATTGGACTCATTCTTCGCGGAACTTTTTTTTCTCTGCTCATTGTCCGTTCCGTTTCTTCTTCGTCCCCCCGCGCCGCATCATCTCTCTGTATTGACACATGTTGTCTCATCTAGCTCCTCGCGCCTCGCGCTGCACCCGCATTTTTTCTCCTACCTCATCAGCATTCAACCGTTCGAACCGCATTACTCGGAGCATCGTTACACTACGCCCACATATTTTCTGCGACTTGCAGTCATTAATTGCATCCGATTCCAGCCTTCTTTCTTTTCGTATGTTTGACCGTGAGCACTCTCCATCACCTAATAGCTGTCCCTCTGCACGGGACTGGAGCGAGCCTTCTGCGCTCGACTTGAGGAGAATTGCTCTCATCAGAGATATAGACGCCCTGGAAATTCGAAGACTTCCAGACTGTAGTTCACCGCCTCGCACAGCCTGCGCGCCCTATCCACTATATAGTCCTCTGACTCATGGCAACAGAGATATGGTGTTTCCTCCTGAGTCCTCATCAATCATCGAGCCCACTCATTGTATACTTTACAGGCAGTTTGATCACCGAGTCTGAGCGTACTGCGTTCTGTGCAGGAGTGCGCTCAAACTGGAAGCATACGTCCTGTTAGCGATGGCGACGGATCAGCAGTCTAATAGCCCGGCGCCATCTCGTCCTAGCCATCCACGACCACCATCTAGCCCAACCTTGAGCCGTCATACCAGTCCCAAATTGCCGGGCATTTATGAACTCGATGATACAGAACGAGAGCTGGTCTTGGAAGAGGCTTTATACACTGTATGCATTGCGATCCATCATTTCGGTTGACGAATTGTAAGACTGACATCCAACCTGCTAGGATGCGCCGGATGAACTTCCCGCTAGTCCATCGGGACTGGCACCCCCCTGGCTATCTACGGGAAAGTGGGTTGATGAGCATGAACTCCCGGCCGCTACGGCAACGCCCCGTGCCCCATTTCCAGTTCGTTCTGAGGGAGCTACTTCACTAATAGGCTCCTCGAGCCCACGGAGGCGCGCGTCAACGCGAAGCGTCAGTTATCATATTGGCACTTGACGGAGTCGGAAGTTTACTGACAGTATTGACTGCCTCAGGCATCCGCAATTTTGATGTCCTCGCCGTCGGATCGACCTAAGAAATGGCCATACCATGTGGGTTTTCGTCACTCGTTTACCGGTTCCCTTTCTTTTCGCCTTACAATATTTTGCAGAGGGCCACTTTGAATCAAGCGGTCAGTGTTTCTATAGCCTTTCTTACATGGTCACCATTCCTTATGGATGGTTCGAGTAGATCTCGACTGCGACCGGAACTGTGATCCCAATCGCACATCTGCCTTCGGAGGATTCCTCGCAGGTATTAGAACAGATATGGTCAACATATGCCCTCGAAGCTAGTCAAGCAGATAACCGTATGGTAGCGGGTTGGAACCGAAGTTTAGAAGTGCAACTGATCTTTGTATGTTTGTGCGTTCTATTGACTGCGTACACGAGTAGGCTAACATGGCAGTACGCTTTCAAAGTCTGGCATCTTTTCTGCTATCCTCACACCCTTCATTATCGAATTTTACAAGCTTCTTGAAAACCAAAAGGTGACGCCTTCGTTTTTCGGGCACGATGGATACACCGTCCGTGTAAATGCTATGTTTTTTGGAAGTCTCATGATCAGCCTCACTGCTGCATTACTTTCGATACACTGCAAACAATGGATCCAAGGTTACGGAGTGAGTCCGTTCAAACATGCCCGTCCGTGTTTCTCTGATGTGCGTTTCTTCAGGCGCAGACTATGTTCGTAGGCACCTCAGGGTCATTTCAAAACCTCGTAGATGCTTGTCGGACAAGGCAATATGTGAGAATTCTCGGCTTCGTTCAAAAACGTGTTGAGTGATAAACTGACATGGCTATCGTCTCTTACAAACAGAGGTATGAGGGACTGAAGAGATACCATGTGCCAGAAATTATCAACCTGCTCCCCATCATGCTCTATGTCTCTCTCGTGCTCTTCGCGGTCGGGCTCATAGACCTACTCTGGCATTTAAACAAAGGCATCGCCATCTTCCTGTCAACCATATGCGGCGTCATCGCGGCTTTCCACACGTACACCACCGTTGTTCCCTTCTTCACCGCACGGTCACCGTTCAAGACGCCTCTTTCGAATTTCCTCGGTAACCTCTGGCGGGGTGCATGGCGCCATAAACGACCCTACAAATTGCTCGAGGAGGACGAAATCCTCGATGTAGCAGAACGAGGGGAGGTGCTGGACAATAACGCCTTGATTTGGCTCATGTCAAGCACGAAGTCGGAGGAGATATATGAGAATGCATTGAGAGCAAAGGAGGAGTATACCCGGCAGAAGAAGGCGAAATCAGGATGAAGTTGAAATGTAGGGTGGATCGAAAGATCGAAATCAATGTACCCCATGGTAGACGAGATTCATGCGAGGATATTATTGACGACACCCTAGGCTGCTTTACAACGACAACTACAACATGACTGAATAGATACATTGGAATCCATGAAACGTAACAGTGACAGTAGTCCTTGCAGCGAAGACACCCTCTTAGGTGTCGATGCTTAGACTGTAATCACATGAGACCAGCCCTTTCTCAAAGAGGGAGTGCACTCACATAGTTGAGATCCTCCTCGAGTCCCAATCCCCACATCAAGTTGATCGACGTTCATGGCGTTCGATTCCACTGCTGCGGGTGTTATCCGAGGTACTAGCGAAGCCATATGGTTGAAATCGAAATCGCCCGCCTGAGCGGACGTAGCGGCAAGCTTCATCTCAGTAACTTGTCCCCTGGCTTCTTCATATGCATAGCTGTACTGCTCTAGACCCGCTATGCAGTTGTGCGCTTCGGGACGACCAAGACGTGCAAGCAGCATCCCCGCCTGGAAGCAGCTCACGTGCATTGCAGCGGGATCCAATCTCTGTGAACGGGGGATTAACTCGCCGTCAAGCGCTCCAGAGTGGAAGATATGCATACCAGATATCCGTTTGTTGCTAGTACACCGGCCTGCAATGGTTCAGTTTCCATACGTCCAAATGATATCGGGAGGAGGAGGACACTGGTACTAACCAAGCCTGCAATTCGAAGAGCGCCGTGTACGGCCTCGTCTGTAATTTTGCGTTGCAATTCCTCTACTCTTGCAATAGCATCATCAGGCATTGTGTCCATATCTCGTACTCCAAAGTCGTCCAGAGCGTTGAAGAGTACAATCCACATGAGATGATATGTTGCATCACTCGCGCCTGGTGACAAGAGCTACCCGTTACATTTGCTCGTTACAGATTGAACGTAGAGATACTCACATGCAGATATGGCAGAGATAAAATCCCATTCAGCTTCAAAGTTACTAGGCACGCCAACTTGTGGGAGGTATTGGTCTCTCCATTCGTTCAGTGATAGTCGGAAGGTGTGCAATACTTCGATCGGGACCCCTTCGGATTCTGTTGCTGGTCGCCACAGCTGTCTCGCCATTTGCCTTGCTATGCGTGCCATTGCGTGCGCGGCCCGATAATAACCCTGCGATAGTGGAGACAATTAGCCACGGGGAACCCACATAAACGGGGCGTGGTTTACCAGGAACTAAAGATACGAGATACGTGAGTCAGGCACGGCAGCATGATAGTAGACCTAAATATTGACCTCTAACTGCTCCCTCGGGGATGGTTTTGGGCCTTGTGTGTCTAGTGCGTCCGATGTAACGGGGTCTGCGGTGTAAAAATCTATGTCGTAGTCGTCATCATCGCTTCGCATGCACCGTTAGCCAATCTCACACAGAGCACACGGGCGGACACATACGCACAGCATTGGCTTCTTCCGATAGTAGACCGAATGATACGCGTCCGCGAGGCAAGTCATCCACCATGCAAAAATCATCGTCCCACGCGCCTCAGGATCCTTTATGTTTGTCATTACGGATTTGTGGTTTATCTGGTAAAATGAACGGTGAATAATTTTCATATCGGCTCAAGATTATGCTTGCCTGCATTTCGAACAGATGGCGAATAGCAGCCGTCAGCCAGAATCCGTGAAAACCTGCGTAGCCAATGAGTCTCCCTGTTGGTAGGAAAATTGGAATAAATCACCGACCTTCGCTGTCGTCAGGATTTTCTATCCGGCAAACCGCCGAAACGTCAACGGAGCCGCTGGTACGAAGAAAGATAAGACTTACGACTTTGAAGGGTCTCTATGAACAAACATATAACCACATGATCGGACGAAGCTATTCGATATACTTTGAGCGCCTCCGCCAACTCACGGGCACGATTTACCAATACTTTTGCGAGGAAGCTCTGGCCGCCAGGCCGAGCACGGTCTGCGACAAGCAGCGGGTGCTCTGAGAACTTTGTCCCCCACGCCAGCACGGTGGCAACGAGCGCTGGGTGCAGGCGCTTGCTGCCGTTCGCTGGGCAATTTATGTTGAGACGGGCGCGGAACTGAGCAGGGTTGAGGAGAGGAAGCCGTATGTGGACTATCTGAAAGAAGACTTCTACTAGGTCAAGAGAAAATCTGGTGAAGAAATCGATGTTAGCTAGTTACGTCAGATCTAGTTCCAGTAGTCAGTGGTTTGATAGAACAAGTGTTGTAAAGCGTTCATAAGGACTTACGAGAAAGCATGAAAACCACAGCTGATTGGAAACAAGAACAAAGTGGTACGTACTGGTTTCTATAGGTCTCATCTTCGAGCTTGTGGGCCAGTTCACCCCAAGCAGCATATGGTGATAGGCGTGAGCCATCATAGGCCAAAAACTGAGTATCCTGGCTTCACAATGTCGATGAGCCTCGTGTCGTGCCTGAGCAAGATGAGCCACAAACCTCGAGGCATTGGGTGGAGCAAATAGATACGCGAGAAGCTGACGAGTATCGGTTTCAAGAGTTACCGGCACTCCCTGTGTCCGATACTGGGGGACGGCCGTAGGCTCGTAGGCCGGACCCACTGGAGGCGGTGAAACGGAGACCGATGATTTCCCGAGGTCGCTGGTCGAAAAGATCAGGAAAAATAGGTTCTGACCGTGATTGAGAATTGCTCACGGCTTAGCAGAGTTTGGAGAAGGAGAGCCGCTGTACAGAGATAGGTGGGTTGTCGTGAGGATGGGCTGTTCATAGGCTCACCTAGAGAAGGACGTGTGGCGTATGCCCGCCGGAAATTCTGTCTGCTGCGGTGGAAAATACGGCGTGCGCGAAGTAGAGCTGGAAGTGCTGATATTTCTTGGCCTCCGCGAGACATTTGTGCCGCGTTTCTTCTCGCTCGTGGCTTGTTGAATATGATGTCTACAGAGCGTAACGAGCGTTTGTAATCTGCAGCCAGGATGATCATGTTTTATGAAACTCACGTGCAGGGATAGTTCTTGGACAAGCAGTGCTGCGATCCAGTCAACGGCGTGAGTAAATCAAGCGCCTAGTAGGCGCCGTAAATGGTACCTGGCACTGCGTTCGTTCCGTTCAGCAATACCCCATTCGATGGAATATAAGGCGCGCATACTTTGTCATTTCCCGGCAGTCTGTGGCATTTCACTTTGCGCGCTCTACCGCGGACGTCAAAAATCCGCGGGATATTCATGTGGTTGATTTACCTGCAGGCGTCACACGCTGTGTTCTGCTTGCGCGGTGGGGGCAAGGATTTGGCAAGCTCATGAATCTGGTTCTGCATGGATGGCGTCGGCAGAACCAGACCTACCCCGCACAAGCCTTCAGTGGAGTAGAACATAGCTATGAGGACAAATCTGACCAGGAGAGAACGAGGATCCGGGATCCTCATGTTGGCGGTGCTGTTCCATTGTCAACGATGATGGTGGTAGAGAGAAAGAAAGGCGGCGAGCTGCGAGAAATAAAAGATACGGTACACTTTATAGGCTATAGGGACTCCAGCTTAGTTAGCGGTCAATGTCATTTATTGGACCACGGCTGGTGTACGTAAGCACTTTCGGCACCGACAAGAGCAGTTTTCTTTTACAAGTCCCTTCCTCGTCCGCTCCATCTCGCTCTGCCGTACACTCGTCTGTACCGTTCTTCTTCCAGTTTTTCTCCGTGCGCTGACGGCTCTCGCTATAGCAGTCTTCCTGACAGGCCCTTGACTTCGTCCGACACGTACCCACGAATCTTAGCTCGGTGAGTACACGCTTTGCTGCAAACGGTAGAGCCTTCCGCTCATCTGTTTTGCAGGTCACTCAAAGATGGTCAAAGTCGAGATTGTAGAAGAAAAAGACCACCAGGGCTCGTCACCCTACGCCTCAAGCTCTTCGTCGCGGACGTCATCGAGCTCTTCGCTATCCTCCGTCTCTACTGAGCTTTCAGCCGACGAGACGTTCATCGACCGCCTGACGGCTCTGGTCGACATTGTTCCTCCAACAACACGGCAGTCCATCTACAGCCGCGTCTCTAAAACCGCTTCCTTTTTTAAGCGTGGCGGGAAACTTGCCGGGAACATCGTCTGGGTCCTCACGACCTCGGCTATCCTTGTCGGATTACCACTAGCGTTGAGTCTAGAAGACGAGGCAAAGATCGTGCAGCAGGAGCAGGAGATGCTAGCACAACAGCAGGGCGCACAGCAGGTTCGTTTACTCCGGTTACCGGCCGATAATGTATACTAACGCTGTGTTCAGATGCTTGGCCAGCCGGATCAGACGCAGCAAAAAGCCCTGGTGCCTCCTGGCTTCTGAGGCATTTTCACCCCCACTGTTAGACGATTGGACGGACTATAGCTATCTCATAATGTTTTCCTTGCTCCCGCGTTCCGCAGCGATCGCACCCGTTTGCCGCGCCCAATATCCGGCGTATACACCCATTTCACCCAAATGCCACCAAAAGTATCGTGAGACGGTGTGAGAATCCAGCACCCCAGCCGTTAGGGCCCGAGTTGACTGGTCCACACAAGAGAGTGCGAACGACCTCATTGAGCTTCTGACTTGGCATCATCCGTGTAGCTAAATATCTTAAGACGCCGTGTGGCGTAGGTCACTCCAAGGGAACGTCCAACTTCATGGTCCATGTATACTAGTACATGATACCCACAGTCGTCACCTCAGGCAGCCTATAATTACATAGCATATGTTAGTGAGGTAGCATAATGCTAGGCATCGAACCACTTTACCGGACTAATTCGCGGAGGGAACACGGTCGGGCGCGTGAAATCAGTCGCAGACCGATACCGTCTCAGATACTTGAGTGCGAACTCTTCAATCTCCTCAGGCCGTACACCGACGATGCGCCATGACTCCGAGCCGTCAACGTCGCTGTCGTTGATATAGCGTCTCTTCACCTCATCTGGAGAAAGTGCAGGCCACCACACCGCCTGCGCGGCTTTGGCCAGAGCGAGGGCCGCAGCTTGGGGAAGCACAGGCGCGCGCGAGGGTTTCTGGTACGTGATAGACTGGACAAGGTCTGTCAGGTACTCGTAGGTGAGAGTGGAAGGCCCTGGCAGCGAAAGGGTGCCTGCGTATCGCGGCATGTGCATGAGATTCGCAAGTGCTTGCGCAACATCCATTACCTTGCATCAAGTGGAGAAGTGAGACATCGCCGGCCATATGGAGATGAGGAGAACTCACATGGACGGGGCGGGTAGTGGTCCTCCCATGGTTCAATTTCCACCATATCGGCCAGACTGGTGGCGATACCATAAGAATAGTCACAGGATGAAGCGGGCTAGACCACATACTGGCGATATTGTTGAGCAGTTTATCCTCGTACCCGAACATCTGTGCGGGCCGCACGATGGTTGCTTCAGGGAACGCGCTTTTGACGCGCTCCTCGCCCTCAGCTTTGGTTTGGTAGAACTCGGACTTCGAATCGTGAGCGGCGTTCAGATGGGAGAGGTGCACAAGGCGCTGTACACCAGACTCCGCAGCTATTTTGGCTATACGCTCAGCGCCAGAGACTTGGACAGAAGCGTAATCGAAGTTCCTTATAATCGGTCAGTCGGTCAATACATGGCATGCGCAAGTCTAGAGCCCTTACTTGGTCTCGTATTCACGCCCGACGAGA
The DNA here is from genome assembly GCA_000827205.1 of Plicaturopsis crispa FD-325 SS-3. Taxonomy (NCBI): domain Eukaryota; kingdom Fungi; phylum Basidiomycota; class Agaricomycetes; order Amylocorticiales; family Amylocorticiaceae; genus Plicatura; species Plicatura crispa. The sequence goes on along the minus strand of KN832564.1, from coordinate 1,117,774 downwards.
TTGTAAACGATGTCCGAGTGTCTCAGGCACTCCGCAATTTGCGCTTCGTTCCGAATGTCCCATTCCTGGCATGCAATGAGCATGCATCCAAGGAAACAATGATATAGGCGACGCACCATGCGGACGATCTGACCTAAATCACCCATAGGTTTAAGGTGTCGAGTCTCATCTTCTTCGCGGTAAGGTATAACAACCTGAGTTCCCTGCCTCGCTGTAGCCCGAAATGAGCCTCGACTCTCTGGAAGTATTTCGTAGCGACGTACCAAGCTTGGAAACGAGGTATCGACCAAGAAACCCAGTGGCACCGAATACAGTCACAACATGACCAGTCACTGCGCTGTATCCAGGAGGCCCATGCGAGATTATGGGCTTGTGCTCGGGAAGAGTGAGGAGGTCATGTATGGCGCGCTAAACTTGTGTTCAGTCTATCACGAAAAGTCGATAGCTCGAGATAGAAATCGTACCTTTCCCGGAGTGAGAACTGTGCGCTGCAAGCGCAGAATATTAGTTGGCGAGGACAGCATCCTCAGCCAGCAGAGAGCTCGAAATCTTTGCTAGCAGTCGCGGTTTCGGTGCAATTCGATGGACCAACCGAGGACGGGCGGTTGTGCAGGCCGCAAACCTCCGAAACGCCACGTGGAGAAATATTTCCTCAAGTCTCTCATTTTTGACTGGCATCTGTTCTCGATATCTGCTTAGCTGCTTGTTTTCGTTTTCTCCTTCCTTTAAAATCGTCATGGTCCAAGGGAAAACTAAAGGCCTGCAGAACAAGGGCGCATCGTCTCGGCATGCAGCCAAGGCAGCCGCAGCGCCGAAGAAAGGCAAACGTTACATCGCGCCGAAGAAGACTGTACTCGTAAAACAGGCATCAGCACACAGGGTATGCTACAGTTCAAATGTACGACTAGCCTTGTCGCTAAAATATGCTCTTTATTGCATAGTCTTTGACTGCAAAGATCAACAAATCGATCGAGCAGCAGATGGTTTCGGCTGCGTCGTCGGGAAAATTGACGATCATGAAGAACGTTGCTCCTGAAGCGTGAGTGCAACCGATGCATCTGCCTGCATACAATACAACTAAACTAATTGTGCACACTACAGTGGATCATCCAAGTCGTCCGGAAAGTCATGACGCGGTCCAGCTCCTGCTATCCATCATCGTGGTTGACCGACCCCCATGTTCGACAGCGAACCTCCCAGGTCTATCCGTGTGTGCACACAGCACATCGTGACCGCATTGCGAAGCTACACGCTATCATCTCGCTACGATACGACAGTGCTGTGCCAGTATGCTATGATTGTATCTTTAGGGCTCACAGACAAATGTGTATTTCTTCAAATCGCGATGCACTGCGCCATTACACCCCTTGATCGAACCCTCCGAGAAGTACGACATCCTTTTGGTCAGGAACCACACATGCGCACTGCAGTGGCTCTCAACTACCACGCTAATGGATCCTTGTCTCCTGCTGTGGAGGATTTCAACGGGATGACGTATATGTGGGGCCGCTCACCGTGAATTCATAGGTGATGTTGGGTGGCGCTGTACTGATCTCCAAGGTGTATTTAACAGGGGGCTGCATGTTTCTTGCACACTCATTTATCCGTCGCGGTCACATCGAAGCAACCATGTCCTCTTCTCGTGCCGCATCTCAAGCTCGCGCAGCATCGCAGTCTCGCCCTGCGTCCCAGTCTCGTCCCACATCACAAACCCGTCCCGAACCATCACCTCAGCCTCAGCCTCAGCCTCAGCGCCAACAGTCCCAGGCGCGTTCCTCGTCCCGCCGCCGAGGCCCCAGTGCTGGCCCACGCTCTGTCTCTCGCCCCTCCTCTGTTGCTCCATCGGAGGGTGAGACGGATCAAGAGCCCGAGGCTGGCGGGCGTCGACGTCGGAACCGAAAACCGAAAGGCGGCGGGCTTCCTGCCGTCGATGAGTCGCCCACTGACGTTGCCAAAAGCGGCGTCGGAAATGTAGCGGGCCAGGCGACCAACGCCGTCAGTGGGGCTGGGCAGCAGCAGCCTGCTGCCCCTCAGCAGGAGGAGTCCAAAGAGGACGATACTTTGAAACTGCGTCTAGACCTCAACCTCGATGTTTGGTATGTTCCACCTGCGCACATGGCGGTACAAGGTACTGACTGCTTGCTCTGCGTCATACAGGATAGAACTAAAGGCTAAAATTCACGGCGACGTGACTCTGGCTTTACTGTGAGTTGTTTTGTCATTTACTTGTGTGGATCATGCTTAACTGAGGCACCAAGTCAATAATATTAGCGGTTAATACGAGATGTCATCGAGATTGTGTATGGGCCCACTGCAAGTGTATGTATGGAAGGACATTCGAGCACGGTGAAGGACAGTAATGCGGCTCGTGGACATTACGTTGTGCATGTATCGATACTTCGCAAATGAATCCCTCTGCGAATTCTGAACGGCGTCCGACGACGATTGAGGAGTCGCATACATGGGTGACATCAAGACAACAACAGAAAACATAAGCCCCGCGTAGGAGGATAAAAGACGGCCACTTCATGCAGAATTAAATGCCAACGTATCAGGAAAGACCCTTGGAGAAGAAACAGACGAGCAAGACATGGTTGATGTAGTTATGAGACGAGGCGGTATTGGATGATTGCGATGCATATAGACGAGACAAGTGCATGAGGAACGATGGACGGGCTTGGGAAGCAAAAAGGGTCAATGTTCGTCAAGACAAGACTAGAAGATGATATGAAGTAGATGATGCACTCAGTGCTTTTATGAGAAGGACGATAGCCATGGAACATAGAGCGAAGAGCCGAGGCATAGCAGATGAGGTGAAAGCTGGCGAACGATGGCGGAGACCGTTCATCGCTTTTCCCGTATGTACGGGACCCCACTTGCGGCTTGGAAAATGGCATTCTTCACGGAAGCAAGCAGCTCGCGTTCCTCCCACGTCAGGAAGCCCTCAGGTTGTGAGTCGACGAAGGCGATCACTTTGTTGATAGAATCTTCGACCTCTGGCATGTCGGGTACGCCGCTCGACGTGATCGGAGGAGCTAGCGCATAAATCTCGAGGGGTGCAGTGTAGGAAACGGCCTGTTGTGCGGCGAGATCTGTCTGGTGGTGGGCGGGCATGGTCATAGATTCTAAGTGCATATTGGAAGCATCGTGATGATGAGGTTGGGAGTCGTAAGGTGTCTGGGAGTCGTGCATAGCAGCATTATCGGTCGAGGCAGAAGAGGAAACGTTCATGGCATCGGGGGTGTCGACAGACCGCGCATGCCAGTCCGTGTGACGCGAGAGACTGCTGGATGGTGGTGGACGATGATCAGGAGCAGTATCGTCCTGATGACTCATGTCAGTGTCGGGCGTATCATCGTCTTCTGACTCGAGGCCTTCATCGGCATCCAAAGCATCGAGCGGGGGTGGCGGCATAGACGTCGATGCGCCGTCTGTCCGCGAGGATTCGAAGGCCGGGTTCAGCGGTGAAAGGACCGCGGCTGGATCGCGATTCTCCTCGCGCGGTAGAGCGCCCACGCCCATCGCGCGTGCCATCCGCAACGTTTTACCTCCCCCATGCCATACTCCCCGCTTGATGCCCTGCCTCGTCTTGAAGTTCTCCACCCAACCTGAGCTCGCTTTGAACTTGTCGGTCTCGAGGCCGATATTCTTTGCGATGTCTTTCCCCTTCTGTCGAATCACGGCGTCGGAAAGCAACATGGTAGATCCCGACTGTTTCAGCTCGTTCAGCCAGCTGACCAAGAGCGCCTCGATCTCCGGGAACTTCGACGGCCTGCAAAAAAGGCATCGCAGTCAGAAAACGTATGGGCGATGATACATGTACGATGTCTTACCGATGCTTCGCGACTTTCAAATCCTCCCCTGCAGGCACGTTTTCCCATTTCGATTTATTCTTGAGGATTTTGCTGACCGTACTGCGCTCGATTCTCCACTTGGCAGCGATATCCTCCTGGCGACAATTGGGGTTCAATAGCGCATATTCGCAAATCTCCTTGCGGTCTATGTTCGTCAGGCGCTGCTTCTTGTTCTTCTGTCGCGGTGGACCGTATTCTGGAGGGTACGGCTGCCAAGGATAATGATGCCTGCCGTGGTCGCCGCAAGAAACTGGACTGCATCCCGGCCCGCAGGCGGAGTTTCCCGACGACACGGACGTCAGCGCAGATGCGACACTGAGGGCCGGCGAAGCAGAGCGCGGATTCGAGGCAGAGTTCGATGGAGGGCGCGATGCTGAATAGAATCCATACGCTGTATACGCAGGGGACGCAGACGCGGGTGTTGTGGGGTATTGTGGCGATTGGAGTTGTCCGGGCATACCGTTAGGTGTCATGCTCAGCGACATCCCATCGCGCTCCGCCTGCTGCAAGTATCTCTCGGCAAGAGCATTATTGGGTGTATGTGGACGCGACGCGGAGTCGGGCGCGTAATACGCCGTCTCGGCGTGGTGATGCTAAAAAAGTAAATGTTAGGCGCTGTGACGCGTCGGAAAGAATTTTTGACTGCGTACTTCACTAGTGTCCTGGGGGATATGTGACTGCATCGACGGGCTCTCGTCGCGCAGCTCTCGCCGTCGGCTCCTCGTGAGCACCCGGCCAGGCACTACCCTATTGCTCTCCATTTGTGCGACGTTCATAGATATGCGTTGTTCGGAGACAGGTGGGGAATGCTGATGAGTAGCATAGTGGTGAACGCTGTTGGCAAAAGAAGTGGATCCCGAGGGCGATCCGTAGTCGACCTGATCTGCCGGGCGATTCACGAGCGGGTACACATGGGCCGACTGCGTCGACGACCCTGTGCTGTTCGGTGGTGAATGGTGATTCAGAGTCCAAGATGAATCTGACATGGCAGTCTGCATGTGAGCTGCATGCGCCGCCTGTGTCGACATAGAGGTGGGTGCGTAGACGAGACCCTGTGCATCGAACGAATTATGGTGATGAAGCTGGGGCTGTTGGCTCATCTGTCGGTCTGCGAGTATACGCAGCAAAAGTTGGACTAGAGGTGAAAGGAAAAGACACGGCTGCGAGCGTGTAAAAGTGTGCTGCGAGGGTGCTGGTAGGGTTTTATAAGGGCGATATCGAGCCCTGCGATTGAGCGTTTTGACAAGGCTCAGTCGAAACCGGCACTGGCTCGATTCTGGGCCACGCGAGTTTCGACGTCCGCCAGCGCCTGTTGCGCGCGTTCTTGTCTCTTGTTCTCGTTTATCTCGCCGTTACCACCCTTTCCTCTGGCTTTGGCTGTTCGCCGCCTTCAGAGCATGGTGCTCAAGTGCCGTTAACATGTCCAGATATTTGCAATAAACCTGGCACGGCGTCTGCATCAACGGTGCGTGTCGTCCGGCTCCGATATGTTTATTGTATCATTCGGCCTACATGCAAGACCCGCAGCCACCTTGTTTTCCAGCCCCACGAACGTATATGGAAAACCGCTTTTTAGCCTAGTGCGCCTTTAGCCATACAACGGCCCGTAGAGACGCCCCCTTCCCGGAAGACATCAAACTCTGCATCGAAGAGGGCAGCTCCCGTGGTATTACATCCGTATGCTGCAGGCATGTCCTCAGGAAAGTCTCATGTCAAAGAGGAACCCGGCCCCATCATCTGTGTGGCGTTTCAACGGCCCCGCCAAAGTGCCCTCCCCAAGTTTATATTGTCGTGATCAACAGGCCTGAAACTCGTGTTCGCAAACAGCATGTTGGCGGCGTGTCTTCTGAGGCGAGCAGGGATTTTCTGCATGGCTTATTCAACGGCTCATTATCCTCCTCCGTTCAGGTCTTTGCTGAACGCCGTGCACCAGAATAAACGAACCGTTTGTTCTCGAGTGCACAGTCACGGGAACTTATCGCGTCGGAAATGAAAACGAACATGCTGCCAGGCTCAACCTTCCGTGATCGTGGGCGTACGGCATATCGATGAAGCTCTCATTTCAAACAGGTGACGATCTACCCACCTCCTGGCGTCTTTCGCCGGGTTTACAATGAACGTCCGACGCTCCGTTGACGTACCGGAACGCACACACCGTCCCGCAAGTCGTGCTCCCTTCTTTTGCGAATGGAGATGGGGATGGGATCCTAGAAAGCCTTTTCTTCGTTTCATCGCCCTGCCTAGGCTTTCTCTACCTTGATGTTCTCATTGGAACCACTCTCCGCCAATACGGAGACTTTCAGATACACGCCTTCGGCGCCTTTATGGAAAGAATGACTCAGACTGATACGCCCTCGTCGAGCTGGATTTCTCTTCAGTTCTACTGCGTTCTACGCAATGCGAGGCCACTTCGGCTCCTTGCTAGCTCCAATGAATGGTCATCCGATTGGACGACGTGGTGCGTTTTCGCCATCTTTCAGACGCTCTGTTTGTTTCTGATGGCCTTTGCGCAGGGTGTAGACACTCATGCCGGCGGTCTTCCGTATCGATAACCTGTTGGGTGTGCAGCACCCCTACCAATGATACAACGCGGACCTCTCTTGACGCTCGTGCCCCAGCCCTTGCAAGCCAAGTCAGTGTATCTTTCTCCCGCGCTTTTCTGCTCCACACCCAAGTCTGAACCGTGATCGTGGATCGTTCTTTCTTAAGCAGCTTGTGCAAGCCCTATTATTTGTCCGTGTTCTCAGGCCATTTGACATTCTGTCTCGGAAGGGTCGACTATCGCTTTCGATCGTGCGCAAGTTATTGCCTGAGCAAGGCGCCGATCTGTATCTCCGCGACAGAAGGCTGGATCTCGATCAAGTACCGCAGTCCGGAAGAACCACGGACATCCGTACCAGCGACTGTATTTAGGGTCCCTGCGGCGCATTGGGGGTGCCGTTTTGAATCATCTGTACGTGGCCCACCCTCAACCGTATTACGCATAGACTTGGAGACATAAACTTCGAGGTCGTCCGGGTCTATCTGACCCCGAACGCAATACAATGAATGCTCTGACGCACTTAAAGGTTGGATGTGTGAGTGTCATTGCCCCGTTCTGGTCTTCCCATGTATCTGACTCCTTATCGCTGTAGGGCTTCTGCGCAAAGTCTACTGCGATCGGGATCCCCAAGACGGCTCCCGTGAGCAGGGTTGGATACATCTTATGCCGGTCTGTATGAGCTGACCTTGCTGCAGCCTAGATATTTTGTCAATAAAACGCATTATACACGTTTAGCAGAAAAACATAAATTCGAAGCTTAGCACTTCTTTTGTGTACCTCCGCAGTCATATAAATCATGTGATCGAGAAATAATGTCAGCTGACCGCGTTGTACACCTGTGTAACGATGCTGTAATTTCCACTTACCAAATTTAAATCTTGTTATTTCGGATCGTCAGTACTGAGCGTGTTACATGAAATTCTTGTACTTAGCACTAAAGTGATTTGTTTTCAGACGCCAGAGCGTTCCGAATGAACGCGGCCAGATGTCGACCGCTCCGCGAGACGCCAAATCCCGGGGATTGCGAGCCCGGTAGATGGTAAAGTATGCCAATGCTGAGACCTGCTAGTATTCAATCAACAATCATCTCTCTCTTTAGATAGAGATGGAGAAAAGCACAAAACATGTAGCGAAGGAGTGCATAGCTTTCGTGAATGGAGATATTGTTGATAACGGGACTGAGCATAGATTGAGGGGTAGACCGCCCAATATCATCCCCATATATACGAGATACGACAACCTACCCCGGTCTAGACCTCTCAGTTGAGGGATCATGACAATTCCCTAGGTTGCCCTTGCGCGATGCGACGCCGACCATCCCGGACTTTGCAAAGCAGCTGAAACACGTCAGTGAGACTTGGCGGAGACCGAGTATATCGTACCTTGAGTGGCGGATACTGTGCATACGCGCAGGAAAATAGTTTGCCAGCGAGCCTCTGAGCGCTTACCGTACAAGTCGCGACAAAGTGCTGCAGAAAAACTGGTCGTGGCGTTGAGTAGGCAAATCGGTGATTCTGCCGAGTTCCGACAGCCCCCCGATCCAGATCTCTATCCCAACCTGTATTATTATGCTAGAAGTGCATCCGTAACGTAGCAAAGTTTCACGTTTCCTCTACGACAATAATCATGGGCAACATTCGAGCATTCAGATGCATGAGACAGCACTGACATAGCCCTGCTTCCCCGTGACAACAGGTGGCGCTTTGACACTCCAACGGTCTATCCCGGCTTCGTTTCGGGGAAGAACGGAGCACAACCAATCGCAGGGCTGAATTTTTTGGTGGACTTGCAGATAGTCTACTTACCGGTGTGAGACCCCCAGCCAATCAAAAGATATATAAAGGGCATGTACAGCTCTTGTCTCGCCGTCAAGTGTCTCCACTAAAATACTTACTGCATACCTACAATGCTCAGAACATCTATTGCCGTTGTCGCTCGCCACGGCGCCGCCCATGCTGCGCCGACACACTCGCTGCGCGTTGTCGCATGCTCAGCTCAGTGCCGGACGCTCATGTCTACATCGCGCGCAGAGTCATCCCTCACAAGCCCGAAAGTAGAGGAAAGGTCCGTTACAGGGGGCGAAGCACACCACCAAGGTATGCCCATATCTCTATTGTACTCCTTTGCTTTGAGTCCTGTACACACACTATGAATCAATTTGACATTTATCTATAGGAAACTCTGTTCCGACTGTACCATCCACCGAAACTGCCCTGACCAAAGCGGTTTCCGTGGGCACCGTGCCCATGGTGCGTGGTGATTGGGTGCTGTTCCATCCCGTGTACACTCCCGAGGAGTTGAAAGCCGTCGAGGTAGGCTTTGTGTCAAGTTAGGCGATATACATGCAATGCCCAGCCTAACAAATGAAACTGCACAGGTTTTGCACCGTGAAGCAAAAACGTGGAAAGATAAATTAGCCGCCCGGCTCGTGAAGACCTCGAGGTAGGCATGATTAATTGACTTGCTTCATCTATTGTGCTAATGCATGTACACCCAGAGCGATGTTCGATCTCGTTTCTGGGTACAGGCATAAACCGATACCGCCTAATATCAACATGACGCTCGCGGAGCTCCGCAAAGGCGGCTATGTTCTCGACGAACACGCCTGGCTTAATGTATGTCTCATCGACGTCCTGATGTTTAATATCCCCGTTTACACTTCTCGGATTAGCGTATCCTCTTCCTCGAGTCCATCGCAGGAGTCCCCGGCATGGTTGGCGCAACGCTTCGCCATCTACAGAGCCTGCGCCTCATGGTGAGCATGCATTGGGCATCAACGCGTGGAATGGAGAGCAAAAACTGATGTACGATGCAGAAACGCGACTCGGGCTGGATCCACACCCTTCTTGAGGAAGCCGAAAATGAACGCATGCATCTTATGTACGTATTTTTCCATATCTGTGCACGTGTAGAGGCTCATACGAAGCTGGTGGCTACCAGGACTTTCATGACGCTTCGCCATCCATCCTTGTTCTTCCGTATGATGGTGCTCGGTGCACAAGGCGTCTTTTACAACATGTTCTGTAAGGCGTATGGATCACCGTGCACAATGAACGTTGCTAACGCGCTCTACGAGAACAGTCTTCTCCTACCTAATGTCGCCCGCGACTTGCCATCGCTTCGTCGGCTACCTCGAAGAAGAAGCGGTTCTGACATAGTCAGCCCTCTCCCAGCCCTCGCTTCTGCCTGGTGCTAACATCCCACAGTACGCGCTGCATCCACGAAATTGAGGCCGGACGTCTTCCGGAATGGTCGGCTATGTCCGCGCCGGAGATCGCGAAGGACTATTGGCGGCTGGCTCCAGATGCAACGTTGCTGGACGTCATCTATGCAGTGCGCTCCGACGAGAGCACGCACCGCTTCGTCAACCATAGTCTAGCTAATCTGCAACAGGACACGGACGTAAACCCGTTTGCCCTGCGTGAGCCGGATATGCACGTGAAAGGGCGTAGCGTCGGGTGAGTAGCGTGTTTTCGAGCTAGTATCGTAACAACGCTCTAACTATCAGACGCCGTTAGATTCGAGAGATCTGAAGCAGAGAAATACGTCCAGGAGAGCCATGAGCTGCTCGAGAAAGGGAGGACTCTGACGAAGTGAACTTTGTCAGTGTCCCCAGTGGGTCGACCTTCGAGTCCGACTTTGTAGCATTATTCACTAGCAACCACCACTCCTTGTATTCATACTGCCTATTTATGAAATTTCAGATGCGGTTTTCCTTACTCTCCCCTTGCTGTCTCCCCTAAGACGTTGACAGTCATTCAGCACCCAGCGTAGGGTTTCCCCGCACCGTGGCACTGATGTCACCGCCGCGGCGTATGAAACGTGTTTAGGAGACTTCGATGCTTCGAAGAGTCCTCGATCTTTCTGCAGCTGCTAACTTGAAAGTTGTACATCCTGCTGCTGGCCATTGCTGGCCTCCGCCGTTTGAGCGCCATTGTGACGGCGATTCGGAGCCAAAGAGCTGCTTGTAGCGCGTTACCGTGTACACAAAGCGTGGCGCGCTCAAATCGCATCGACCTATGCCGGGCCCGACGTCTCCATTGGCAATACCCTCGATGAACCTCGGTACCCACCAGGACGAAGGAACAACACCGAGTGTCAAGGAACATGGGCACCGCCGCTTCTTCATAGGGCCCATGCCCGAGAAAGTGGTCTCGCGTTCGGAAGCCCAAAATCCACGAAATAGTAGATCGGGGCTCCTGCACGCGTCGTCTAGCGTGGACAGTACAGATGTGGACGGCGAATCCACGAATCTCGTTGACGAGTACGCCTTCAACTTCTTCATTCACCAGGGTGGTGACATTGAAGACTGGGGGGAGGGCACCGAAGAGAGTGTGCGGCGCGAGATGCTCAGGCGGTGGCGCGAGACCGAATGGGGGCGTATATGGCGGCGCCGGAACGCACAGAGGGACAGGAAAGACATACGGCCTCCTCGATGGGTCGGCGCGAGCTTTGAGATCGGAAACTTTCTGGGCGTCAATATGTTGACGGAGGAACGACCGGAGAGCTTATGGGACAGGATGTCTGTCATGAGCGGCGGCGCATCCGTGCGCACCAGGCTAGATTCTGAAGTTCGCAGCCAACGGCCAGGAATGATGGCCAGGTCATCCTCAGGTGCCGCGGGCATACAACGGCTATCACCTCCCTCCCCTCCAGATTCTGGTGCGCAGTTGACAAGCGACGATGATCTCCCAGAGACCTCATCCAGTACAGGACTTCTTAGGCCATCACCCGGAGTGCACGCACGCACAGATACCGTGCGCAGACCTATACTGCGGCCCTCTTTGTCTAATCTCGCCAAGAGTGATGGTCATATTGGTTTTGCCCACCCGCCAAACCGGTCCCAGGTCTCATTGAAACCAAAGCGAAGGCAGACCCAAGAATCCATACAGGAAGTCGAGGAGTTGGCCCCAGCAAACGAAGTTTTAGAGCGGACAGGCAGCGCCGTAGACGAGACTAGTGCAGGTGTCTCAGACTATGCCAGTCCCAGTCTCTCCAAAGTAAAGTGGGGTGATGTCGTTTTACGAGGTTGGTCTCGTCGCACCACTCAATTTGAATCCTCACTCATAATTTGAAAGACCGGATGCTCGTCAGAGTCAGTTATATTAAATCCGAATCGTTAGGCTCCTCTTTCGACGAGGTGCAGAACCGCACAACAAATCACTTGCAGTACGAAGATTGGGCCGAATTTATGGTAGTCTGGCGAAAAGATCGCCTAGAACTTTATGAAGACTATGTTTGTTGTTTGTTATCTCATCTGTGTCCACGCATTGACGATTTGCTCTGGAAACAGTCCATCCCAGGCAAGGAGTGGCTCACCAAACACAAACACCTCGCGTTTCTTGTCCCGCTTGACTCACAGAGCACAAAACTATCACTGTATTCATTTGTGGATTTAACCTTCTGTCTGACATGCCCGCCGACGCCCGTGCACTCCGAATCCAAGGCTCGCTTCATATTCCATCGCTCGAAGGAAGGGACAAACATATTCGTGTTCAAGATCAAAGCGCGATCGCGCGCGCTAGATTGGATGTGGCACCTATGGTATGATAGCCGTCATAAACGAAGTTACTCTGTTGACTTACGGGATCGTTGCAGGCGACAGCTAGGGGGCGAAATCCCACCCTTCATTGAAGTTCGGTCGCCCAACCTGGACGCACGAGTGAAGATCGATATGCCCTCCTTGGAACTCGGCGCACGCGGATACGCAACATTCAGCTGTGAAAACATCATCGCGTTGTGCAAGAAGTCCATGGCGAACGTACGAGACTGGAAGGATGTTGTGGACCGTCAGCTGGCGGCTGGCCAGTCGCTCGCTTTAGCGTGGCGTCTAGAAACTCGGCTCGACTGGGTGTGGTTAGAGACTGATGTGGAGGGTCGGAGACGGGAGTGGGCAGTGCTGTGCGGTTTAGCACTCCGGCAGGCAGGCTCCAATATCATGTTCATGCCCCGCAATGCAACTGACCGAACATGCGCCACATATAGTCTGAGAAGAGTGCGCACCTCGAGATTCACGTCAAAGATCATTTTCCGACCTCTGTCCACCTCCCGGATGATCGAAAAATCCAGGAACCTCCTGGGATAGAGGGCTACCTCGATAGGATTAAACCGAATTCCCATGTCAAGCAAGCCGTATATCTCGCGACGCACGATGGTAATTTATTCTTACTAAACCCAGCACAAGGGCATCCGCCACCGCCACCCGGCCTGCTCGCCATGGCGGAGTCCTCGACGGAGGGTGAAATGAAGCGCGGTTCGGCCCAGATTCTTGTCGCCCACGGAGTCTGCGATCTACGCAGTGTTCTTGCCATAAGAAGAGCGTTCCAATTGGTTCCAGCAGCTATGCACAGAGGAGAAGCGGATGCTGCGGATGACAGATTCGAGGCATGGTCGGAAGAGCCAGGGTCCCATAGCGACGATGAGGATGAGGGTGGTGACGATGGCATGGCCAAAAGTGCAGACAAACCAATGCTCAGACAGCAGCGGGCATTCGAGTTACTGCTCGTGACCGGACATGTCGTCAGATTTGAGGTACACTCTTGCACTCTAATGACACTCTGCATATGGCTGATAGCTTCTCTGTGCCTAGGCATATTCACGCCGCACAGCTCTGGAATGGATATCCCGCCTACGGGCCCTTGTTTTTTATTGGAAGGAACGCCATCGTATCGATGCCCGGGAAGAGATGAACCTTGCTCAGGTTGGCAGTCGGCGGCCATGGCTGACACCACCCATGCATGCCCACTGCGGCGGACACGATCTTCCTCCCCAACCACCGCCTGACCCTGAGGCGTCCTTGCCCGCGCTTTCCACCCTCTATAACTGGTGTGTCATGAACGGCTGCAAACCTATCTTGAAAGGAGGGAAGCTATTTACACGAAGAGGTCTGCATGGCCAATACAAGTCCGTACCATTTCCCGATACCATCGATGTACACGCGACTGACATTTTTTGGCCTCGTTAGACTGGTCCAATTATTCCTTGTTTCTGGTCATCTGGTTGAATATCGCATCCACCCTGCGTCTTCCCTCCACCACCGACAGTCGAAAGTTATCTACCTCCTCGATGCATATATATGTTCAGGTTACTTCGCTGCCTTGTCGCTACCGCGCGGACAGTGGTCGCCCTCCGCGCCGAACGTCCCCCGACGCTACCCGGACGGACTGGAAGCTGATGACCCCGAGGAGGATATGCTTTTCATGATCTGGTATCGACCGCGGGCACCCACAGACCCCGACGGGAAACCTACCGAGAATATCCCTGTGCCTACCCTTTCTGCGAAGAGAAAGGTGGCGGTGTTCAAGACGCGGAGTAAGCTGGAGAGAGACGCGTGGTGCTGGGCTCTCAACTGTGAAATTGAGAAGCTTGTGCGAGAGCAGAAGGAAAGGGAGGCGAAGTTGAGAGAGACGGGGGGACTCTCGAAGACATAGGTTTCATTGTTTGGGATCCAAGTTTTGCTCAATATCTTTCGCGCAGAGGTAAACCGTGGAACAGTGCACTGTATCATTTATACCTTGACTATACATACCATCTATACGTATTCCCCATATCGTTCTCTCTATTGCGTGTACCTGTCATAATTAAAAGTAGCTGGAGGTCGACTTTTCCTGGATTTGTTCTGAACCGTATCTGGACGGGTTTTCAAAGCGATGTGCGGGCTCTTGATGGCGGACACAAAGGGTGGATACGATTGAGGAGTAATAAATGTATGCCATTGAATGTAATGAAAGGGAAGGAGTAAAGGGGACACGAAGATTACTGCTTCGGCCTTTTCGCTGATGAAAAATCGTCAGTATATACTCAAAACAGCTGAGAGCGTATGTTTACCTCCGTATTTACTTCGTGCAGTCATCCGCCCTGGCACACCACCGAAGTCCATCGAACCGCGGACAATTTTGTAGCTGAACGGACAGCACGTTAGGTATGGTCGCAGATGTGGAACGCTTCCAAGTACGCACCGAACACCAGGAAGATCCTGCGCACGGCCTCCCCTTATCACGACCACACTATGCTCCTGCAAATTGTGACCCTCGCCCTGGATATACGCTGTGACCGTCTTCCCTGTAGAAAGCTTCACCCTCGCGGTCTTCCGCTTGGCAGAGTTGGGCTTTTTGGGTTTCATGATGTTCACAGAGGAGACGACACCCTTTTTCTGCGGGCATTTCTCGACGAGTGGTGCTCGTACTTTCTTGTTGTCCGGCCGTTTCTTCTTCTTCATGGACTGGTTGAGAGTGACGGCGGCAACGGGCGATGCATGGAATGCGCGGGGCTGCAAGAGAGAGCGAGAATGGGCTATGACTGGTGATTGGAGAGGCAAAGAGGTGCGTATATGCGGTATTCGAGAGACATTGCGCAGAATGGACAGCATGTTGGCGAGAGCTACTGCCGACGAGCTCAAACCGAAGGGCAAAGTAGATAGATTTTCCGGCTTCCGACAGCTTCCGACGCCGCGGTGTATCAAATTCAAGTTGTCAGTCAGTCAGGTCACCTTGAGAGTCTTTGTCTCTTACCACCACGTTAAAAGGATATTCTTCTCTTATTTTCAACCAAAAGCTTTGGTGAAGTCCGCGTGGCTACGAAGTACTGATTGTCTTTGCTGTCAACTGTAGCAGCGCAGACAATACATTTGTGGCGCACCTCGGCAACACCGTGGTTTTCAAGTCCATCGTGATTCCTGTACAATTCACCGTCTTGGTTTTTTACGACAATGATGTGAACTGATCACTCGAAGACTCCAGTGAGGTTGTTGAATCGCTCGATAACCCTCGTGTGGTCCCCTGGTGATGCTGTACCCCCCTCGCGCGTTCACCCCGTTCCGCACTTACGTTACCTGGCACGGCATGCTCTCTCAGGCCCTCGAAGTAGAGAAGTAGACACCTCCCTGAAGGGCAGTCAGGCTTCAGGATTGCATCAAACAACCAACAGCAATGACTACCTGCTGTCAGCCGTTCGATCAAGGTAAGCACTCGTTTTCCCTCTTTCAAGGTCTCCTTACACCTTGTTTTAGTAGCCTCAGAACCCTCCCATTTCGGTCCGCAGCCCCAAAGGTGACTCGATGTGCTCTCTGGTCATTGCCTGGAGCGTTTCATCGGGAAGACCATTGTACTAAACAGGTCTATACTGGACCTGCTACACAATCGTCTTGAATGTAACACGTTTGGAGTACCGACGCTGTGCGTTCATCAACGATGAGGGGTAGATCGCACGCAGTCGACTCCATTCAGCCAATGATACCCTACATGGTACTCATATTTGGTACCGTACGAATCGTTCGCCGAGGGCACCTAATATCCGTACGTTCCATGCTATGAATATCTTGGTCATTCAGCACTGGTTTCTGACAGGTGTTGGACAGCTCAGTGGCAAGTGCTGCTCACTAGTATGGGAAGAACTTTGGCGGGCTGCGACCATATGTCGCGCGGCCGTCGGTTAGTGGACCTGAGGCGCCGCCGACGTATCGCCGTCCTTATCGGTAAGGGGTTTACTGCCACTCTTCGGGATCGTGGGCTCTCGGGATCACGCAAGTGCGCTGCCTGTACCGTCGGCTCAGAGTGTTACAGCATCCGGCTCGGGGACGGCTTGCACGAAGCAGCGGGGAAATCGAAGTCGAAGATGCCGGTAAATGAATGCTAAGCCATTCTACCGTGCACAGACCGTCCAGAAACCGTTCATAATAAACCTTATATCGTTTATACCTCGGGTTGAAGGGCGGTGAGTGAACTGTATTGCATCGATATTCAAACCGTTTATTTTTGCTTCCCATCTGAACAGTGAAGGTGATGCAGTGTCGGCGACACCGAGAATGGGCCATTGAGCAGTTGCAACAGCTGTGGAAAGCCTATTCCTGTCATTGAGCCGGTTGCTTGTTTCGAGCGGGAACCTGGGCACTCAGCTCATTCTCCGTCGCTGCGATCAAGGGGTCAGACAGCTGTCTGCCAATGACCCACGGGCAGACCGAGCAAGAGAGACTATAAAAGCTGGTAAGACCAATTCTGTAGGCATCTCACTCTACACTCTCTTACCCCCACTCTCAAAGATGCTCGCTTTTTTCACATTTCTCGCATTGTCTGGAGTAGCATATGGTGCTGGTGCCCGTCCGCACGGTTTGTTTTTCTAGCTCGCGTGTGCCGTCCAAATGACGCTAAATAACGCACTCAGGTCTTACAACAGACCCGAAGACTTTCGCGTCTGAATCTTACGACTATGTTATCATCGGTGGGCAATCATTATCTGAGTCCCCCTTACGAATCGATTACTGACGCGTGGACTATAGGGGGCGGAAATGCAGGTTTAGTTGTCGCTGCGAGGTAATTCAGCGGCTATACCACTCGAGACAGAAAACTAATCACACATGGAAAGACTTTCCGAAAATCCCAAATGGAACGTGGGCGTCATCGAGGCCGGGCTGTATCATCCAGATGAGCCACTCATCAATACCCCATGTGAGATTCTCTCCTTCGACTATCCAAAAGGATTTTTCTGACTTGTTCGTTCAGTCCTTTACGGACAAGCGGTCGACAATACAACATTTGACTGGTCACTGCAAACGGTACCTCAGGCGAATCTGTCCAACAGGATCATCGGCACGTCAATGTATGTCGCCTGTCTGTAAACAAATTCTCCGTAATGACAAATGAATACTAGCGGCAAAATGTTGGGAGGCTCGAGCGGCTTGAATTTCATGACCTACGGGCGCGCGTCATCTCCGGAATACGACGCTTGGGCTACCCTCGGGAGTCCGGACTGGAACTGGAATAACCTCCTTCCGTACTTCAAGAAGTCGGAGACCGTCGTCCCCGGAGAGAGTGGCGTCTTCCCCGGAACGACAGGGGCACCTGGCACCGACTCACAGTATCAGGGCAAATCCGGGCCTATCAAGGTTGGCTACAACACGGACTCAACGTTCCTCAGTGGCGTGTTGGCTCCTTATGTTGAAAGTTTCACCAATGTTTCCTCGTTTGCAAACCCTGATCCTGTGGGTAGACAAACACACCTCTATCACGATTATAAACTTACGCAACATTGTAGGACTCGGGAAACGCCACGGGAATCTCTCAGTCCCCTCGTTCCGTTGATCCAGCTACCAATCAGAGGACATACTCTGCGTCGGCGTTCTTTGCCCCCAACCAGAAACGATCCAATCTTCTTGTGTTGACCGGTGCTCAAGTTAGTACCCTAATAAATTCCTTGCTCACTTTGACAATAATATATCTTTTTTGTAGGCGACCAAGATCGTCCTCGCTAACGTATCGGGCTCCGTGAAGGCAACCGGTGTCAAATTCTCTGCCAATGGTACTGCGTACTCTGTGAACGCTACCAAGGAGGTCATCGTGTCTACAGGTAATTACCTCTGTATGGATCAAACCATCCGCACATGGCTAACGGATAACAAATATAGGAGCAGTCAAGACGCCGCAGTTGCTTGAACTTTCGGGTATCGGCGACTCAGCGCTGCTCAAAAGTCTCAATATCACAACGATGGTTGATCTGCCTGGTGTTGGCACTAACTTCCAGGTAACTTCCATAGACATATCAACAAATGAGATTGTTAACGGTGCACGCATCAGGACCACATGTTGATTGGGTCCGATTTTCTGCTGAAGGATCCTGCTCCTCCAACTTGGGGTACGTGCTTCTGGGCCTAGTACGTAAGTCCATGGTCTATACTAACTGGAATGGCGTGCAGATCTTGTACGGAACAATGCTTCGTACAATGAAATGGAGATACAGGAATAGTATGGCATTTAGTTTCCTCGCCGTTTTCCGCGCAACTGAAACTCGTTTACATCAGCGCCAAGAACCACGACGGGATATATGCATCTACCAATGCTGCCATCGCTTTCACTCGCTTGCAAGACGTTGCAAACGCATCAGAAATCTCAGAAATTTTGAACCAACTTGACAAGGAGATATCTGCCCCTGGTGTGACACCTCTGCAGAAGGCACAATACGCTATCCAGCGGAATTTATTGACCGACGAGAAGGTCGCGCAGTTGGAGACGGCTATGGCACCGGGTATGTCGTTTCATCTCACCGTACCTGCCATACTTATATACCATCTCAGGCGGCGGAAAGATCATCACTAATATAGCCCCCCTTGCAAACCGAAGCTATATAGCGATCATCAACATCGCATCGCGTCCTTATAGTCGTGGCACTGTGGTAACGCCCCTCTATAACGGCAGTGGAGAGCACAGCCTGACTTGACTTGCATTGCAGCATATCAACACTACTGATCCCCTTGCGTCACCGGTCATCGACCCGAAGTATTTCAGCTTCTCATTCGGTACGATACACCGAACGAACTATTATCATTCAGTTTCATGACTTCGCCGCTCTAGACAGTAAAATCATGACCTTGGGTATGCGGCAGGCACGCCAGATTACGCAGACGGAGCCGCTGGCGTCGTTGGTTGAACGCCCTTCGAGCCCTCCTGCCAATGTTACATCCGACGCGGATTACTTAGGGTGAGTTTCTGTCTTAATGCTCTGTGATAGTCACTGATGCCTGTCTAGATGGTTGAAACAATTCACTGGGGTGAGCTCTTCGCGTCAAGCCCTGTCGTAAGCACTATGTTCAACTAACCACAATATGTAGAGCGTGTATCACCCTGTTGGTATGTCCTCAGCGACTTTTATTCACTTTATGTGTGATTAACTAGGTGTGCAACAGGAACTGCGCCCTTGGCGCCTAGGAACATCGGAGGCGTCGTTGACCAGAACCTCCGTGTTTATGGGACGTCGAATTTACGCGTGGTCGATGGCAGGTAAACAGAGTCCTCTAAATTGGTTGAAAAACTCTGCTTATATTTGCTCCCAGCGTCATTCCGTTCCTCTTCGCAGCCCACACTCAATCTACTATATACGCGGTCGCGGAACGGGTGCGTTCGGTGTGAGCTCGCTCGAGCCTTGACCCACATTGACGACACTTTTGACAGGTCTCGGACATGATCAAGGCGGGCAAATGAGCACTTTACATTCCTTGGATATATCATACACGATCATCTAATGGGACACACTTCAACCTTTATTCACTGGTAATCACGGGGACCTCTTGCTGTAACTCCAGGACATTCTTTTCAGGGACTGTATATATTCGTCTATCGTTATACATACGTAGGTTTGAAGCGGAATAGATTTATGATTACTTGACCGGTTGGCCTGGAAGCTTGAAGGCCGAATCACCTTACACAACGCTCCAACTGAGGGCTTGCTATTTTTCTTGGGGCTACATAGGCAAAAAATCGAGATCCAGCTTCAATTTCTTTTTGTTGCATCGCAAGTACTAATACATGTTTCACCGCCATAAAAAGCTCATAAAATTTAGGGGATAAGGAGATTTTACCCTGGGTATCGTGAACCAGTTCCTCCTGTTCAAATTTTCTTACTCGGGGAATGCTTGTGCGCGGACGGTCTCGATCCAAGACGCAGCCGCATCAGGGAACTGCCACACCATCACTCCGGCATCTAGTCGCAGGTCAGAAAACGAGATATAACGGATGGACTAGATTGTAGCACACTCACCCCATCCCTTTCCCTTGGCTGTCTCGAGGCACCCTGCGAGCGTCGCCGGGTCAATATCTGTGTCGTTTAGTCAGTTCAATTCTACGTATACCAGTCGGATGACCATGGAATGAGGTATATTACTCACAGCCTCCAGACGTCTCGTCACCTTCGATCCCAGGCTTGCCGACGACAAGCTTGCTGGGATCCACGCCCGCGGCCATGATTTGGAAGAGCGCAGAATCGGGCCATGTAGTCGACGAGGCAGTGAGAAGCCCATCACAAGTCGTGTATTCGCTCGTGCCCTCTGCGCATGAGTAAAGTTAATCAGTGTGTGAAGCGTGTAGAAGATTACTACGCACGTACGGTTGTAGAACTGGATATTGTACCAGTCGATGAGTGATCCCGCCTCCTTCTCAACCTCAAGGTACCCTTGAGGGAATTTGCTGCTGGAGAACCACGGTGCGACAGCTACCCCGGAATGCACGTCAGTTTACTGAGGCTTGAAAGAGGTCGAGGTCTGAAGGCTTACGTGCGTGGGTGAGGATGTACGTGTCCTGCGGGAGGTCTGCGCGGAGCGCCTTCGTGAAGTCGACGAGCCACGATGTCGCCGTTCCCGCTTTCATAGCATCGAAGTCCTCAAAATCGACATCCACGCCTGGAAGAAAGGTGTGCATGTCAGTGGTCATAATGGTGTGTCCATTGATCGGAGCACCTACCGTCGAGGTCGTACTGCTTAACCCATGCTGCCATAGTCGCAGCGGTTGCTGCGGCGTCGACATTGTTTGAGACGGGCAGATCCGTGGAGCCTGTTTCTCCCGCTTCAGCATCGGTTCATTTTATAGGAGGAGCTGTGACGAACCAAATAGGGCGACAATGAGACTAATACCCGCAGCCTTGTACTGGGCCTTGACAGTGGTGCGTTGGTCAGCGGTAAGCTGAGTCCACGCTAGTGCCTGGTCAGCGGGTCCGCTCGTCAAGAGGAACGACAGAGCGCTTTCGACCACAAAGAATATGATCAGAACCAAGAAAGAACCGCTCAAATTTTCCGCGGATGCTCACAAAGTGTCGTAGCCCTGCAACAAGAAATTATCCACTCGTCAGTTTCTGGACAACCAACAAGGAAATTCACTTGCTAACCTTGAGGTCAGAGGCGTCAGGGGGCCCCGTCGACCCGCTCACCCACTTGTCGCTATAGATGACAAAGTGCGGAGCGGCTGTGGCCTTGGTGGACCGGGAGAGGATGTCGCGAGCCTCGGTGCCGAGCCCGGTGTCCACCGGGAGGGCGACTGCGCGTCCTGCACAAACGAGTGCAAGAGCGGCTGCAGCGAGACGAGGAAGGCTGAATGAAAACATCCTGAATGCCAGTCGACCGGGGTGTGTGGGAGCGAGAGCTGGGCTTCGACATGGGTGCGGCCACCCATTTTATACGTATCGGCTCTCCTGGGATGTAGGGATGGAAAGGACGTGCATGTCAACGAGACATCCGTGTAAATGACCAGAGAGTCTGCGTAGATGCGGGTGACGGGACGGGGCACACATGGCAGCGATTTGCGACGGTCCTGTATCAGGAAGGGGGCCGCAGTGCATATCGCAGTTTCTGGGAAAGAACAGATTAAAATCAAGTCCACTGCCGTATCGAATCAGTGCGTAGGAGGTTTGGTCCATGTGTAGATTGATAGTGGGAGGTTCCAAAGGCGATGAGATGCAAATTATCCAGCAAGATATGGATGCACTCGCATGGTGTTCGAGCAGAGCGAAGAGACCACTATGCGGTCCGAAGGAAAGACCAGCTCATGTGCTGATATTGTAAAGGTCAAGGGATTAAACTTGGCAATGCGTGATGCAAGTTGTTGAAGAGAAGTCGCCGCTTGACTTGTACCAGATGATCTCTGAGAGGGCGGCATTGCAGAATGGAGGTAGGACTGCTTTTGTCTGTCAAGGAGAGACCACAGCGACATCGGGGCGACATAGCAGTTTCACTGTGAGAATGTCCAGACAGTACCAGGGAATATGAATATGCGATCCTAAGAAGCGCACGATTAGCTTGACCTGTATAACGATGTCTATAAGGGATTAAGTACCGACTACTGACAGAATCATGGCTGAACGAACAAAGCATAGAGAAGGCTGATGTGAGCATGTGGATGCGGAGTGGGGTAGAAAAGACATGAGAACTGAACTTCTTCTCTGCTTTCCGCGGAGGATAGAAAATACGCCGGTATATAGACATTAGATTATAGAGAGATGCATGTTACTAGAGGACATACTTGTTGTGATACAGTAGTGATCAAAAGTTGCAAGCAGGTGTGGCAGGATAGACAGAACGTGTATGGATAGAATAACATGTCGTATAGTCGACATCTTGACATCGCTAATAAAATTCTCGTCAGCGGCTATCTTCTCGAGTTCGAGATTGTATATATGCACTCACTGGCACACAAATCTACAAGGGCTCGGAAACGGAAGAGCTCTGTCAAGTCCGCACCCTTCTCCATAACTTATCTATCTTTATCCGCTTAGTCGCGCTAGTCGCCTTTACTCCTGCACCTGCATCCTTATCCAAAACTGGCACCACCGCCTCAAGCGTCTCCTCGCTCAAGCGTGTGTCCCCGTCTAGTGTCCCTTTCTTCGCCTTGGGCCACTTCAACGGTCCCCGAGTGAAAAATGATACAGCAGTACGTCGGATGAAATTATTGCGCCCATCCTGCGCGATGTCGACGGAGACGTCTTGCGCCTGCGATGGGTAGTTGTGCAGCAAGTCACCTGCGCTGTCGCATTTCGCGCATTCAAGGGAGTCTGAGCTTGTCCGGGACATCGTGCCTGGCTCTTTCGGAGGCCATGAAAGCGGGCGTGTATGGGGCATTTCGGGCAGATAAGGTGATGCGGGAGACGAAGAAGAAGCGTACGACCGCGAGAGTGTACTTGAGGAGTCCTCCCCAGGAGGTGAAAGCGACGAATTTGGGGACAAGGACGGCGACGGCGTGGAGCTCGTTTGTGGTGATACCTGGAGAGACGAGGAGGGCAGCATCGCGAACGAGGAAGGAGCAGGCATCGTGGACGAGGATGGCTGTGGTGACGGAGAAATTGGTGGCGATGCGGATGTGGGCGCGGCTGGCGGTCGTTCGATTTCATGTATTTCGAGCTGAACGGCTGATGCATCCGCATTCGTTGGCGAGTAGCCCGCATATGAGCGTGGTCGTGGCAATATGGGCATGCTCTTATCGCGGGCAGTGACGTCTGTCATCGAGACAATTCTAGAGGGAGGGTATGATGTGATGCTGGAAGAACCTGTTCTATCGCCTGCAGCATCGCAGCGGATGGCTGGGCCTGCCAGCGGCGACGACCGCGGTCCGTGTATTCGCGATCGGGCTGTTATACTGTCCACTGTGGTTGAATGCCGGCGATATGTAGAAGCGCGGTTTGGGAATGCGTGGCTGGGGTCGGGGACGCGCAACTGGGTCGCATTGCTCGAACGCATCTGTAAACAAAACCATATCAGTTCAAAGTTGAGTCGTCTCCGTGTTTTATGAACCAACATGTCCTGACTGGTGCGGCCGCGACTGCAGGCTCTGCATGTCGCGAATTTGATGCAGCGTGAGCATCCTGGGTATATCGAAACGTCGAGGAGGTGGGCGAGAACAAAGAGGAATGTCCGCAGACAACACGAACGACGGCGAGGACCCGAATAAAACTTGGGAAAATAATTCAACGCCGCTATATCCAAATCAATGACGGCGATTTTTGATCGTCTATGACGCTGCGGCTGCACAGTCGACGTTGAAACTCCGCGGCTTTTTGTAGCGCCCTCGGGCAGCCTGCCAGTCCAGATAGTCGACTCTGTTTCCTCGCAGTGTAGCGCTATGCACCAAATTCGATTCTCTCGGCATGAGGAGAAGAAACGCGACAGCGCATGGAGGACAAGGCTTTGGGAGCAATCGTCTGTGAGCACGGCCGAGGACCAATGTCATATGCCATGGGCGACGCTGACACCGAGAATAGCGCGCCGCTGCAGGACAACGAGTAGACGGCCAAATTGTGTGAGGTGGAGTTTTCAAGGACGCCGAGCTCGAATCACGCGATGAAATTTCGTTCGTTCCGGACAGCCTTTCCTCCTAAACCTGGGCCTGCGAAGGGGGCGTATTGACGAGTACTAGGTGCGTTGTGTTCCGTAGTGGCGGGATACTAGCCTGCTTGTTCAGTGTCCGGACGGCGAGTTACTCGAAACGACTACGACAGGTCTGGATCTGAGCAGTGAGTATGGAGGCTCTTTCGCTGCAATGAAACCAATGGCGTTGAGTACACGTCGCCAAATAGGTACAATCAACCCCGTAAAGCAGCCGCAAAGCCTTAACCGACGATGGAGTATTACTTAGATTTGACTTGGATCCTGTACTGCATCGTGTATATCACGACAAGGTTGTATTATGTAGGACTATTAGACCTTAGATTATACCACTGGACTTCCCGAAAATATGACGAAAAACAGCTCAGAAAATCGACTTGCGGATAGCGTCAAGCAAGATGTCATCCGAATCCCCACCAGCCTCCCATAGCGCGAATCCACGGAGGCCCGCAGACTTGATGTACGCGCCTTTTGCCGCGAATGACTTTGCGTTATCGAAGGAAACCATCACATGGGAGGTCTTGTTGTACACATATGGCTACAGCATGCAAACCACAAGGTCAGATTAGTACCTCTGCCGCATATCTTGCGTGGACGGATTTTGCTTACAGTCTGGCTGCAGTCGTCCCAGCGATAATCGATGCCTTTCGCTACATTACCGTTCCTGGCAAGGAACCCGCCCGCGATCAGACCCCAGAATTGGAATATACCGCCGACGCCCTCCATGACGCCGCACTCATCGACGCCAGCCGCGCTGTCCCAAGCATCACCCTTAGGCTGCCCGGTCGCATTGAACTTTGGGTACGCTTTGAGCGTCGTAGTGGAGTTATGCACGAAGGCGTCCGCCGGAGTGACGTTGAAGGAATGGCCATACATCGCGGCGCCAAGCACGATTTGGTGCGCGGGCATACCGGCAGCGGTCCACGCCTGCACTGCGTAGACGGCGGAGCCTTGTTGGTTCGCGGCTGCGGCGCAGGTGTCATTGAGAGGTGTATCCGGACCCACGGTGGCGGACCACGAGCCCCAAACATCGTAGTTCATCACGGTGATGTAGTCGAGGACCTCGCTGAAACCAGTGACGTTCGTGATGGGAGCCCCGTCGTGTCCGATGAATGGGGAGAGGCCAGCTGCAGCCGTGAGTATGAGACGGGCGCCGATAGGGTTTCTGCGCAACTCCTGAAGGAAAGAGAGGAAGTGAACCGTGTCCCTGTTGCTTATGGTGTTGCAGCCGATGCCTTGCTGGCCTACAGGAAATGGCTATTAGCGCATAAACCAATGATACAGGAAATCCTCATCGAAAGCTGACCAGGGTATTCCCAGCTGAGGAGATGCGATGAGAGAGATAGGGAAAGTAAAAAAATACAAGGGGCGTACTCAAAGTTGACGCCATCGAGTCTATACTTCGTAGTAAACTCCGCGATGGTATTGACGAACGCCGTACGGTTCTCTGCAGAGCGAAGGTCTGATGAAAACCAACGGGAACCTGACCAGCCGCCAACCGCAATCAAGGCT
This sequence comes from Plicaturopsis crispa FD-325 SS-3, assembly GCA_000827205.1. NCBI lineage: Eukaryota > Fungi > Basidiomycota > Agaricomycetes > Amylocorticiales > Amylocorticiaceae > Plicatura > Plicatura crispa. Next base: position 1,092,237 of record KN832564.1, on the reverse strand, counting down.
CGGACACCCTATCGCAGCATAAATGAGGTAGCGCGAGGTAGGCGAGAGCTCGGGGAGGCTCACATGAAAATGAGCGGTTTCCACAAATTCTGGAAGAAGCTGCGCGTCTGAGCCATTCAATGTCAGCTTCCACACCTGCGGGGTCGTCTCACTGCCGTACGTTCAGTCCGAGACAAAAAGAGAGACGAAGGGGATGGTTGCACGCACGCAAATGAGTAGATCAGCTGAGTGTATTTGTACCAGGGAACCTTGCTGAGAGGAAACTCTGCAGTTGCATGGTATCCCGCGTACCATGCGCTAGCGACCTGCGAAGGACTCGGAGGAGGACCAAGCTGAGTCGACACGTTGACTTGGATGTCCACCTGAGCCCGCGAAACGGGAAAAAGAGCAAACAGCACTAGAGCTGAGCGCACTAGCAGAGACTGTAACGGACAGAGTATCATGGCGATACTGGTCCTGCTAAGTAAGAGTAGCGACAGAGGGAGCGTTCGCGAGCGGGAAAAGAGGGCCTTAGTAGATATTCGACGAAATGAAATTGAACTGAAGTTGGATTATATGTCAGACAAGGATATCCGAGCCCGCGAGGTTGAAGGAATTGTTTCGACGGCTGCTAAGGGAGACTAGATTATATACCCGTCCCGTTCTTGAGCGTGCGCCTGGCGCGAACGGTTGTGCAATGCCATCTGTGATACAACCGCTATATGAAGCTCGATCGTGGCGTTGTGAATGCGAGTGCTGCCCTGTGCTGCCTATTTTAATGTCATCAGTTGATTGAGTGCGCGACGGAAAACGATGTACGTGTCGGTCACCGAAAATAGCGGCGGTCTGTATGTTTTACCGCAGGACACATGATGCAGTCAGGCATTCAAGTATTTGAGGGAGGAGGAGAACGAAGGAAAACGGTACAGGCATCGGCGATGCCTGCGTCACAGGCCGATTGAAATCCTGAGTGTCTTCCGTGGCAAGTCTTGTCTGGGCGAGTATGTAAAAAAATTCAAACGAGGACAGAAACGAGCATGGAATCAAGGGCTCTGTCGAATCGCGGCCGGGCTAGAGGAGCTGCGAGGGCGATGGTGCCTGTTCAATTCAAAGAAGAAATTGATGCAGGCTGAACACTGCTGACCTCGATCGGTGAGTTTTATTGTCTTAAGGGGAGTTTCATGTTGCGCTCGAGGCTGATGTGCACGGCGGAGATGATGGGACGGGTGTGGGGAGGTGTGGGGACGGTAAGTCTGACCCATATTGCCTTTGAACAGGGCGCGTTCTTCAAGTTCGTCGGTCTTCGTAGGATTAAACTTGAGAAGACCCTTTGCAAGCCGTCCGAGAAACCGCGAAAATGTCTTGCTCTCCAGTTGCCTCCGGGACAGACCAGCAAACGGAAACAATACCATCCGCGATAATTCGATAGAAACTCGGTGGGCGTGTCTGGTCAAGGAGCATTTCGCAGGTTCGTAGGCGGGCCCGGCAGGGACTCCGGCGAGATCTTGTACCGAATCCGGTCACCTCGTCGGCGCCGGACGAGATTGTCCCATGAAATCATCTGCACACTGACTTTCTGGCACGAGTCCGACTCTTCCCCGCATTCTTTGTTGCTCGTTCTGACTCCATCCTTTCACTATGAGGCCCACTGCATCGCGACTGCTTAACATTCTTGTTCCAGTCAAGAGGTCGGTATGTCTCTGTGCGCACAAGATTCGCTAATTTACACCCACAACTCGCAGAGCTGTCGACTATGCGGTCAAGATTCGCGTAAACCCCCAGCAAACAGGCGTTGATCTCAATGTGAAGCACTCAATGGTACGCCTGGATATCATGTCGCGTGGATTTGTCCTTAAGTTTACTTCTTGCTCTGCAGAACCCATTTGACGAGATCGGTAAGTGGTGCCATAGTGCTACCTGCTGTAACAAACCATATATTCGTATCCGTCCAGCCGTGGAGGAAGCCGTTAGAATACGCGAAAGACTGAAGGACGCGGTCAAATCTATCAAGGTTGTCACGATTGGCCCTGCCAAGTCAGCAGAGACACTCCGCACCGCGCTGGCCATGGGTGCAGACTCTGGCATCCACGTCGAAATACCGGACTCCGACCCCGCACCCGAGCCGCTCGGTGTCGCCAAGGCGCTGCGGGCTGTCATCGAACGTCAGAAGGAGGGCGTGGACCTGGTCATACTGGGAAAGCAGGCAATAGACGACGATGCGGGCCAGACGGGGCAGATGCTCTCGGGCTTATTGGGCTGGGCGCAGGCTACGTTTGCCAGCAAGGTGGATGTCGACGTAGGAAAGAAGGAGGCTCGTGTCACCCGCGAGATTGACGGTGGTTTGGAGGAGCTGCGCTGTCGTCTCCCGCTTGTTGTCACCACTGACTTACGGTAAGCTTTTACTCTTATATAAACGGGTCAAGCACTGAAGACCCAAATCTACATTGGACAGATTAAATGGTACGCTACGTCTCCCTTATCACTTATATATTTCTGACAGTCGTATCCAGAGCCTCGTTACGCATCGCTGCCCAATATCATGAAAGCGAAGAAGAAACCAATCGAGAAGCTTTCAGCGAAAGACCTCGGTATCGACCTTACGCCTCGTCTCGAGACATTGAAAGTCGCCGAACCACCAAAACGCGTTGGTGGGGGCAAGGTTTGTGGACCACAGATCATCTCTCCATGGGTTCTTGCTGAACAGTTTCTTTCATGATATAGGTCGATTCCGTCGATGAGTTAGTAGCCAAACTTAAGGAGGCTGGCATCACCGCCGTTAAGGCATGATAATGCGCGTCGGCAGTACGCCACATCTATTTGACTATCACATACATTCCTACGCATGATGAATGAAATCAATTGCAGCAAAGGCTACCATGGAAGCTTCGCTCAGCGTCGCCTTCACAAACACTTTCAGGGATTCATGAAATAGATAGTCCATTTTCCGGTTTATGCAGTAGAATACAAAGTGAGCGAGGTAGGCGAAATTTATGAAACCAGAACACGATTACCACACGTATCAGATATTCAGAATTCGGAGGCCAAGAGACGCGAGAGAGAGGGAGAGTGGAGACCAAGACATGCTACACGACGGGAAGCAGAAAGCAGCGAGAAGAGCGAAATCAAAGGAGTGGTAAGTATTGTTGAGGGGGAGGGGAGGGGGAAAGGGTGCAGTGGGTCAGAATAACAAACAGAGGAACTCAGGCAGCATAGGACGTAGCAGTGTCAGTAGAGACTCCCTGGACGCAACAAATGAGCCATGTTTCTATCGTAAAAGATAGATGGCGTACCGTCGAACGACAGGCGGGGCAGTTGTTTCGGCCCGTTTCCAGCCATTTGTCGACGCAATTTTTATGGAAAGCGTGTCTGCATGCTAACAATCGGACATCATCTTCTGGCTCGTAATCGTCCAGGCAAATGAGACACTGAAGTGTCCTTTAGTCCAAGCGTTTTAGACTCAAATGAAGAGGCTACGCACCCGGTCAACACAATTCGACGAGATCTTGCCGTCCTTTTCGTACTGTTCCAGCGCCGATGATTTGATGATTTCTAAGCCCGACTTCTCGATGTCTTCTTTTGTCGCAGTAGTGGGCTTGTGATTACCAAACATCTCAGCGAGTTCCCTAGGTGCGTGTCAGCGCGTGCTAACAGAAATTAGCCTCGATGAAACTCACCAGAACGCTTCGAAGGAGTTGAGATTGTTGTTCCCAGTGAGAATAGCGTGGTCTGGCGGGTAATAGCCTGCGTGCACAAATTCAGCATGCTAGTATCCGCTCGTAGCGAGGATCAGACGTACCACCAATGACATATATCAAGAACGTCCTTGACCCTGGGCTTTCATTTTCCCGAGTCTCGCGCGAGGGCGGCCTTCGTCCACCAGGTCTGAGGTTTCTGAACGCATTGGCCGCTCGCGATTGCCAAGTCCTACCTCGCCGCACGCCGCCATTGGGATCGTCGCTGTCGATCGTTGGATCATAAGGCTGCTCAGTTTGCTCAACCGGTTCGTCGGCGTGCGACGGCGGCCACGCGGCTGGCTCCTGTGGGGCTGCGTCAGGTTGCTCGCCCTCTGGCATCCTGTCACCAGCGTCGCTGTGTTCATCCTCTGGGTCATCACGGTCTCCCGTGTCCTCAGGTCTGTCGCCTGGTGGATGTCTACCCCGACCGCCGTTGGCATTGAAGGACTGCAATCCTACTATGATGACTGGGATCACGGTGCCCGGTGCTGAGGGGTCAGCTGGTGCGGGAGTCTGGCGTGTTTGTTCGGAGCTGTCCCTTGGTGGTGAAGAGTCGGAAGAGGATGAGGGATCGCTGTGGTCAGCCATCGTATCATTCGTGGGCATGGGAGGAGTGGAAGAAGAGGTCGACGCAGGAGGTGCATTGGAGCTGGCGTTATGTCTGCCATTGAGGGTGGACGACAAGCCTTGCGCTTGCGGTGCGGTGATGGAGGGGAACTGATAGAGTCTCCACCAATTCACACCCCCTCCAGGCCCACGTTCTGTCCGTGTTCTCGAACCCGGGCCAACAGCACCGTCAGTGGGGCCCGGCGAAGGATAGGGAGGTGCGGCCGCCTCCTCGGCATCCCTCCTCTCGAGGGCCTCACGGATCTGCGATTCTATGTACTCGTCTTCCGCAGCATCCGCGGGGTTCGTATCCGAAGAATCGGCAGAGGATGCAGCAGGCACATCGTGAGGCTCTGAAGCACTGGGATGGATATCCACGACGGAAGATAGCACCCCAGAGCCGTCGGTTTCCGTAGATGTTCGCATCGTAGCAGTCTCGTTCGGAGCCTCCGTAGTCTCACCTGATGTGGGAGGAGTGCCACCCGACAAGACTGCGCGAAGATCAGCTTGAAGGTTGATCAAAAACCGTTCAAAGCTGTCCTCGGGAGGGAGACGACCATCCTCCTCTTCCGAGAATCGCGAATTCCGCGCAGACGGCGAGGTCGGGCGCTGGTCTTCATCGGCACCTTCGCCGCTTGGCCGTTCACGGTTGATACCCAAGCCAAGATTGAACGCACGAGCCATTTCTTCCAGCATTATCTCTCGTGCATTCATTGCGGACCCGTCTGATCGAGTTCTAGACGATGCACCTGTGTTTGTATTCTGCGAGTCGACATGGTCTGTCTCGTTCGTGGCGCGCAACCCCAGGCGCTCGCGCAGGCTTCCCCATGCACGACTCACGCTTGGCCGGGTATTGCGGCCATTATGGGCGTCGTGAGAGCCCGGCCCGAGGCTAAGGCCGGGAATTCCGATGCCGCCCACAGGATTGGCAGGAGACGGCGACGTAGGTCGTCGGATATCCTCAGATGCGCGCGGAGTCGTGGTAGCATTGACGGGTGTGGGGGATGGATTGAAGCCAGAAGAGAAAATTGGATCAGACGAGCCAGTCAACAGAGACGCCGCCGTCGCCGCTGCAGCAACGCTATACATGTATAAGATTAGAAATATATGAGCTATCAAAGGGCTTAAATTTACCTAAGGAGAGTTCCCAGAATATCGATGCTATTCGCAGAAAGGGCGCCCGGTTGTGCAGGGTCTTCTGTGGTAGCAGTTTGGGCGTCTGTCTCGTCGTTAGGGTCAGACTCTCCGCTGCCACGACCGCTTTCAGACACTGTTCCAGGCCTTGACTCGTGTGACGGTCTGCGCGACATGCCGGTATCTTCACCTGCCGATAGCCCAGGGAGGCTAGAAGGGGGGCTGGGAGAACGCGAAAATAGTGCCGATAGCCTGTTCCGTCCTCCGGTAGACGATGGGCGAGGAGCTGACGATGCCCGGCGCGCGGGTAAAGGCGTAAGTGATCGGGAGCTCGTGGTCGCAGTAGAATTAGCCGGCGGGTTGCGAGCGACATCTGTGGTATGGACAACGCCTTGGACAACAACTAACGTGCCCGGGGGAGGTAGCCCACGCGTGCGCGGTGGTTCGGGCTGTGTAGCGGGAGGCGCTGGGGGCTCCGCATCCCGAGCATCGGGCGGCTCGTTTTCCACATGTTCCTCTTGATCATCGGGAGCGATGACAACCTCATCCTCGTCGTTATTGCCCGGGAGACCTAATCTCTCAGCCAATGATGCCTGCCCCCCAAGCCATGTTCCGATATTCGAGCTTGTCTCTGGACCGATTGGGTCATCAGTGTTGGTCGTCGGTGGATGATCTGGTGACACAGTCAAAGGGTGACTCGGCCCCGACAGGGAGGCAAGGGGTGTCGAGGGTCGATCAGTCTGGTCGACAATGACCGCTTCTTGTAGATGAGCTTGATCAACCTCCGGCGCCTTTCCCTTTCCCTTCGTCGTGATGCTAGGTGGTGAAAGGGTGGCTGCAGGCTCTACAGGGCGTTCCGGAGACTGCTCGGGAGAAGTCTCGGAGGTTTCTGCGGGAGATTCGCCAAGCTCCACAGGCGTCTTTGACCACCTTCTGGACGCCCGCCATCTCCGTCGCAATGAGCCCGCAGTGGTAGAAGCACTGCTATCAGTGCGAGTGCGCGTCGAGTCCGATGAGCTCGAGCCACTAACGAGCTTCGACAGACTCCTGCGGACAGAGGCTCGACGCGAACGCTTTGTTGCGGCGGTAGCCTGCGCAGCTGCTCCATCCTGTGCACTGCTCTCGTGGTCGTCGGGTGTGGTTTCCGGGGGTGTAACGACAATGGCGGGAGTATTGTTGCCACGCCGAATTCGGGAAGGACTTTGACCCATCTCTGAGTATTAGAGAGCCTTTGCGCAGGCACGCGAAACGGACGAGTGACTTGAAGTTAACCTGACAATGGGCCTGAGAAGTTACGATACCGAAAGAGAGAACGAGTCGTCTACGAGCTCAAGCAGGATATATAAACAGGATACGCGATTCCACGAAAGCAGAGGCTTTGATAGCTGCTCCGATAGATTTTGTGGGTTGTGGTGGTTAAGAACAAGAAGGACTCGCCCGTCGACGTCGAGGATAAGCAAGAGTCGACGCTGGCGGACTCTCTGACGCCACAGCAGCCGAGAGCCGGCAATCCGGCTTGCCAAGCGGAGTCGTTCTGCTCGATGGATTTCCTCTCTTGCTCTCTTGCCTCTCGTCCATAAATGCTAGTTTTCTTTCTCTCGTCGGCCATGTCTTAGCTCTCTTTTCCTGAATTCGCAAGGACATGCAACCATGGAACTAGCTCACAATCACCAATATGCGAATGAATAGCGGCATGCGAAGCTATGCAGAATGAAATGCTATGTCGTCGTTGCAGGCAACCGAGTCCCTTATCCATCACGCAGCACGATACACAACGAGCACAGGCATGGTTCATTGAATCATTCTACGAGCCTTGAGCTTGAGACCTCGAGATCTGGAGCCCCGGTTCAACTATTTATCTCAACTGTTGGACTCCCTGACATCTGCAGACAAAGCTTGAAATGCTTACTAGCTATCTGTTTCCTAGTTTCAAGATCCCTTGCACTCTGTACGGAAAGGTCAATGAAGTATGGTGTTCAACCCCTTCACTTTGCAAACTCGAAGCTTGATTGTGGAGTTTCAGGGTAAAGCTTATGCCTCCCGCGACGCAAACAAGGTGAATGGACTTTCAAATTCGATTTAACAGGACATGCACTTTGACCTCTCTCTTAGTAGATATCTAGGCTCTTGCCATTCACGCGTTCGACAGTGACACCATGATTGATCGCAAGATGCAGCTCATATTCGCGGTGAATATATTCGAAGTGTATACTTTGTGCGCACTACACGCGACATGGCGCCGGAATACACCTCCTGCTCCTCCGGACCTCCTCCTTCTAAGAGGTGCTGAGCACTGTCATCTTAGGTCGGCGGCGCTATTTCATTTCAAAGCCTCAATGCCCATTAAAGGGGCCGACAAGTCAGCGCCTCGGAGTCTGTAATCCTCTGTAATACACGGTAGCAAGCTGCTATAAAGGTGATGTCGCTGTCCCCATTATTCGAAGTTTCAATCATCTCATAGCACTTGGCAGACTCCAATAATGAAAGCCGTCAAGATTCAACCAGGGCAAACTGTCGCTGTTGAGGAGGCACCCATCCCCGACCTTCTTGAGGGCCAGTTGCTGGTCAAAGTCGCAGCTGTGGCCGTGAACCCTACAGACTGGTAAGCTGTTACCGCGAATCTTCACGGTCTTCTTATTACTTACCTGCTATTCACAATCAGGAAACACGTTGAATACGTACGCATCCATATACATGCCATTGTCCTTCAATCCCAGCTCACATGCTTTTTTCGAAGGGATTCGGCGGTGGCGTTGGTTCCACTGTCGGCTGCGATCTTGCCGGGACTGTAGAGAAAGTTGGGCCTAACTCCCGTTTCGTGCCAGGTGAACGTGTCGCCGGTGTCACGCACGGGTGCTCGAAGCTTTGCCCCAGCTCGGGCGCATTTGCCGAGTACGTCGCTGTGGAAGAGCATGGCACCCTCAAGCTACCCGACCGCATTGCCTTCGAAGATGCCGCAAGCCTTGGCGTCGCGCTCGCAACGACTGCCCTGTCTCTCTACTATCACTTGGGCCTGCCTCTTTCTTTGGAGCCAACCCGGAATGGCGAGCCGGTAAGTTGTGATGACTGTCAATATTCCGTGCGCCACTGAGCAGTGCTCACAGATCCTCGTGTACGGCGGCGCGACCACTGTTGCGCAGGTTGTAATCCAGCTCGCGAAATTGGCCGGCCTAACTGTGATCACAACCGCGAGCGAGAAAAACCGCGACTACCTGACAAAACTCGGTGCAGACCACGTTATTGACTATCACGATGCCGACAAGTGCATAGCGGATATCAAAGCCGTCCTCAGTGGTCGCGAGCTCAAGGTGACTGCGCTGACCCCATCCGCTTAATTATGAATCTGACTCACAACGCCGTCAGCTTGCGCACGACAGTATCTCTGATGGAGACTCGTTCCGCATCGTATTCTCGAGCGTCACCCCAGGCCCCGATACCAAAGTGACACTTGTGAATAATCCTAGGGAGACCACTGTACCTGCTGGCGTATCCGCGTTCCCAATGCTCGCATATCTGCTCAATGGGCGCGAAATCGAGTTTTTAGGGCAGTTATTTCCCGCCAACCAGGAACTAGCGAAATTCGCCGCGCGGTTCATGGTTTTTGCGGAGCAGGCAATCGCGGAGGGGAAGCTTACGACGCAGGAGATTCGCAGGCTACCTGGGGGCCTAGAGGGTGTCAAGGATGCGTTGGCACAGCTGAAGTCTCAAGGCGACAGGGCGAAATTGGTACTCACGGTATCTTGAAGGGTCCTTGCTGTGTAGTGAAGTCAACTGTGTACACATCATCGTCTAGGAGCCGTCATCAGCTGGAATTCTTGGGCGCTGTGGTGGTGAGTCTAGTGTTCTAAACATACTTCATTTCTGACTCTCGCATTGGTTCGTTTCTAGTTCCATGACATCCTTTCTCAAATATATCAAGGTTAAGCAGTCGAGCACGCAACCGTATTTCTCTGTCGCTACAGTGGGAATTTTGTGAATGCATATGCAACAGCGCTGAGCTGCCTTCGGATCCAAGCTGTGTAGCAACAATCGACCCCGTTACCCTGGCTGAGCTTCGCGCGGCGTCTACTAGAGTATATCCCTATTCCATCGGACATTCCACGGCGCTGGGGGAATCCTCAATCCCGTCGATATCGCCCTATAGCCTTCCTATCTCACACAGCCCTGGTCTCACAACGGCGCCTATCGTCACTACGAACGTGGTCTATGTGCAGGAAGCTGTGAGACGGTGAGCTCGCGGTGGCATGACAGGCGCACAACAATCATATATAAACCACCCGACATCTCTACGACATGAACATCAACCAGCCAAATTTCGCTGCCCCGTATCATCACCCATCTTGCACGCACTACCATGGCTAGCACGCCTCAATTACAACAGAGTGCGTAAACCCACCACGCCGCATCCGAGATATAACTAACTTCTGGTGCCATTGTATCTCATCCTCAATTTTGAACCTATAGCACAGCAATACGCGACGCCGGCACAGGTCGGCGCACAATACCAGCAAGATCGTGCGTATCACCGTGTTTCTCAGCATTCCCTGCAGACCGCTGACAATATCCATGTCCCTCTAGTCTATGCGCAATGTGCACAGGGTAACCACGAGACCAAGCGGGTATTCGGCGTCTGCGGAATCATCACCGCGGTCCTGTGCTTCCCCTGCGGTTTGATATGTCTTTTGTGCGTACCGATCCTGATATGCGTCGTGATTCGTGCTGACACCTGGACGCTATTTTGGTGTTTAGCTCGGATTCCGAGCAGAAATGCTCACGGTGTGGTGTACGCCTCGAGAAGTAGGGGTCGTCCAATCGCAGTGATATTAGGTACGATGGGTTTAGCCATGCGCTGTACGTTAGTTTTGGCTGATGACTTTTCATGTTTACTTTGCAGTGGCCGATGTCTTGGTCATCGAGGTGATGAGTTACAGTTGCCATTTGTTGGTGAGTCCTACGTGAGCGTTGTTCACTAGCATAGATGGCTTACTGCTTCTTAAACAGGTATCTACAGGTTACGATGTCAATTACCGCTCGATACCCATTGCACCGTTCAGAGTGGCATGCTTGCCTTGAGTGAACATATCTTGCCAGTGGGGCTCTGAGTGGTCCTCGACGCAAGACCGGTCCACGCCGATGGCATATTTGTATGACATCTTCGGTAACAGTTATGTACCAGCGCTCAAGAATTGACTAGCGGGTGACAAGTGTTGTCCTTCTCAATCCAGCGCATAATCGCTCGGGGCCTTGGGAGCATCCGAACTGGGAGATCTGGCGTCCTCGAATAGAACCCAATCTGTGTGTTCTAGCATATCAACCAATCAGGATGGTCTGGTATGAGGCCGAGCCGCACTGGCCCCAGCGGCATTTGACGACAATGCGGATATGTCGTGGTACAGACTTCGACTATATCGAAGTCGTCCATTCGGAGCGTTGCGCTCAACATGTCCTCCGCCGCCGCTATGGAAGACCCCGAGGCAAACTGACAGCCAGGGAACATATCCCATACGGATGACGAGCCCAGGCCCACATCTTATGGTGTGCGGCAATATCATTCAAGAACATATGTTAAGCGTCGATTTCTCTAGGTATGCAAAGTCGTTCCTGAGCTCCTTTCTCCTCTCACTGTCATGTCTTCAGCATTGGAGTACATACCACCCCCTCTGCGTACCCCGCTAGCTGTACTTTTGGTCGGGCTTCCCGTCCTCTGGTGGCTGCGCGCCACTGTACTCGGGCGCAAGAGGAACGCCCAGGGACTTCCCTTCGCCCCCGGACCAGCTCCTCTACCCCTGCTCGGAAATATCCGTGATATTGTCATCGAGAAACAATGCGAAACATACGCAGAATGGAGCAAAACATACGGTCAGTTTGCTCTGCCCGCTGTTTATACCACGTTCGATGCTAATTCCAACTGAACATTAGGTGATATTCTTGGTCTCACCGTACTGGGACAACCGCTGCTATACGTCAACTCTGCTACAGCGGCGCATGACCTCTTTGAGAAACGGTCATCAATTTACAGCGACCGCGTCGTTACACCTATGATGGAAATGTTCGTATGCAACAATCACATTGCCCTTAGAAATGGAGTGCTTACATCTCTGCATACTTATGTACACAGGATCGGCCTGACCGACAATCTCCTCCCAGTCCTAGAGTACGGCGCGACCTGGCGCAGGCACCGCAAGATCTTTCACACTCGCTTCCACCCGGCCGCGGCCAAGGCGTTCTTACACCTGCACACCAAGTCAACGAGCATTCTGCTGCGCAGCCTCCTCGAGGACCCCGTTGACTACGTTGAGCATCTCAAATAGTAAGTAGTTGGTGGTGTTTCATTTGGCTAATAGTGCTGACGCTCGTGAACCTGGGCAGCTTTGCAGGCTCGGTGCTGGTGGAAATGACATACGGGTCCGCACGCTTCCCCGCGATCATAAGATTTTAATGTTGACTCGCTCCTGGGCGCTTGTAGGTTCTCAGTAAAGAGCAAGCACGACCCCTTCCTTGAACTCGCGGACGAGTGCACAAATGTGTTCGACGAGATATCAAAACCCGGCGCTTTTTACGTCGACATTTTACCAATCCGTGTGTCTAGTCTTTCTTTGACTCCCATCAGATCTATTCACTCCGTGCCATGTAGTGCGGTATATACCCGAATGGGTGCCGTTTGCGTCATTCAAAAAGAAGGCGAGTGGCTGGCACAAGTCCTTCATCGCGCTCAGGGAAAGGCCATGGGCTATCGTGAAAGACATGATGGCGAGTACTCATTATCATCTAAGTGCTTCGCACAGAAGTCGACTGGTCGTGTTCTTATGGCAATTGACCTATGTAGAAAAATGGACGTGCGGTCACTTCGTTTGCGGCGACGATGATCGAAGAGTCGCAAAGTGATTCCTCTGTCTCCGAGTATGATAACCAAGGTGCTGCAGCATCGACGTACGGAGGTCGGTCTACATACCAGTCGCGCTATGCTCATTTTATGGCGTTTGCTGACCCCATACATTGTAAGCCGGGACGGACACGGTATTTTCTTTCTAGCTCCCATCGCAGCCCTGTCTAACGCACGACAGACTTTGACAACGCTCGAATCATTTCTCCTCGCCATGGTGCACTTCCCCAAGGTGCAAAAGACAGCGCAGGCGGAGCTAGTTGCCGTCCTCGGTGACAACCGGCTGCCCGACTTTGCAGACCGCGAGTCACTCCCGTACTTAGACGCGCTGGTCAAGGAACTGTACCGTTGGAACCCTGTGGTGCCCACTGCAGTCCCGCACAAACTGATGGAGGACGACGTTTACAATGGGTATTTCATCCCCAAAGGCACGATCGTTTTCGGAAATGCTTGGTGCGTCGTGGTCGTATTTTATAGTCGCACCGTCGGATCTGACTTGCGTGGGACAGGGGGATCCTGCACGACGAGAAGGTATACGGATCCGATGCTGATCAGTTTAGACCGGAGAGGTACCTCGAGAATCCAGACCTGCCTGATCCCAAAACAAGCGGGGCATTCGGCTTTGGTAGACGGTACTCACATATCCATCCTACCAATTCCACCCAGTAGCTGATGTCTATCATGTTCCCTCTTTATGTAGGATCTGCCCGGGGCGGCATGTTGCAGACGCGATGGTGTGGCTTGCGGTAGCATCCATCCTCGCGGCGTTCGACATCGGCAAGGACGTCGACGCGCAGGGGAAAGAGGTGCCTTCCGTACTCAAATTTACGGCGGGCTTCTTCCAGTGCGCATGCCGTTCTCTCCTTTTCCAAAGACGTCAGGCTGAGCGATTTTATAGCCGTCCGATTCCTTTCAAATGCCAGATTAAACCGCGGACACCCGAGTTGCGGTCTCTGATCCTAAAGACTGCTGAAGAACATGCTGCTGAAGGGTAGTCGGCGTCGCACTCCATAATGTAGTATTTGGAATTCTAACAATGTAACGCTTCACAAAACTCTCTGCATCCGAGAACGTTCGATCCACTGGGAGGAAGGTCTGCGTACCAGTCCGCGCACTGGTGCGCAAACCTTTGCGCGGACCGGACACTTTAGCATATCGGCAGTAGCCGCCCGCAAATGCTCATTGTTCCTCTTATCTCGATCAGTGGAAAAGGCTATTACGCGCATTCCATTGTCCTCGACGTCGGGTACCATGATGCTCGACACTTCTCGCAGCGGCCTACGCTATGTGCGATCGGGTCGCATTGGAGGTGGCCTTGATCTGCAGGCATATCCGTTCAAGGGGACAGTAGGTTTGGAAGAGCTCGGAGATGAGTGGGGAAAGGATGATCTAATACTATTCGTGCTACTGCAGCACATCTATATACGGGAAACACAAACATTGTCAGAACGGCCTAAAGGGCGGGCAAAGCGACGAGCGTAAGTCGCGCGCTTTGGCGTACAAGTAAGTCTTGTGGCGACGACGGTGATGGGGACGCGGCGTTGAGGCAAAGCGTTGTTTGTAGGTGTTGTTTACTACGGGATTTCCGCCACAGGTCCGTGGTGGCTGAGTCCGCGGAACGGTATGCGGACTTTGCTCCCCATAAATCGGACTTTCTGCTGCATCCGTGCATGCACAAGTTGGAAACAAGTTACAAGAGTCTGAGAGCGAGCACGACGAGGTATTATGATACATACTTACGTAATACGGTTAGGGCCCGGAAAATGAAAATGCGGGGTAAAATGCGGGGTAAAAATTCTTGGGTTGAAACTTCACGGTCGTCAGCCTCTACAGCACTCATGCTACTCCTGCCCAGCCCATAACACGACGCCAACCGTGCGCGAAAGGAACAGAAATGCTATAGGATGAGGGTTATGTATCTGGAATGTTTTCCGCATCAAGTCTCACGCGTTTCGGGGGATGTAGACGTTTTGCACGAGACCTCTCACCACTATCACATATCATATCTGCTGACCGCTCTCGGAACTTCGCATAAATGGAGAAATTGAAGTCGGTGCGTGTAGGAACCGACCTCCGGACTCAACCCCTCCTCATCCTGAACGAAAATGTCAGATTTCCACTGCACAACGACCGCTCTGCCGCCCATTCCAGACGATTTGACCCTTCCCCAATTCTTTCTGGATGTCCAGCACCCCAGTAGGCCCGTCAGACATGGGTCAGTACCGTGGATGATTGAGGACGACACGGGGAGACAGATTGGCTTCGACGAGGTGAGTCTCAGCAAAGTCTAAACAAAGCTCGTGGCAATGTATTGACGCGACGCACTTCTGTGCAGCTCCGCGCGCGGACATTTGGTTTGGCAAATGGGCTGAAAGTCAAGTATAAGCTACGTGCGTGCCCCACTTGTGCATACAATCTCTAGGGTGCTGAAGAGGAGTCTACACAGAGGATAATGATGCTGGTATGCTATATCGATGCCTCACTTGAACTCGTTGCTAATCATCCAGATACATAGTTCTCATATTCAGCCCAAATCACGTCGGTGCGTCTTACCTGCCCCCTCTCACAGCCTACAGGTTCTCGATATCTGAATACGTGCGATGTAGATTACCCGGTCGCGATATGGGCTGCACACAGACTGGGCGCCGTTGTCTCGTGAGTACGTCGCGACCCCCACTCACGCAACGCGCTAATCCGCATGCAGTGGTGCAAACCCGGCCTATACAGCGTCCGAGCTCCGCTACCAAGCCGAGGAAATCAAAGCGGCTCTAACCTTCACACTCTCCGCCTCTCTCCCGGTTGTGCTCGAAGCTGGCATTGCTCCTGATAGGATCGTCCTGCTCGATACGCCCGAGTCGGCCCGCGCATTCGTGGGCGAGTATCCGACAGTGAACGAGTTGGTCGCCTATGGTCTAAGCCAGGTACCCAGCTTCGTGGAGCGCAAGTTGGCTCCTGGGGAGGCCAAAACCAAGCTTGCGTTCTTGAGTTTCTCGAGCGGGACCACGGGACGCCCGAAGGTAGCGAGCCACATCATTCTCAGTACAAAAAATGAAATGAATCATTCGCTTGGGTGCACATAGGCCGTAGCTATCCCGCATATTGCCCCTATTGCCAACGTCATACAGCTCGCTGCGCATAATAAGGTGAATACCAATTATGCGCCATGGGAGGAGCAGCGGTTTAGACCAGGAGATGTCGCGCTTGCTGGTATGTGGACCGATACCTCGATTGTTTTTTGCCCTTCTCACTTTAGGGATGAACAGTCTTGCCATTCTTTCGTGAGTCTTGAATGATCTGGTCTTGCGTTGCCGAGACGCTCGAAGTTGATATAATCCAGATATCTACGGCCTGGTGGTCAACGTAGGTCTTTACCCGCGGATACAATGATAAGTATTCACTATCACTAACAACGATGCTATAGATGCATTTCATGTTCTTTAGCGCCGTTAGTATATTCCCTCTCAGGTCTCAACTGTCACTCACACAATTATCTAGCTGTCGATTGTGGTCGTCCCGAAATTCAACTTTACAAAGATGCTGCAGAGCATTGAACGCTATCGAATCAATGTCCTCCTGTAAGTATATGTCTTTTATGTTTCTCCCATCCATTGACTGATCCTCCTTTTTGAATGTGCCCACTTTCATGACGCAGCCTCGTCCCTCCGCAAGCAGTCCTCCTCTGCAAGGTTCGTTTGTCTCCCATTCGCATGCCCACCATGCCATCTGAACACACTGCACAGCACCCTGACGCGAAGAAGTACGATTTGTCAAGTGTACGCGCAGCGATGTCGGGTGCCGCACCGCTTACGGGCGAGCTGTACGAACTCCTGCGGGCGAAGTTCCCTGATGCGCATCTTGGGCAGGGATACGGTACGCCCTGTCATCGCCTTTCATGTGTCTTGGTATGGAATGCTAAAACGTCAAACAGGAATGACGGAGACATCCACGGTTGTCACTATGATGCCCATCGGTAAGAAGCACGCAACGGTCGGCAGTGCGGGACAGCTCCTCCCAGGCTGCGTCGTGCGGGTGGTGAAGCCGGACGGGAGCCTGGCGGGAATCGGTGAGGCGGGGGAGCTGCTGGTTCGTGGGCCGGCTATGGCGCTGGGATACGCTAATAATGCTGAGGCGTGAGTACTTTGTGTGTCTCCTGCGGCGGAGTCATTGACCAAGTGCGCGGTGTTAGTACGAGGGATACCTTCGTAGATGGGTGAGCCGCTATATCTCCCTTCCACCTGCACTCGTACTGATGTGCCCGAATGCTAGGTGGGTGAAGACAGGAGACGAGGCTCTCATCACCAAGGATGGCGACTTCTTCATCATCGACCGCCTGAAAGAGATTATGAAAGGTTCGTGTTCTCTGTGCTTTGAACGGCATCGTAAAGCTAATCTCGTTCGTAGTGCGCGGCTTCCAAGTCGCACCCGCGGAGCTAGAGGGCTTCCTCCTCGGACACCCTGATGTCGCAGACGTCTGCGTCGTTGGCGTGCCGGACGACTACAGCGGAGAAGTCCCGCTTGCGTTCGTAGTGCTCAACGCGCAGGCGGCGGAGCGCGTCCGGAAATCGCCCGCGGAGGGCGACGTCATCAAGCGGGCACTCATGAAGGTCTGTCTTCAATGCCACCCTCATAATGCGATTGGTGTATTGAGGCTTTGCCATTGTTACAGTACGTCGAAGATGGCAAGGTTGCATACAAGCGGCTAGCCGGTGGCGTAGAACTGGTGGAGAGTATACCTAAGAATCCCAGTGGCAAGCTGTTGAGGCGGGTGCTGCGCGACCAGGCAAAGGCACTAAGAGCAAAGACCAAGGCTAAGCTCTGAGTGCACACTCATCAATGCCGTGTGTATTAATGCCTTATATATATGCCATGCACAATGAAAAGACACCTGGTACCTCCTGGTACACGGAGCGGAGTGGAATTTGTCCTCGGATGACGCGTGCGCAGCACGCCGCGTGAACGACAAAGATCTCCCGCGCATTATCGAAGTCGCAGTGGCCGCCGAGCTCCTTGCTTTAAACTTCGAAATGCTTAAAACCTTGTCAACGTTAAAACCTGTCAAGACTGCGTCAAAACTGTTGTCGTCCGACTCCTAAAAAGTATCCTAGTCAGTGGCAGGGAGCCCTGGGCGTCAATCGTGTCTAACAGTGGCCGGTGAACGGTGACCGTGAACCGGTGACCCCTCATCTTCAATTTCATGATGGGGCGTCAAATCTCATTTCGCGGTCTGGAGTCGCCGCCTATCGTCGAGCTCAAGCGCCCGTACAAAATGTCCCCTTTACCTCCTACCACCACCATCTCCCATGTCTCTCTCCATCCCCGCCCTCGCCCTCCTCTCCCTCACAGCCTCTACCGCCTGGGCACAGTCGTACACCGCGACCTATCTCCCCTCGAACGCCCCTGATCACAGCGAGCAGGGCCAGTCCGGAACGAACAGGTGTGGTACCACGTCGAGTCAGACGTCCAACTGTCAAAATGCGTACCGTGAGTTACAATTTTTTTTTCTCGATAGGAGGCTGCAAGTGTATCCTCGATGGAATTCATTCACATACTGATCTTCCGTGTCCGACAGTCAACGCGGTAGACGACTTCTGTCTCTGGGCACCCCCTGAGCCCGGTGCGGGATCTGTCATTGGAAACACCGAGGGGCGCATCTCATCCATGACCGTGTATAAATCTACGCTAACCGGTCTCCCCACCCACAGCGCATAGAAGTAGCATGGTGCCTCCGGGATGGTACAGGCGCGCGTCTCATCCCCGACGGCGCGATCCAGGGAGTGCAGTTCCTGCAGACGAGCGAGTTCGTGCAGGTCACCGGCGTCGGCGACCTCACGAAGTTGAACATCCCCGCCGGCGACGAGGGCGGTGAGCTCGACCCGCACGGCGCGGACGGGAACGGGAACCCTATCGGTGGCCTCGTGTTCTCGACCGCGTTCGGCCCCTTGCAGCAGGTCCACGAGTGGACAAACTTCATGAGCGCGACCGAGTTCTGCTTCCGCGCGTGCAACCCCGCATCGAAGAACGCGCCGACGTACTGCCAGCATATCTACGACACGATGGGCTGCGATTGGAATATGCCCGCATCGGGCTACCAGAAAGACGTGTTTGAGCACTGTCAGGGAGAACCCGGGGAGGTGCGTTACGCTTTTTCAGCCGCGTTTTTCTTTGCTATCTTTTCTTTTGCACTTGGCCCTACTATTTTCCCATCCCAACTCTTGTTTATTTACACTATAACCCCCGCTAACATTCTCCTAACAGCCCATGGGCGTCTACGGCACCTCGACATTCCACCAGGGCGACCCCGCGACCCCCGCCGCACACGCCGCGCCCGCATCTAGCGCCTGCACGACCGTCGCTACTGTCGGCACAGGCGGCGCCTCCACCCCCGCCTCGACCACGGCGGTCTCGGCAAGCGCTACCTCCTCCAGCGCCCCGTCATCCTCCGGCTCCTCGGCTGCTTCGTCCGGTTCCTCGTCCGGATCCGCGTCCGCATCGTCGTCTGGCTCCACGTCCGCAAAGGCGTCGAGCTCGCAGTCCGCGTCTGGCAGCGCGTCTACGATCGCGAAGACTACCGCTGCTGTCACTGGCACCGGCACGAGCGCGGCGGCTTCGTCGACCACTTCCTCGGCGAGCGGCGCAGCCGGCGCCAGGATAGTTGGTGGGCAGTGGGTGTTGGGTGCCGCCGCGGCCATCGGTGTTGTCCTGGGCGGTTTGTGAATTGGCTGAGTGGTACAGACGTTGGCGGACTTGGAGCTTGGACATTTTCCTTGTTGTTTCGGTTTAATCATTTAATCACTCTTCGGAAGGATGGACAATGTCGATACTTACTATCATTATTCGACTCGCTACTGACCATACCCACTCACTTGTTTTCTCGTACATAGGCATTGTTGTACTGTAATGCCATCCGTTCTTTGCACCGTTCTTCACTGCCCGCGCACGCACGTAAAGCGCTCAAAGCGACATTTTCCATGGACGATGGGTAGGTGCATATAAGTACAAGTGTGTGTATGCGGTTGTTCAATGCCCGCAACGAAAATCTTCCTGGACATCCTTGACACGCGTCGCATAAATCCGTAAAATCCATCCGCATCGTAAAAAATCGTCCGCAGAAGATCTCACGCGTCCTTAAGCTCCGCATTGAATTCGCGCCCGATGAGCATACGCCGGATCTCCTGCGTCCCCGCGCCCACCGCGTATAGCCGCGCGTCCCGCAGAATGCGCCCCACGGGGTACTCTGGTTTGTGGGGAAACACAGTGAGTACATGATATTACAGTCAGTACATAGCATCAGGGGAGGACACGCGAGCACACGCACCGTTGATGTACCCGTTCCCGCCGAGGCACTGCTGCGCCTCCATCGCGACCTCGATGGCCTTCTCCGTCGAGTACAGTATCGCGCCCGCGCAGTCCTGTAGCACATCTCGCACGTCAGCACATGCACCACGCCACCACATTTATCACGTCCACGTTTACGGGACGTTGCACTCACCCGCCGGCTGACGCGCCCTGCGTCGCACGCGCGCGCGACGGCGTACACGTACGCACGGCTCGCGGAGAGCTTTGTGTACATATCCGCAATCTTGCCTGTGTTGGTACGGTCAGCGAAATATATGCGGGTATGCGGGGCGTGAGGGAGGTATGAGGGGCGTGAGCAGGTACGAGGAGCGTTAGGGGGTAGGAGAGATATCAGACGGACAAAGAGAGCGGCGAATACACGGATGGAGAAAGGAACGCGTACGCACCCTGCATGAGCTGGAACGTGCCCACCGCACGTCCGAACTGCTTGCGCTCATGTACATATGCGACGGCCTCGTCGAACGCGGCCTGCATCAGGCTTTGTTGTCGAAATGCGTCGGGGTGGGCGGAATACGCGTTGAAGGGCGGGCGAACGCGTCGAAAGGTGGAAGAACGCAAAAACGCGGGCGAAAACATCAAAAAGCGAGCCAAATGGCCACACAAGCAAAATCAAGCCATCAGCAACCACCAAAACACCACAGCACAGACTCGCACGCACCCTAGTGGCCCACCGCTGAGCACGAGCCGCTCGAGGTCGAGCCCGGACATGAGCACCGCCGCGCCTTGGCCCACTTTGCCGAGGACGTTTTCTGTAGAGGTCTGTCAGTGAGGGGCAGGCGAGACGGCGACTGGTGTAAGCGCGCGCGCCAGGACGCCTACGCACCATCGGGAACGACACAGCCGTCGAACACGAGCTCGCAGGTGTCGCTGCCGCGCATGCCGAACTTGTCGAGCTTCGGGCCGGTGGAGAAGCCCGGCGAGGGGCGCGGGACGATGAATGCGGTTATGCCTGCACTAGCGCGTTAATGGAATTCCCATACGGAAAGACAAGCTTGTGCGTGCGAACACGCACCCTTGGATGGCGGCGAATCCGGCGATATGGGCGTCGTGCGCGCGTAGACGACGTAAGTAGACGCGACAGGGCCGTTCGTTATCCTTCCGGCGCAAACCTCAGCATGCGCGAACGCGATAGTAATGAACGAAAGCACGCGCACCAGAACTTGTGTCCATCAAGCTTCCACCCGCCGTCGACACGCGTGGCCTTCAGGCTCATATTCACGACATCGCTGCCGGCACCGTGCTCACTCATCGCGAGCGCGCCAACGGCGTCGCCGCTGACGAGCCCACCGTCAACGAGGTACTTCTGCTTCTGCGCGGGTGTGCCCCAGCGTTCGATCTGGTTGACGCAGAGGTTGGAGTGGGCGCCGTAGGAGAGGGCGAGGGCGCCGGAGTGGCGGGAGAGGGACTCCATGGCGAGGAGGTGGTTCAGGTAGCCGAGGGCGAGGCCGGAGGAGGACGCGGAGACGGTGATGCCGTGTAAACCCATCTCGCCGAGCTTGGGCCACAGGTCCTGGAGTATGCGCGTGCGTTAGCAGGTGAAATGTAAGTAACAGGTACGGAGGTACGCACTATGGGAAAGGTGTTCGTGCGGTCGATCTCTGCTGCTCTGGGCGCAATTTCGCGCAGAGCGAACTGGTCTACCGCATCTTTGAACTGTGTAGCTATGAGTGCATGGGATATATGTGTGTGCAGCTGAAGCTTACCTCGAGCTGCTCAGATGTAAGGCCCGCGATGTCGTGGTTGTAGAAAGAAGAGACACTACGAGCGAACGGGCGTCGCGAGGGTGCTGTACGAGCGCGCAGAACAGGAATACGGAGACGAGCAAGAGAGGCCATGGCAGACACAGATAAATCAAAATTTATGCACGACGGCGTCAAAATCAAAGTCCACGAGATATTTATGCGGGGAAGCTGGGGTAGCCCGGCTCGGATCTCGGGTCCGATGGACGCCACCAGTCCGAAATACTTCTCATTCTCTTGCTTTCTCTTATACCTCCTCCTCCTGAGCGAGTTTTTATCCTCCTCACGATATGTACTATCGGTATACATACGACTTCGACTACAGCAGTCCAGTAGGACTTTGATGATAAACCTGTAGGTGGTCGATCACTTATCGTAATCACCGATAGTATCTGCCATTAGCAATAATGCCCAGTCCCAGTGCTTGTCAGCCTCCAAAAATTCAGGATATATGCAGCTCGCTTGCTGTCGACCATGGCATTAAACTCCCTTGGGCCTCCATCTCAAACCTCCGTGCGCGACATCTTGTTTTAGTGGAAGCATTCGGTTATGGCTGGCAAAACCGTCTTGATAACAGGGTGCGGCGAGTTCTACTTACTTACGACGGAACCAGTTTGCCCCTAATTGACCTCCTCTCCGTGACCACAGCTGCAGCGCAGGCGGAATAGGGCATGCTCTCGCAGTAGAATTCCATGCACGAGGTATGTATATAATATACTCGAACTCTGTCGACTGGAGGCATATCTAACAAACCGCCTCGGACCACTGGCAGGGCATCGCGTAATAGCGACGGCGCGTCGCTTGGAGGCCATGTCCGAGCTGACTGCGCTGGGAATGACGACCCTACAGCTGGATGCGACGGACGAGGCTTCCGTGCGTAAAGTGCGCGACGAGGTGGCAGAATTAACAGGTGGAAAACTAGACGTCCTGGTGAATAATGCGTAAGTATTTTTCTACACCGACTAAAAACAGTGGCTTACGGTCAATTTTCAGAGGACAAGGTATGCGCGCGTTTGAGCGGGTGCATATGACAACGCTGACTACGCACAGCTCTCAGTGGGCCAGCCACCGATCTTGACCTCGCCAGTGTCAAGGCACTTTTTGACGTGAACTTGTTCAGCGTGATGACCGTGGTGAAGGAGTTTGTCAAGCTCCTCATCGCATCTGGCGATGGCCGCATCGTGCAAATAGGCAGCACAGCGGGAGTAGCGCCTGCCCCTTTCGGCAGCGCGTACAACGCCAGCAAGGCTGCCCTGCATTCCTACAGCGACACACTGAGGGTTGAGTTGGCGCCATTCGGGTATGCCCTATCCTTTTTTTTAACTTGGCTACGCTAATATCTGGGCCTTTAGAGTGAAAGTTACTACGGTTTGTAGTTTGCTCTATGCCAGCGAGACCGGTCTAATGAGCCACGCCCCTCTCCGAACAGGTAGTAGCAGGCGGCGTGAAGACCAATATCGGGGCCAAAAAGACCGACTCAAGCGCTCTGCCACGCGATTCATTGTACTTGCCCATGGAAGAACTTTATCAGAGTCGTCGCCTCAATATGAACACAGGTTAGTTGCGAGTCATCCTGTAGTTTGACTTGTCACTCATGAATACAGACGCTCACACGCCCGCGGATAAATTCGCGAAAACCGTCGTATCTGAGGCCCTTGGTTCCCGACCACGCGCATGGCTTTGGGCGGGTAACGCGTCGTGGCTCCTTTGGTTCCTAAACACGTTCTTCGGGCGTCGAGTATTCGTGAGTCCTACAGCTCTTTTGCGCCCACTACACAATTCCGGGACTAATTCCCGAGCCGCAGGACTCTATGCTCTCAAAGATATTTGGCCTCACAGAATTCTCGGAGATGCTCAAGAACGCAAAGGCGAAGACGGTTTGATCGGTCGGTGCTTTCATGATGCGTAGGTCACGGCTGTGGCCCCAGAATCCAGCATCTACGATCCTTAATTCCTGATGTCTTGCTCAATCTTATTTCTCGGTATCCAACAAATATCGTTGCGGTTTGAACAAGTTGAGCGCTACGCTCCAGAGGCGATTTCAAGACTTCCACTTATCTAGTCTCTCTTGTGTGGTCCGTCGTGGTCGCGGTTGTCAACTTCATTCATCAAGATCTCAAAGTAGAAGGGGCCCACACACATTGCATTCGGCTACGGAAATTCTACGTGACTAAAGCGACGCGTACGGGCGGTCAGTGCGCTGTGAGCGACGACGCGGAAGGCGTCGGGGTACGTTCGGGGGCCTCCGCTCGTCATTTTGCGGCGAGGCAGGCATGATTAACCTTTGCATTTTTAGAATGTACGGGATACCGCGATCTGCCGAATGCTAACAATCGACTCAACCCTCATCACGATGAAGTCGTTTACACCAGGTTTAAACTTACAGATCCGGCAAGTTCGCAATGCTCGAATTTGTCGCTGCTCAAATTCAAAGGCGCTCTGGCCGGAACTTTAGCCAGCCCCATCGTTGCATACCTCAAGCTGCTCTTCACCGTAGACCATGACCACCCACGACATCGACCCTACGACGCGCGAAGCTCTCGCTCTTCTGTGAGTATTGTCGCTCTATTTGGTGTACTGTGGGACGCGAGTCTGATACTATTTCATTAGCGTCATGCCATACGTGGGTGCAAGACCTCGCGTCGCCTGCTACGTGCTGAGATCATTGACAGCTTCTTGGTGTCATCTTCAACTGGGCGCTTCTTGGATGCCTCACGTACGCCGCCCATATGCCTCCCCACGCCGATAATGCTTATGGTTCTCGGACAGGGTGCAAGCTTGTAAGCAGACACCAGTTGTCCTTTGTGTCGCTCGTAGAGTATATTTATCCTCAGCCATAGACCTGTATTCGATCTCCAGTAACGGCGACGGAATGGGCCTCAAAACTCTCGGTGGGCGCATCTATTCGCCCCTTACGTCGACGGACTTGCACTGACGGGTGGTGCAGTCTATGGCGTGTACGTCGTCGACGCTGCCCAAACCGCCATCGGGACATACAATGCTTCAGTGGTGCTCGTCTGGGGCCCGGCGGGCTATGCGCACAGGTCCGACTTCATCTGGTCCATATCTCTGGTGCAGATTCTCGCGGGTGTTGGTGAGCCGTCGCATCTGGCTATATCGGCGAATACATTGTGACTACTGTCGGCCCTCAGTACCCTGCCTGGTGCAATGCTTCTCTGCGCGGTGAGCTTTACTACTGATGTGCCTCGTGCTACGCTGCTCTCTGAGCCTGGCATCTCTTTTTTGGGCACTCAGGCGGATATGGCTTCTCAAGAATACGAGGACTATGAGCGCGCTCGTCGTGTGCATTGTTGCGGTATGTGGTCTCATCGACACCTATCACATCGTACAAACTGCTAAGACAAGGTAGCTTTCGATTGCACAAGGCGCTGCCGCGATAGTAAATGCTTCTCAGGCGTTTGTGCGGACAAATGTGAATTTCCGTGCTATGCGACCTATTGTTATGATTTTAGACCGTGACTGTGTGACCTCTTCAGGTTCCTTTCATTAAAGAGATAGAAGCACCGATCGTATGTCGTCTGCCCGCTATGGTCTGCGAACGCATCTAATGCATCACCTGCTAGATATGGCTTTCCCTAAGCTTTCTCTGCGATGTGCTTATAGCTGGATCGTTGCTGCACCTCGTACGCCCATGTCGTTCCTAGAGTATAGTTCGGCTGACTCCCACCCGTGACATACCCACAGCTCAAGGAAGCCCGCGCGCAAACCCCGTTCAAGGCGACCCACACGCTCCTCACGCGCATCATCGCGGTCACCGTGCAGACAGGTTGCGTCACCGCCGTCGCCGCGGGCCTGCAGCTCGCCGCCGTGCTGCTCGACTTCGCGCAGACGACGCAGTACAGCGAGATGTTCGCCTTCGTGCTCGCGACGCTGTACGCGAACGTGCTCATGGCGACGCTCAACGCGCGCACGGCCCTCGTGCGCGCGGTCGACGACGGAGTGAACACGGTGGCGCTGAAGTCGGGCGAGGGTGTCGCATTTAGGCTCCAGCTGACAGAGCCTGGCGTGAGCGACGGCTCACTGAGGGGCGGGGAGCATACACCGGTCGGTTCCTTCATGATGTGTCTCGCCGGAGGACCTGGACTGATGTGCGCAGGTCACGGTTGTGGCCCCAGTTTGATTCCAGGCTCCAGTCATCCACATGCTACGATTGCTACTGTGACGTCCTTCCAGAACCCAGCATCCGCGGTCCTCCAATTCTTGACGCTTTACTCATTTTTATTTCTCGGTATCTCACAAATATCAGACAAGTTAAGCTGCATTCCAATGGCGATTGGGAGACTTGCACTTGTCCAGTCTCTCTCCTGTAGTCCCGCGGTGGCGATTATCGACTTCATTCTTCAAGATTCAAGAGTAGATTGGGCACACACACTGCATTCGGCTACGGAAATTCTAAGTGAATAAAGTGCGGCTCTCTTGGCCTGTCACTTGGACGGAATGGCTCCGGGAAAGAAAGCCTCGCCGCCTTTGTTTGCCTCATACCACGCCTCGTCGTGTGCGAGCAGCACCCTCACCCGCTCCAGCTCGCCAAGCGCCCTGATTCTCTCCACCGTCTCCTCCGCCTTCGCGTTATCCTGGTGTATGAACCCCGCAGAATGCCCATGCCCCTCGATGATGCACCAGTGGTGCGCGGCGTCGCCCGCCAGGTACACCCACCCGCCGTCCGCCGTCGTGCGCGCGAAGAGGTTGATGTGCCCCGGGAGATGGCCAGGCGCATCGACGAGGTAGACGCTGCCGTCCCCGTAAAGGTCGTGTGCCCTCGGGACCGGGCCAAGTGGCGCCCAGTCGGACACGAACCGGGTGCGGGCTGGCGGAAGCGTGTCGGAGGGGTACTGCGACGTGGGATCGGCAGGGTACCCCGGCGAGAGGAGCGCGGCGCACTCGGCGCCTACGACGAAATTGGCCTTCTTGTACTGTGCGGTGTCACCGACGTGGTCCCAGTGGAGGTGCGATAGCACGACGGTGTCGATATCGGACGGCGCTAGCCCGCCTTTGTGCAGGGACTCGGGCACGTCCTGCGGCACGCTGATCTGCATGGCCGACGTGATGAGCTGGAGGACGGCTGGGGGCAATTTTTCGAAGTCCTTGCGTGCACCGAGGTCGAAGATGAGCGTTTCCCCGGTGCGAGAGTGCCTGAGGAGAAATGCGAGGGATAGGAGGTGCACGATGGCGTCTGGGGCGGCATCTGCGACGAGGAAAGAGAGTGGCGCTGAGAGGTGGCCACCCTCGATATGAAGGACAATTTGCACTTTTATTTGACCGCGCATACGCGCAAATCTCCGCGCGCACACAAATCATTTTCTCGCCGTATATCGACTCCTCGTCAATGGGGAGGGTATAGCGAGAGTCTAGGGACCCTATGTGCTCAGTCACAGTCTAGATAAAGCCTATATACTCTAATCTGAAGTGCTCTGGGACTACATGCCCAACCGAAGCCGGAGAATCGGCTGAATTATGACAGATATGTCAGCCTTGCCACTGGTTGGCAGGTCCGTCAGCTTCACCCGGCACCATAGACATTCTGTACTACAAGCAAGGTCGCTAGCCGTCCTACGAACAGGTATACTTGGATTGGGTACACTGACCTCGAGATCGACGGTGGCCGACAACGTACCTGAGGCGGCCCTCGGAACGGTCGAGATGCCGCGTTGAGTCTGACGACCTCGACGTCGTCGGACGACCAGTGTTGGCGACGACGACGGCCGTTACTACTGGCTATCATGATAGTCAAGGGACAGAAGCCAATAGAGTACCTACAGGCATAAATTGGAAGAGTTTTTCGAGTAATGTGCGCGGACTTGATTTTGCGCGCTCGAGTTTTGCGCGGAAATATTTAAAAGTGCACTTGGCCCACCATACCTCGAGGGCGGATATGGTGCAATACGCTTGGTCGATCGCGGGCTGGGGGAGAGATGTCGGTGTCATATCGTGTAGGGCTTTCGATGGATTTTTTTTGCCCTCGCTCGCGCCCTACTAATACTATATGCCCCGACATGTGATAGGCCTATATAGCGAAGTTATTCAGCAAGTGCTAGCATTTTACCAAGCAGCACTATCAGCCTACAGTCGACCTACGATCTTGCAGCATTACTGAGCCCAGTTTGAACCTAGGTAATAGTTTCCTAATTGGGTATTTGGAGAAACACATGCCAGAGTCAGGACTCAGGAGGTTCGTCCAAGTTCAGAGTCCACTGCTTCTGTGTCGTTACAGTGACGAGCACACTACCATGCTGCACAAATTATATCTGTCCTAGCGCTGCGAGACCGATATGACTCAGAACTATCCGCATGCTTGCTCAACACACAGGAACATAAAAAGTATGTGCCCATTGTTCGTCGACATCTCACTACTTACTGGTATAGCCCCAGTGACGTGTCAAGTGCGCAAAACCCGACGCGCTGTACACTGGTCCGCCTTTGGTCGAGACTCGAAGGCGATGCACACCCACCCAAAGAATCAGACGCTGAGTGGAACGTGTGGCAATAGCACTCGCTGGTCATACTGTGTGACCGGCCCTCTCGCCTCTATATCTCCCGCTGCCTTGCATCGAATCGCGATCATGATTTGTCGCTACGATAAATAGGTGAATGCACTAGCAAGCGAGTCCTAGCGAACAGTCTAAATCGCGCTATTTACTCACCCGCGTCCACGATCATCGCCAAGGGCGCAACGTCAACGCAGTCCTGCGTAGATACCATCTTTGCCCCGGGCATCGGGCATCGTTCTCAGCTGGTTATGAGGTACGATGGGGTCTGGTAAGGTGCTGTTTATCCCACTGTATGCAGGAAGATTGCTCTGCAATCAATAACGCAAAATTGTAATGACGGACATCATGATCTGCCATCGCGCTTATAGCCCCTATCAGGCGTCCGTGCGCATGATAACACGGGCAAAATCTCATCGAGACCGTCGCTCGCCGCCGAGCGTATATATGGGCTCGCATTCCTCGCAAACTCTTCATAAAAACTGCATATCTATATCATGAGCGACTTGGTCATCCGCGAGGTGGGTGTTGTTTTGTCTCCCTTGTGCGGCAGATACTCACGGCGGGCATAGGTTACGAAAGATGTTTGGACGTTCTCCAGGTGAGTATGCCTTGGACCTAACACGCCGGACATACGCTCACGCCTTCTGCATGCAGGCCGTTCACGCGGTTTGGCGTAATTCCGTTTGGCGGGCGGTCGACGGCGGTGAAGCTGAAGGATGGCAGCGTGTGGGTGCTCGCCTCGACCCCGCTCACCGACGAAACGAAGTCCACTATCGACGCTCTGGGGCCCGTAAAGTGAGCTTATGACTCTCTATACATGTAGCCACTTCTGAGAAGCTGTTCGTGTACAGGTACATATGCGGCGCGGATGCCGTGCACTATCTCTTCATCAGTATGTCACTTTCGTGCTCAAGCCCCTATTACTACCTGCTAAGATTTTGAATAGGTGCGTTCGCAAAGGCCTACCCCGATGCGAAGGTCGTTGGTGTAGCGGAAGCTCTGAATAGGACAGAGGACAAGAGTCTCAAATTCGACGGAGGTGGGTATCTGTGTCGATGGTACACTGCAGCCACTGATGCATGTACGACATAGCGTGGGGTAGGGACCCCGATGGTACCAAGTATGGTTTCGAAGACGATGTGCGTGACTTACTTCCACCTAGGTTATGGTTGAGTTGTCTACTAACACGAGTACGGCATGCAGATCCAACATGTGTACGTTGCATGAAGGCGGCAATGGTCTCATACTGAAGCACCCCCTCTAGCTATTTCTCTGGGTACAAGAATAAAGACGTCGCTTTCTTCCACCCCGCGTCAAAGACGCTGATCCAGGCCGACCTTATATTTAACATGCCCTGCAAGGAACAGGTAATTAGCCCTGCTCGTTCCTCCTTCACTCATACTCATCCTCTTCACGTCTGCAGTACTCGAAGTCGAAGGAATCCGGCAGCATTCCTGTCGTCAGCGCGTTTTTCGGGCTGCACCCGTTCTCGTGGCTGCACCAGAAGTTCACGAAAGGCTTGGTGGAGGACTCTGCGTGCGTATCCACCCTGTGCATCTGTTTGAATTGGACTTTCACTCACTTCCCGTCGATACAGGTCGGTAAAACGGGATGCTAAGATCGTCGCGGGCTGGGATTTCGAGAGGATCATTCCGTGCCATGGCGTGAGTGCTTCTTGACACTGCTCCCGACAACTGAATGTGACACTGCATGAACAGGATGTCATTGAAAAGGACGGGAACAAAGCATGGAGGACTGTGTTCAAGGCCTACATTGATTGATGAACCTCGATAAGTACCAAGTGTGTATGTTCTACTGTGATACCCGATCTATTTATCCGGTGTGTACTCCAAAGAACCGAGCAGAAATACTGATAATGCCTGGAGTGACCCTCTGTTTGAGAGCGAAAGAGCTAACGTGGACCATGTATGTCGTGTCACTATTTCCGTCATTCAAACTATTTACCATCTTTCAACGTTCATCAGTTATGTGAGTCATTGTGCAGCTGTTCCAAGTCAAAGCACATGCTTGGATCCGAAGATGCCGCTGCTCGGGTCTACACGTAGTCCTATGCAGTCACGGTACTGCTCAGGTTTGACGGCGAGGGTACGCCTTCAGTTGCCACTTGGCATACTTTCGCTCTTTCTTGGATGATTTCTATCGCGCCCTCGTCGTCTCCTATGTGGCTCTTCTCTAGTCGATTGTGCTATCACGTGGGACTATTCTTCTGCGAACTGAGCATCGAGGCGAAGTATGCACCTACCGAGCCACACTCAAAGTTGTTCCTTTTTTTTGCATCGATACAGCATCGTCATACTGTTCTAACTTGACACCGGTTTCTAGGTACAAATCCGCGAGCAGACATACAGGACATATGGATATATGGGCTGACACGATGAGTATACGTTGAGTATACGCAAGCATTCGAATGCCGATCGTCGACGCGTCGGTCGGCAGAAGCTTGCATCGCTCAGGAGCAACACGGGAGTCAGTGGAACGCTGACGCGTCTGCGCTGGTTCCATCGAGTTTCCATTCACTTGGCATACCGGTATACATATGAGCTGAAACGCTCGTATATATAAGGTTCCGTTCCAGTGAGCAGTGCAACTCATCCATCTTCAGGATAAACCGTTTTTGCAATGTCTTCAGCCACAACAGTTTATCTCGTCTCGGGAGCGAACCGGGGAATAGGTGGGTACGTTCCATCTATATTGCGTGTCACAGTTCGTCATGATGTACAGGACTCGGACTGGTGACTCTACTAGCAGGTCGTGACGACGTGCTTGTATTCGCCGGTGCGCGCAATCCCGATGCGGCTGAGAGTTTGCACGCGCTAGTCAAGCAGTACCCGGGAAAGGTACGCATTGTGAAGCTAACCTCGGGGGACAAGGTGGAGAACGAGGCAGCAGCGGAGTACATCCAGAAAACTGCTGGCCACCTCGATGTCGTGATTGCCAATGCCGGTAGGCACATACTTCCATGATTTCCTCGCCAGTACCAATGATCCTGGATTTTGTGTCTAAATAGGTATCGGAAAATATATTGGCACTGCACACGAAACGCCCGTCGAAGAGATACGCGAACACCATGAGGCAAGTCCCGATATCGTCAGGAGTATGTGGTATACGTTGACATTCGGTGCGTGCAGGTCAATGTCATCGGCACAGCCGTCCTCTACCAAGCGGTATACCCGCTCATTAAAGCGAATCCATCTCCGAAGTTCGTCGTCGTATCCTCCCTTGGCGGCAGCATCACCATCGGTCCAACGATCCCTTTTGGTCTATTCGCGTACGGCGCAACGAAGGCTGCCTTGAACTGGTTTACGCGCAAGATACACTTCGAAAACGAGAACTTCAGTAAGCTATCGTCCGCTAGACGTGTCCATACTGCTTACAGTCTGCTGGTAGTCTCGTTTTCGCTGAACCCAGGCGCCGTGGCGACCGATATGCGTGAGCGCTCATCTCTGGTGCATTCGGAACGCAATATGATAGTTGACCACCGGTTTTCCTTGTGTATGCAGTAAAAACCACCATCGGTGTGGTGCCAGAAGCCGGCAATTTCCCGTCGATCAGCCCTGAGGAAAGCGCCACGGACGTACTGGCCGTGGTAGACAAGGCGACGCGCGAGGAGACCGGCGGGACATTCCTTGACCAGGATGGTTCGGCTCTCCCTTGGTAAGATAGAGGCAGCACTGGGATGTTATGTGTGTGCGCCTCGGTACTTGCGCGAGGAGTGGCTGCAACAGGCATGTCCGTGGTATGACGGCACTCGTGTACATCTCGTTGAGAATGACGGGAACATCGGCGGAAGAGTCCTTGTATCGAAGTAGCGTGTACTATAGTAGCGCGTTGCCCAGAGCAGGAAAGCACTCGCATAATGATCTCGCTCGTACGATGCAGTAGCAGCTTCCATGGCGTGGGATACGCTGCCGGCGAAGAAATTTTGTCAATGTCATTCCTGTGTCATTTTCCACATTTCCTGTGGTGTCTACGAGCTTAACTCCGCGGGCCGCGGGCCGAGCGCTTGTGCTTTATATGGTAAGTAGCGTTCCGGGAAGACACGTTGCAAACACAACGCCGCGTTGTCTTCAGCGTTCTCTTCGTTGCATCCTAAAAGTCTAGAAATTCGGCAATTGCTAGCCGTTATCGATGCAGCCAAATGTTGCCGACATTCCAAGCAAAAAGGCAGAATCCATCTGTGGCCGACGTGGGACGACGCGCGTCAACGCGGCGCGATTCGTCTTCGAAGAGTACTTACGTGTTGGCCTCGTCATTCCGGAAAATAAATTTTCAATTGGCCGACTACGAACACATAGATACACTCACCATGGCTGCTATATAAGGTACGCATGCTCCATTTGCATAGCTCATCTTGCAGACATTTCACTGTGGCATTAACAATGTCTTCGACCACCACAGTATATCTTATTTCGGGTGCCAACAGGGGCATAGGTGCGTCCAGTACCTCCATATTATCGCGTGCTAATTTCGATGACACCCGTCGTTATGTGCAGGGCTCGCACTGGTGGCTCTGCTAGCAGCGCGTGACGACGTGGTTGTATTCGCCGGTGCGCGCAATCCCGACGCGGCTGAGGGCCTGAAGGCTTTAGTCAAGCAGTTCCCGGGAAAGGTACACATTTTGAAGTTGACCTCAGGGGTCAAGTCCGAGAACGAGGCAGCAGCGGAGTACATCCAGAAAACTGCAGGTCACCTTGACGTCGTGATTGCTAATGCTGGTATGCACTTACCATAAACAACTCGCTAGGGATCCTGAATTGTGTATCCCATTAGGGATCGGAAAGTATCTTGGCACAGTACACGAAACGCCCGTCGAAGAGATGCGCGACCACTACGAGGCAAGTGTCGATATTGTCCAGAACTTGTGGTAGATGTTAACACTCGGCGCGCTCCAGGTCAATGTCATTGGCACGGTCGTCCTCTACCAAGCCGTATACTCGCTCCTCAAAGCGAGTCCCTCCCCGAAATTCGTCGGCATATCCTCCATGGGAGGCAGCGTCACCATCGGCCCGACTATCCCCTTTGGTCTATTCGCGTACGGCGCCACGAAGGCCGCCTTGAACTGGTTTACGCGCAAGGTACACCATGAGAACGAGAATTTCAGTAAGCTTTCGTCCTCTTGACGCGTTCGTATTGCTTACAGTGGTACCGCCATCAGTCTCGTTCTCGCTGCACCCAGGCGCCGTGGCGACCGATATGTGTGAGCACTGGCCCATGGTGCATTCGGAGCTCGATGCGATAGCTGACCACCGTTTGTTCCTTGCACACGCAGTAAAAGCCTCCATCGATCTCGTGCCGGACGCCGGCAATTACCCGTCAATCAGCGCTGAGAAGAGCGCCACAGACATTATGGTCATAGTAGACAAGGCGACGCGCGCAGAGACGGGCGGAACGTTCGTAAGTCACGATGGATCGACGCTCCCCTGGTAAGATGGAGGCGGCTCGTGCGGCGATAGCAAGTCTTGAAAGTTGTAGGAGGCGTGGTCGTGGTGCGTCAATTATGTCTTGCTACCCCGGTGGACAACTGACGAACGCAATGCGTGATTTTTTTAGCCCTTTGAAAGCAGTGGTCGCTGCCCTGCGTAGCGGGTGTAGATTAAGACATCAATTCTCTTTGTTCTGGTATGCCGTTGTGAAAAATCAGTCAGTTTCTGATCACTTACAGTCGTGCCTCACTGCATGGTGAGTTGACTTCTATCCATCGTCTGGCAGCTGACATCAGTATTAACTCGGAGACTTTCGAGCTCCAAGAGCTCGATGATCAACTCGATGGGCTTCCTACCTACCTTATCTACTAACATACGGTCAAGGTCATCTCCCTTCTGATAATAGCACTGCGATCCCTGGTCCTGTCATGCCTTCGTATGTCGGATTTGTGGCCCTCCCGGGCCCCGGCTGCGCATAGACTGCGCCAATAAGCCTCCTCCGGTCACTCCGCATTGGAATGATACTTACCAAGCGCCCCCGTCTGCTTGATGGCGATGCTAATCCTCGGCTAATGTTATGCAGCCCTACAGTACAAAAGGACGATGCTGTTCGAAGACCGAACTGCTGATATTATCAGATACATTTCCCCGCAATGTCTTCGACGACCTATCTTATCTCTGGCGCAAACCGAGGCATAGGTATGTCGATTCTTCTCAAGTTCGCCCCAAGATGATATTTACGGGTCTCCACCACTATGCGTACTTAGGTCTAGGGCTGGTACATGTGCTAGCACGCCGTGAGGGCGTGGTAATCTTCGCTGGTGCGCGCAATCCCTCCGCCGCGGAGGACCTGCAGGCGCTAGTCAAGCAATATCCGGGAAAGGTGCACATTGTGAAGCTCACATCCGGAGACAAGGCAGAGAACGAGGCAGCGGCAGGCTACATCAAAGCAACGGCAGGCAAGCTCGACGTCATTATTGCAAATGCCGGTGTGTAGACCATCACTCTAACCATCGTGTCTACATCTGACATTAAGTTTTAAAGCGATTTGCAATTACTACGGACAAGCATCCGAAGCCCCTGCCGAGGAGTTGCGCAGCCACTTTGAGGTATGTGCGAATGATAAGTCGCGGTCATTCACGTAGTGACATAGTACGCGGTAGGTCAATGTCGTCGGTACGGCTATTCTCTACCAGGCTGTGTTACCGCTTCTTCAAGCAAGCACTTCCCCCAAATTCGTGGCCATGTCTTCCCTCGTCTCGAAATCGGCCCAACCGTATCCTCTCTATTCGTGTATGGCGCCTCGAAGGCCGCACTAAACTACTTCTCGCGCAAAATCCACTTCGAGAACGAGAAACTCAGTAAGCACCGATGCTCAAACCTCGCATGTCACATGTTAACCGCGTCAACCCTCAGCCTCGTTTGCCTTGTACCCAGGTGTCGTGTTGACCGACATGTGTGAGTCTCTCTCAGCAATATTTAAGCCACCGCTAGCGGCTTATTATATGTGTACGCAGTACATTACTTGGTTGAGGCGACCCCCGGCGCGGACGAATGGCCTTCTCTTACCGTCGAAGAGAGTGCAAATAGCATGGTCGCCGTGATAGACAAGGCAACGCGCGAGGAGACGGGCGGTACATTCCTCAATTACGACGGAGGGAAGCTCGCATGGTAAACTACAGGCCGCATCGCCATATCTGGATTTTGCATATGCCTTTCAAACCGTTGGCATGCATAGACGTCTTGTAAATGCGACACATCTTAGGAAATAGCATCGATAAACGTATTTTGAAAGCCGTTGCCATTGTAGCAGTTAGAACGAGATGCCCCAGTAGAAGCCTAAGATGTAATCGCTAGAAACCACTTCGGAGACGATGATATTCAACACCAACAAAACCTACGAGAAAAATGAGTATTCGTGTTTGTGATGCCTCGGAGATGTTCGACGAAACAACAACTCACTTCTCGTTGAATAGCCACGTCACACTGTCGGGCGTCTCCTCCCCATACCATTTGAAAGCGCTCAAATGGCTGGCGCGGTCAGCGGTCTTTGCACCGACCAACTTCTCAGCGAGCGACACCAGGTTCTGCGGCATGTTCCAAACCTCCACCTTCACGAGACCACACTCCCTTGCCGTGTCGGTAATCTTGTGCAGCAGCGACGGGAATACCGCTTCGGTAGCGCGCAGACGTGAAACGACGAGCGTGGTCCGCGTGTCTATAACGTAGGTCGCAAACGCTATCTCATCGGCCGCTCCAGCGGACTCCAAGACGACTCCCCAGGAATGAAGCGGTTTTAGTCCAGCACTGGTCAAGAGACGCCCGTAGTACGCTAACCGTCGCACCTGGAGGGCAGGCACGCCCTGATCTGGTGTGAAACTGAACAAGACGGGGGTTGCGTCGGACTTTGCGGCGGCAGCGACGACATCGCGCTTTATCAATTCCGCGTCACGTTTCCAAATAGCGGCAGCACCGTCTTCGTCGAGGTTCTTCCAGTCCGCGCCTATCTCTGGGACATCCCTCCTTGGACCGACATCCCATGTAGTTTCAATGGCGTCGCGAACGATCCACCCCTCGCCGAGACTGGTGCCTTCGCCTGGCGCGCTCGAGCGATAGAAAGCCTCGCCGATGTCCGTATATAGCACGGAAAATCGCCCGTTGCCTTGCAACGCGGGTGGTGTGCCCCACTGCTTGGGGAATGCAGATGGATCCAGAAAGGCGGGCGATGCGAGCACCCAGTGCAATAAACGCATCATATGCTTGGCGTAGCCTTTCCCTCTGTTCTCGGGCGGCGTATATACGCATGAGATGCCATATCCTACGGTCTCTTCAGCGTCGCTCTCGCCTTTCTTGATCACGAACGCTTTCCGCCGATATCTATGTTCTGAATGAGCTCGGATGTAACTGCGCGAGTATTATCCGCACTGACGTTTCGCATGCAGACAGAAAGTTGAGAGACTCGGGGTCATCTTTGGGCACCAGTAGCCTATCAGAAAGCCGGAGAGGTAAGCTTTCATCTTGCAAGGGCAGAGCACCGAGACCTACCATGTTGTCCATCTCCCCCCAACAGCATGCTCCTGGGTCTCAAGACCTGCATTGCCTTTGAGATACTCTTCCAAGGAGATACCCCGACCCCATTGCTGAAATGCCTTCTTGCGCCATGCAATCGTCTGCGCACGGTTCGCAGGGACAAGAGTGAGGGCTGCGAAATCTGTTGATGCCGACATGATACTACTAGAAGAGGGAGAGCTACAGGTGACATGAGATTTAAACCCGTCTTTATAGTGGTATCGAGTACGCACTGAAGGTCTGATGCTGCGCAATCTTACTGCGCAGCGTGTAGGTGACCTGGAACCCTGCTCAGCGCTGCGCAACGCCCGGA
The DNA here is from genome assembly GCA_000827205.1 of Plicaturopsis crispa FD-325 SS-3. Lineage (NCBI taxonomy): Eukaryota > Fungi > Basidiomycota > Agaricomycetes > Amylocorticiales > Amylocorticiaceae > Plicatura > Plicatura crispa. The sequence goes on along the minus strand of KN832564.1, from coordinate 1,055,471 downwards.
TTCGTCTTCTATAATGTCGACATAAAGGAGATGTCAGGACCAGGAGAACCAATATGATCCGAGGCTCCAGCAGGTTGGAAAGCCGCCTCGAGTCAGGATAGTCATGGGGTTCACGGGAAGTTTAGAATAGGACTCAGGAGGAGGGCATGGGCCTACCCCACGGCTCAGTCAAAACGTCGCCGAGAATAAATTCGGGGCATTCGGTTACCTTACAAGCGGGATGTTTAAAGATGCTCGTGTGCCTTCACATACCTACGGCCATACAGTTTATGTCGTTCTCACTGTTCCGAATCTCCATCAATGCGTTCTATCTCACCATAGACGAGGCCGCCCTGCAGGCGAATCTCGTCAAACACCTGTTTCGCCGAAGTGAGCATGCATGCACAGCATACAGTCCATGTTAATACACCTACCTCCATCTGCAAGATCGACTCACGCCAGGGCATCCGCGCGGACTGGACTTTCCCGTCCCGTATGCAACGTGCGCACTCATCTGCTTCGAGTACAAGCCCAAACGCACCCCCTGCACAGCCGCATGTGGTCAGCAAGAACACACCGCAGTCCAAAGCGCAGCAATCACCTGGAACGGGGAACTTCAACTCCTCAACCTTGTCGGGCTTCGCGTTCACGCGGTAGCTTTCCTCCGACGTCCAGCTCTCCACGACGAAGGACTCCGGTCGGGCGATCGGCCTGTCAGAAGCCGGGGATGTCGTTAATATATGGATAATATGTCGAAAACCCTTATATATGGGCTGGGGACTAACATGGGCACCGTGATATGCCCTTTCGAGCCCTGAATGACGATCCCCTCCTTCCGCGTCTTGATGCGCATATCGGTACGCAGCACCGCATGCGCGTACCCGCCCGCGACTAACGGGCGGGGGAACTTCAGCAGCGCAAGCGTCGACTCGTCGATGTCGCCCCGCGCGTTCGGCGGCGACTTGATCATCGACGCCGCAATGCTGGGAAGGGCGAGCGCGGCACGGTCGGTTGGGTTCTCGCCGATGAGCGGGTGCAGAAGGACGAGCGCGATCCACGTCCAGGGATACGGGCTGCGTTGTAGCAAAATCAAAGCCGTGCATTAGCGGTGTGTCAGGGAATGCGGCGGAATGCATATCTGCTGCACAGACCCTAGATCGAGGATAGCGCCACCGGCGAGGGCAGGATCGATCAGCCTGTTACCAGGATCCATGACAGTGTCAATGCCGAATGATTTCGCGAGCTCTGCGTTGACCTATGGAGGGTAAGTATATGACGCACGGAGCAAAGGGTTAGAAAAGACTCGTACATGTCGTACAACGCCGATGGTTCCCTCCTTGATTAGCGCCTGGAGTGCGTATGTAAGGGGGAAGAATCTATGCCACCGTTTAGTCACAAGGACGACTGGATAAAAGTGGTAGAGGCAATGAACCTGGTCCAGACAGCTTCCACTGAGAAACGTCGTGCATTAGAACATGATGACCGTCTTCAAAGAACATGAAAGGCAACGCACTGAGGAAGAGATTCTTCTCGGCCGCTAGTGCTGTGAGCTCTTTGGCTTGTTTGGCATTCACGGTCAGTGCCTTCTCGCAAAGGACATGTTTTCCAGCAAGTAGAGCATCCTTTGCATTGCGATAATGATGCGAATGCGGCGTTCCTATTTATTGGGCTCTCGTTAGACTGTCATGATCGAGAGGACATGTGCACGCTACCAATGTATACAATATCGACATGCTGGAATATCGATGCGTCAGGTCAGACACAAGGAGTGCGAGAAAGGAAGCCAGACTGACTGGGTCCGAAAATAGCTCTTCGTAGGTCCCGAGCGCTTTTGCGTTGAGTTCGCCAGGGCAGAAGCTCCCTATGAAGGCATTCGCCTTCTGCCGTCCTTCCTCGCCACCGCGACTGGCGACAGCGACGACCCTGTGCCGTATATCCGCAGCGTCGCGGGAATGTGGGTCGAGTATGAGGTCTTTCGTGAAGCTAGATGAGATTTTCCCGGTGCTGCAAGCGATCTGGATTCAGCAAACCAACTACAACTGAGCAGGCGGGTAAGACTGACGAGAGTATTCCCCAACGAAGCGTGAATACTTGTGACATGTCTGTAGTCTAGCCTGCGTCTGCGTTGCAGAGATTCCTGAGGGTTTGAGACGGTCAATTTGAAGATCATCGCGATAAATCCTGGATAGATAGATATGCCTCCGTGAGGTCCAGGTAAAAAAGTGCACCCGGCGAAAGACGCCATATTCGTTCACGAGCACGCGAGTATCTTTCAATGCTCAATTTACGCGTTGAGAAAATATCTGCAAGTCATCGTCGACGAGAGAGACAGAAACAAGTGGTCGCCGCCTTGAGCGAAGTTGAGCGCGTCGAATACGGGCGGAATGCATCATGGCCGGACTGACGCGCTCGGTTATTTGTTTGGTTTGACTTTACTTCAAATGTGTACGATCCTTCAGGACATTGCACAATAAAAGCTGAGAAGGAGCAACAGGCGCCACATATACGAATTAGTGCGTGGTTTTCCTCGCGCCGCACCGAGCAGCCCGTTCCCATATGCTATTCCCCGTTCGCACTTCCTCCATCCACGCCTCCGCCGAAACATCGCCCAGTGAATCATCCACATCGACAATACACACGCGAGGAAACCTCTCGCGCAACGAGGCGAGGAACGCCATATCCTCGTCTGGGTAGCTCGCCCGCGCGGACGCGGTGAGCACGAGCACCAGGACCTCCAGCGACGGGAAAGTAAGCGCGTCCGTGCAGAATGTCTCGAAGACACTGTGCCACGGACACGGTGCGGTGGGCAGGGCCATCGCGAGGTGTGTGAGGCGCGGAAACCGCGGGAGCAGCTCTACGGCGGGGAGGAGCACCTCGGAGATGCCCATGTTATCCGCAAACATCGCGTACGACAGGTGCGTGGTGCGCCCGAGCAAGGCACAGTTGGTGTGCTCTAGAGCCTTGAGCCGGTCGAGGGAGAACGTGGTGCGCTTGGCCGGCAGGAGCGTGAGGCGTAGGTCGCGGGTACTCGGGATGGGCACATCGCAGGGGCCCTCCGCGTAGGCGCTGTAGAATAGGTGCGAGGCGTTGATCGCAACATCGGCGAGGGCAGGAAGGTGGCCGAACGCGAGTTCCATCCCAAAGTCCAGAGACGACCACATGTGGCGCACCATTGCCCGGCTCTCAGCGGCGCCCTCTGCGTGCACCACGAGGTTCCCGAAGGCCTTCGTTTGGCGCTGTGTCGAGAGTATGGCGGCTTCGAGAAGGTAGGGACGCGCTAGTTTGCGTGTCCACGAGGAGACCAAGCATAGCGCGAGTGCTGTAGACCTCGACGAGGCAGCTGCGATGTCGAGGATAAGGGAAATGAGCTCGGGTGGTAATGGGGCGTGATCTGCCGCGATACCGTGTTTCTCTGGCACCAGATCCATGATGAGTAGTGTGTGGTGGATTGTCAGGATGCCGGTGCACCCGGTGGTCTTGCTCTATTGCAATAAACGAGATGTCGCAAGAGTGTTTGATGAACATACATAGTAGTAGACCAATGTCTATGTACCACCTGTAGCGCAGGCCTAGATGATGATATCTGACAGCGCTAGGCAAGCGCTTGTAGGACGAGCAGCAGTGGTACGTCGCATGAGAGAGGGTTGCAAGCTGTGTCGCAGAGATTCCTAAAGTTTTAAGACGGTCAAGTCGAAGATCATCGCGATAAATCCTGGATAGATATGCCTCAGTTCGCGACCAGGTAAAAGAGTGCGCCCGTGCGCGTCAGACAAGGATATCCGAGCCCGCGAGGTTGAAGGAATTGTTTCGACGGCTGCTAAAGGAGACTACCGTGCGCGTGAGTCGCGAATCTGAGCTTCAGCGCTTGATCAATTTACACATTCAAGAAATATCTGCAAATCATCGTCGGCGAGGGAGACTTGTACAGAAACAAGTGGTCGCCTAAGCGCTTGAGCGCAACTTGAGCGCGTCGTATACGGGCAGAATACCAACTTGGAATATAAGTACTTGCTACTCTTACTACAAGTCTCATACATATGCGAATTGTGCGGCCACCGCCGCCTAGTACCACGCCAGGTGAATGGCAAAATCATGATGCCGTCGCCGCGCCACATCGAACGGCCTAGTGTCCCAAAAATCGTCTCCTGTCCGCGTATCTTCCAACCATGCCGGAGACCTATCTACATCCACAACGTTAACACGGGGCCACCTTGCGCGGTGGCACTGAAGCAGTAGCAAGGACTATAGGCAGAACAGAATAGTGAATAAGCATGCTGTAGGAGCGTGATCTCAGCAGGGCAACCGAGGAACATTAAACTTGAACCTAAGGTAAGAGGAGTGCTAGATATAGACACGGAGGACGCACGCACTGTGATGAGTAACTCGGTGGCGCCAGAATGATTGTGTTTGCCGGATCATGTATCCTCAGAGAATACGTGGTCGATGCTGACTGAGGCAACGTGTTCGCGGAGCCAAGGAATCAGGTCCGTATCAAGCTGCCATGGACCGCTGGAGCTCATCGATACGCTATGAAGAGGACACCCAGCGGCCGAGCGCGACGCCACTACAGCACAAAGGTCGTTTTCGTAGGTAACTCGAATAGAGCTAGCTGTGATGGAGTGTAGATGGGGCCACAGGGGACCGCGATAGCGAGGCGGCTGGCGATCGATGCGGAGAGCCATGAGACATTCATCGTCCGCGTTATCTAGGATAACGTGCGTGATATGGGGAAGGACTGCCATCACTTCGACTAGGAGGAGGGTGTCGATGAGGTACAATGAGTGTAGGATTGGATATGTTTGAAGTGCATGCTCGGGGGTGTCGATGAAATTGATGAAACACTCGAGCAGGCCGCGGTCGAAACCGAAAAGCTTGAGTGTTTCAACCGCAGGGACAGATAAGGCTGTGCACATCGCTTGTAAATCTTTGTCTTCGTGAGCAGCAAGTTGGAGAGATGTAAGAGATGGAATATGAACCGGGCCTGCGGCTGCCAAGTCGAAGGGAAGAGCTTCGTATGCAATTGACAATTCGGCCAAGTGTAGCGAGGAAGAGAACAAGCTTCCCAGCTTCACAAGGTCGATGGAACCGTGGTAATTGTTGGTGTCAATCGTACAGATGCGTAAATCTGGGAGGGGACCTTGGATCAAAGATAGCGGCACTCCAGTCAATCCCAGATCAGAGAGATGCGGAGCGGTGATTGCTATGCCACCATCGTATGGGTAATCGGCGGATAAGTAGAGGTGCTTGAGACGAGGGGCATCAATGTGCTCAACAAATGGACCCAGACTTGACCATCCGCTGAAATAACCCCGGAACGCTTTCCATCTGTGGCTGCACGCCGCTATTTTCTCTACAACGTGGTCCCATCGCAGGGATATGTCTATGAGACGGGGTTCTGAGCGTGCGAGGTGTGCGTCGAGAATTCCCTTGACGTGCCATGATTTGTGGATGTCGATAGAGGTCCACAGGGAAGACGTGTTGATAGCGATAGTGCGCCATTGGCGAGATACGTGTGTCAAGAGGACCTGTGACGGCAATGGTGACGCATCTGACGCCTCCCAGTTCACGGAATGGGCCCACAAAAAAACCAAGCCGATCAGTTCAATAGGAAGGTCCGATATCTGTGTCCTGTGGAGTGAGGCAATCACTGCCCCACGGGTTGAGCGTCGTCTGTCCCCTGGGAGCCTCGTATCCTGGTCATCCGTCACGTCGGTGTCCATACTCTGGGAGAGGGTCTCAGTAAGAATCCATATAGAAACCTAAGAAAAAGGGATAACTTACAGTGGTCCTGAGACGAACTGTTGTCAATGGTCAAGGTCAAGCAGTGAAGGCTTCGTCAACGCCTTGCAGCGCACCCAAGAGCATGGCTCAGAGTGGCGCACGCTGCAAATATATGTCGGGGATTGCCTTGTAAAATCAGAAGAAGAAGTACTAGTCTGTCAACCCTGCTAACGCAAAAGGCATGTAGAGAGAGACACACACAGGGTACTGATTTGCTTATGGAACGCTGTGAGCACGAAAAGTGCAAATTTCGGTGAAGCAACCTCAAAGTCCGAGTTATAGACATTTGGGTGGAACGCCGCTCGGAGTGAAACTTGAAGTGAACAAGATTGAACTCAAAAGTTTTTCTTCGTCCAAGTTTGACGGGATTCACTACCATAATACCATTGATATTACCTTGTTTACAAGGTCACTCACCACTGAAAAATTGTCGTGTACCATCCCCAAATTCTGGACTCCGCGAGCTCGGACAATGCCGCCCGTCTATACTCACCCTGCACTTCCCGCAGCGCCGCAAGTTTTTGTACAAGTCCTGTTCGCTTTTCACCAGGCCCTACCTCTCGTTAACATTCAAGTCGATTTTCACTGGGGTTGAAACGTTAAAGGTTGACCGCAATCCACTTGGCATATGTGTCGACTATTTAAAACATTAGAGAATGAACGAGTCTGCTACGTAGAGTACCCTAAACTAAAGACACGGAAGTGCTGAATCTTAAATACCAATATCGACAGTCAAGTGTGCCGCTCATTCTCTACTGCTCCTTTTCTTTCCGTTAATATTCTGTATTCTTCTCATCCCGCACCCTCTCATCGCCGCAACTGGCTCTCATCGTCACCGCGCGCTGATCGAGTCGCCCTCAAGTTCCTGCTGCTGGATGACCCGCAGCGCCTCCTCGGAGCGCGGCCGGATGTCGCACACGAAGGGGTTCGGCGTGCTGTGCCTAGGCCGTCAGTACGTAGCAACGGTGAGGGGAGGAAGGGGGAAACACGCACCGGAAGACCGAGTTCTCGAACTTGATCTCGGGCTCGACGACCTCCCCGCGCTCGTCGACGGCCTTGCCGATGTGCAGCGTCGCGAGCATGCTCGCCATGAGCAGCCACGCGGAGGACTCGATCAGGTGGAAGCCCGGGCACCGCCTGCTCTCATATGTCAGTAGCGGTCCCCTATATTGTAGATGGGTGGATGTGAGACGCACCGCCTGCCGAAGCCGAAGACGTATGCGCGCGGGTCGCGCCGCCGCTCGGTCGCTGCGTCGATCTCCTCCAGGAAACGCTCGGGCTTGAAGCTGTGCGCGTCGGGGTAGAGGGACTCGTCGCGTACCATCGCCCTGTCATACACGATCAGCATACGCACGTACTCGGGGACCCAGAAGATATGCGTACCAGACGTTCGCAAATACCTGTGCACGAAGAAGGTAAGCATGCGCACTAGGGGGCGGAGAGGGCAAGACGCACCAAAGAGCCCTTCGGGATGAACATATCATCATAAACGTCGTCCTCCATCACGCGGTGCGGCAGACCTACACGAACGCGCTACATTGGCCCAACACATTCGGGAAAGAAGTAAGGGAATACGCACTGAGCGGCACGGGCACGCCCCAGCGCAAGCACTCGCTCATGATCGCGTCAACGTACGGCAAGTTCTTGCGGTCCTCAAACGTCGGCAGGCGCGCGACGCCGTTCTCCACTAGCACGCTGTCGAGCTCCGCCTGCGCGCGTGCGAGCACCTCGGGGTGCAGCGTCATCGCGAGCAGGAAGTGCGCGATGACGGTCATGGTCTGTCATGGAACCGGTTAGCAGGGGGTAAGGGGGAGGGGGGGAGGGACGCACGGTGTCGATACTGGCGGAGTACATGGAGTTGGCGGTCCATTTGATGTCGAATTCCTGTTCTGCGTCTTGTACCGTCTTGCTAGACTGCTCCTTGTCAAAGTCGAGGAGCGTCGACACGAACGATGGGATTGCCTTTCCGCTCTCCTGCAAGTGAAAAGATGTTGAGCGAGCGAGCACGATGGTACATGTGCAGCGCCAAGTCACTAGCGCTGCTAATGCAAAATTATGAACACGCACCACAGATTTCTTGACCTCCGCATACGGCGCCTCGACGAACTGCTCCATGCGCGACTTCCAGAATATCGCCTTGCGCTTGAATCCCGCACCGGGGAACGACGTCGGGATGTGCTTCACTGCGGGGCGTCTATTGGTCAGTTACACGTTCGGCAGCCAGCTACTCGCCACAAACACGAGCGCGCAATCGGGATCGAGATAGCCGATCGGGGATGAGAATGCCATAACGACTGATAGGCTCTGAGGACCCAAAGGTACTAATAAACTCAAAGGGGCTGATGGACTCAGATAGCCAGATAGACTCGACGGGAAGGATAAACGCTGAGAAGCTAATGGACCCGAAAAACTCACGGAATTGGAAAACGTCAACGGGCCAGATACCGCCACCACCAGCGATGCCGTTCGAGAGGATGTCCACACACTCCTCCGCAAGCGTGAGGAACGGGTCCGTGCTGCTCGTGACGTTGTGCCCGTACACGACGTGCAGCGTCAGCGAGCCGGCGTACCTGCGGGCACCTGGCATTCAGAATACGCGCCGACAGCCGGCGGAAAAAGAAGGGACGCACTGCCGGACTTGGTCGACCCAGCCCATGCCCTTCCCACGGGCGCTGTTCTGCGAGCTCGGGAACGCGACGAGGCGCTTGAGGAGGGCGCTGGTCTGGACGGCGATGAGCGGCTCGTAGGTGCGCACGGCGGCGGTGCCGAGCGCGCGCATCATGAGCTTGCGCTGGCGGCGCGACTGGTCGGAGTAGGGCGTGAACGCGACCATGTTATCGCAGCCACATCTGTATCGTGCGTGGGTTTTTGGGTCACGGGCCGAGTGAGTCCATCAGTAGCGCGCAGATAAGCGAAGAAGGGGACGCACAGCTCGCCTGCCATGATGAGGCGCGGCTTATCAGAGTACACGTTTCCGCGCTTCTCAAGGAGATCGTAGGCGGCTTTGGGGGTGTTGAGGAAGATGAGCGGTTGTCCGAATACATGTAGATACACGACAGAGCCTGTGCAGAATGTGAGCGCAAGCGACAGCAGCAACAGCACGGTGTGACGCACCAAACTGGTCTGCCCATTTGGTGGCCTCGAGCCATAGACCTTTTGCGGTCAAATCGCGTACATTCCCGAGCACGGGTACTGGTTTCGGTCCTGGAGGATAGCGAAGGGCTGGACGGGAGCGCGCACGAACGACGAGGACGGCGGCAAGTACAAAGGCGGCGAAAAGGAAAGTGGTGGATCCGGAGACCATAATAATTTTTCAGAGCGAGATGAGAGTCGGGAAGAGAAATGTGAAAGACCTGAGCAAAATGAACGCTGGGCATTTTATAACTTTAGGGATTAGGAAAGACTTCGAAAAAATGAGGCGGCGGGTCGTGGGTCACCGTCCTGAGCAAACCAGGCAATCGGCTTGTTCCTCAAACGGGTAACTCCGATCTCCGCGGGGATGTCTTTTCCCCTTAGCGGAGGCAAATCACGGCGAAAACATGGGCGCCACATCGACGCCGCCTGGAGACCTTTGTCCGTATCCAGAACAAGGCCCTTGACTCTGCACCACTGCTGCCATCTGCTAGTGCCATACCTACCGTCTGCAGCGCTGTGGCGGCAGCCGACGGATATTCGTCACCGCGCGTACATAACACACGGGAGACGTCTGATGGGCGTGCAGGGACATTATGTTTTCAAGTCCGCACATATAACGAGATCTTACAAGTTACGGCGACGGCGAACGACTGTTACATGTATCATTGGCTCTTCTCTCCTGGCAAGACACTACGGCATTCTATAGTACTGCGCTTTATCGGATGCCAGGCTCCCGCCGGCACGCTCTGGACACGGCGTACGACATGCTCAAACCCGACAGTGCCGCGAGGACCTCTCACGACAAAACACTTGTCATACAGAGCTTGCTTACTGCTCGTGGTTAGCTTTGCGAGTACACGATGCTCGCTGCGCAGTAAACGTCGACAGGCCGCGATGATAGGCATGTCGCGCACAACGTCCCTGCAATGCTGACATGACCCGCATGCTAGCAACATCTACGCGGCACCCCACCTGAGGACTACTAGTGCGTGCTATCGACTTTTGAGTTTTAATTTGACCATAGCTGCACCCTCTCAATCTAGCTATACCCCTCAATCTTCCTGGATCTTGCAATCTGCCGGCATTATATCCCTCCGTTTCTCGCGCATCGATCGCCGCCACGGACATGCTTGCATGCTTCAAGTGACTGCGTTCGGTCATAATGAAGGGGGATACTGAGCGCCGCCGCGACGAGCCGTTGGGTAGCCACCTTTGTTTCGATTCCAACGTCTCCTCGTCACATCAGACTTGTAGCACACACTCTGGAACACATTCAGTCCAGCTACGCATGACTGTGCAATTGCTGCGGTCTGAGACACGGTGTAGTCCGACATTCATATCATTCGTGATGAAAATTTAATTCTGCCCAAGTACCATACTAGGAAACCTCCTTCGCTCAAGTACTTGAACCTCGACTACGTTTCTCTCCAGGTGCCAATTCTGCCGCCCAGCAGTGCGTAAAGGAATGCACGAGGACACGCCCTGGAGCTTGCCCGCGCCACTTCGCGCCGTCGAGGTTGGGGTCCTGTGCAAGTACCGGAGTCGAGCCTGTGACAAAGGGATTGTTGCGTACCGGTGCGGGGAGGGCGGTGGGTGTGGATGCGACTGGCCTCGGATGAGGCTCTCTCTGTTCATTCGGACCGGCTACCGTCTATGCGATCGTCCTCGTTGGCCTGCAGAGAGGACATGGGCAATATGAAACACTTGCGTGAGCTAAGCTCCCTGTCATTCCTCCTTTAATACTTCTATGCACTCCGAGTCTCCTTGCTAAGACTTTTGATTGCGTCGGATGAAACGTGCCAAGGCTGCTGGAAAGGCCCTGTCCTCAAGGCCCGAGTTCGATGTCACGGGCTAATCAGACACTGGGAATGAGTAATCAGACGCAGGGAATGAGGCTAGCTGAGCTGTTGGTCACCGTCGTGGACTCCGTTCCAAACGAGCGCTGGCAGCTGCTCGTGAAAAGAGGACATCCGCCCGGGTTCCGCGCCGCCTTTCCGTTCTCCGTATCCGTTCTCCGTCGAGTCCGACTTTGTAGCAGAGGGATGCCCTAGGCTGTGACAAAGTTTATCGCCAGTCCAACGACAGTCAAGTCATAGAGCTCAAATAATGCAGATGATCCACGACCAGAGAACGAAGTGACGATGGTAAGTCGAAGCCCGACGAAATATTCGGTCCCCGACGCGCGTGGCGCGACATCTGTGCAGGCTGCCCGATATGCGCCGACAAGGTTTTGTTGTTCGGCACTCCGTCTGATACAGCCATTCTTCGCAATTGACAGCATCTTTTTGAAGCCCGAGGGGAGCGAGCCCGTGTTTATTCGCCTCTCAAAGAGTGGACGTCGTTTTCCGCGACTTTGAAGTCCGGTCTAAGCGAAGGCAGCGGCACTCCTCTAGACGCGCCGATCGATGGCACTATCTTTCTCAACGACGGCACCAAGTTCACGCCCTCACAGACACCCTCCACCCCGACCAAGGACCTCGATGACCACCAGCGCGAGCTGAGCGCCGCCCTAAAGCGTACGCTTGTCTCCCTCGACCCGGACGAAGAGCCACAAAATAAACCGCTGCTCGAAAAGTGGATCATCGTCTGCGTTATATGCTCCGCCGCAGTATGCGTTACGTGCGCGTCGTCGATAGTGAGTTACCCCTCTCTTTTCATTTGTCTACAATGTATGTAAGCATTTATGCCAATCTCGCAGGCGGCGTTTGCAGAGACTCCCATGGCCGCGGAATTTCACGTCTCCAAGGAGGCGACGATTTTGGGCATCAGCTTGTATATCGAAGGCCTCGGATGTGGCCCGTTGTTGGTACGGACATCACAGAACTTTTTCTCGCGTATCGCATGCTTACAGGCTAAGGAGAGCAGACAGGTCCTTTGAGCGAGTTATATGGCCGTACGATTGTGTATCGAATATCCTACGTGCTCCTCTTAGCATTTTCTTTTCCCGTCGCGTTCGCCCCAAATCTCGGTACGTGGGCATGCCCCCTCGTTGACACGCGCTAGATCGACTTACATGCCTTTGCCATTCAGCCGTATACCTCATTTTCCGGTTTCTCGTGGGATTCAGTGGCTCCGCGTTCATCAGCGTGGCGGGTGGTTCTGTTAGCGATTTGTTCTCGGACGCCACGGTTGGAAAGTACGTGCGCTATCGAGACGTTTATTCCGCGCTCTGACAACAGTTCTCCAGCCCCATGGCCGTATATACACTCTTCCCATTCCTCGGGCCTGCAATAGGCCCATTTTTTAGCGGGTAAGTGGCTATTTAACACCTCGATTGGCCCTGTCTGACAACGACGTACCCCGCCAGTCTTCTATGCCAAGTATGTTGCATCGAACGCGTACATTGGGAAGCCCTGAACTGACGATAAACCCTAGAGCTTGAATTGGAGATGGGCGTTCCACTTCCAGATTCTCTGGATAGCCGTAGAGCTGGTCCTTCTCTTCCTCGTGCGTGTGCATTTCTATGTCCGCGCGCGATTCTTTCTCATATGCCCTTGCCTAGCTCGTGCCGGAGACGTACGTGCCCGTGCTCCTCAAGTTCAAAGCCGAACGGTGAAAGCTTATGGATCTCCCATGCGAAGGCATGTCATGCTGATGCTTCTGCGTTAGGTTACGAAAGTCGACTGGCGATCAGAGCTACATAGCACCGCTTGAGGCTTTGCGTCCCGACGATGCAAACCTGGCGGCACGTATCCTCGTTAGCTGCTACAAACCTTTCGGTAGGTTTGCGTCTGTTCCGTCCGCTGTGCCTCGCACTGACTTTCGACATAGAACTTATGATCCGTGACCAGATGGCGCTGCTGCTGAATATATGGTAGGTCGTTCCTCCCTGGTCAGCGGTACCTTCAAGTCATGAACTGAGCGCCAATTGCAGGAGCGCATTAGCACTGGGTGTGCTATACCTCACTTTCCAAGCGTTTCCGATAATATTCGAGAACGGACACGGCTTTGATGTGCGACAGACCGGAATGGCGTTTTTGGGCATATCCCTCGGCATGGTCCTCTCAGTGTTCTCGCAGCCAATATGGAACAGGTCCATCCTTCTCATTCCTCTCTCTGGTGCTAATTTCTTATCATATAATGCGCACTAGAGTATATGCAAGAGCCGGCCCAAATCCTCCGCCGGAGACCCGACTCTACATGGGTCAAGTCGGCGGCATCCTCGTGCCAATCTGTGAGCCATACTTCCGCCTTTGCATTCGTTAGCTATGCTGACACGCCTTCGTGACAGCACTCTTTTGGATTGCGTTTACTACGTACCCGAGTGTGCACTGGATCGTGCCCATCATCGCCTCCGTCCCCTTCGGCGCGGGCGTCACCTTCATCTTCACCTCCACGTTCACCTTCCTCGTCACCGCCTACCGGCCCATCGCGGCGTCCGCCATGGCCTCGAATAGCGTCGTGCGCTCGACATTCGCTGCGGTGTTCCCGCTGTTCGCGCCGTACATGTACAGACGGCTGGGCACGCCGGGTGCGACCGCGTTGCTCGCGGGGCTCGCGACGCTGATGGCACCACTCCCGTAGGCATTCCGCAGTGAATTGGAGTCTTATCAATCGCCCTGACATGCTGTGCATCCCATCTTAGATTCATATTTTTTCGAATCGGAGCGCGCCTACGACAGCGTTCTCGATTCAGTGCTGTTTGAGGGGTGTACTTCCCTTACTTGTCGGATTATTCCTCCACGCAGCTGTAGACGAGTGGCTCCATCACGTTTGGACTAATGTTGTACATATACTGTAGTATTGCGGGTAGAATAATTATAAGGATCTGTGTACACTGTACGTGACGCCACAGCGTCGGCAAGGGTTGAACCCCTGAAAGTAACACGCGTAAACAACCGCATTTCGAGTCGGAGCCGTGCCGTCGACGTTAGTTCCGTCTTACTCATTTACTCCGGTCGCTCCGTGAAGTTGTATGTCGCCCAGTCTCTCGGACGACGAAGTTGAAGGGAATAGCGGCCAAGTCGCTTCGAGTTCTCAACATAAACCAAGTTCAAAGAAACGAAGAATACAGTTGGCCTGCGATGTTTGCAGAAGTAGAAAGGGTGAAGTTGGTTCACAATTGATTCCTCGAACGCCCCATGTCTGACTTCCTATCAGTCCGATGTACGCTTGCACAGACAATTGCTTAGCAAAGAAGTACGGAAGCTCAAGATGCTGTCTAGGTGACGGCCCTGTAGAGAAAGGGAAATGCCATAATTGCACGTCAAATGGCTCAGACTGCACTTACACAAGGAACCGAGTTCGCAAGGTAAGTCCTCTCGAGTAGAAAAAATATTCTCTTATTGATGCACGGCTTGACGTCAGACGCGTACTGACCGGAGAGGGTGTGTATAGATGCAGATGCTAGATTGGCTTTGCTAATTCATCTCCAGATACGTGGATGACTTGGAGTGCAAGCTAGAGAAAGTGAAGACACTACTTTCTCAGGTCAGTTTTCCATAGTCATTGCTCGTTCTACGACTCTTACGTTGGTTTGACCATCAGCCTCGCCCTAACACAGATTTCTCTTGCGAATTGGACTTCGAAGTACACTATTCGTGGTACTCAGACGCACATGCAACTCCCACCTCCGACACGGCCCTTCCCGGCATAGCCGTTCCTCTTTGTGGTATAGAAAAGGGATCTACGCCTGATCCAGACAGTTCTTCTAGTAACAGCAACGATGACAAAGATGAAATCATGCTCCTCTCCCGGCGAATGGACAAGGTGCTGTTAGACGATCGATTCTTCGGGAAATCAAGTGGTGCTCCCCTCTTGGAACACGTCAAGAGATTGAAGTACGAATGCACTGGCATGTTTCACGAGGAGCAAGATTTGCCTTTCAGACGCTCCCGATTCTGGGACATGAGCCCTGTGAGCGTCGATATTGTTTTCAAGTTGACCATGCTCTCACTGTCTACAACTCAATCACAGTGGGAATTCTTCGTTCCCCCACCAGAGCAACCCGAATTTGTATTTCCCGATGCTGACCTGACTGCACTGCTGGTGGATCTGTACTTCACGCGCTCCAACGCGTATTTTCCTCTTCTTCATAGGCCTACGTTTGAACGCGGGATAGTAGAGGGACTGCATCTACGGGATCGTGGTTTCGGGGGTACACTCCTCGGCGTCTGCGCCCTTGGGGCGAGGTACACATCGGACACCCGTGTCTTGCTCGGGCCTGACAGCTCGCTCGATTCGGCGGGATGGAAGTGGTTTAATCAAGTGCAGACCCAGCGCAGGTCCCTTCAAATACCTCCCACCCTATATGATCTCCAAGCGCTTTGTGTGCGTCCACTGATTTTGTGCTCATATGCGCAACCCTGCTCACGCGAACATTTCAGCTGTGCGTCCTGTTTTTGCAGGGCTCTACCCTTCCGCACATAGGCTGGACGCTCCTCGGTGTTGCGGTGCGCATGGCGCAAGATGTGGGCGCACACAGACGCAAGGGATATGCGGGCAGCACGAATGCCGAGGACGAGTTACGAAAGCGCGTATTTTGGTGCGTGCCCTTGGTTGTTCCACTCAAAGTCGCACATGCTGACAAGGCCATTCTTGATGTCTCAAGGGTGCTCATTTGTTTGGACCGTTATGTAAGTTCTTCGCTTGGTCGGCCGTGTGCGGTGCAGGATGAAGAGTACGTGCATTGTACCTTACGCGCCTGCGTAGTCCGCCATTGAGCATATCTCTGTAGTTTCGACCTTGACCTCCCGGCGGAATGCGATGACAAGTACTGGGAGAATGCCCACGACCCATCACAGAATTTTAAGCAGCCGCCGGGAAAACCAGCGGCAATTGCGTATTTCATCTGCCTCCTCAAGTTGAACCAGATTCTCTCGTTTGCGCTGCGCACCATTGTACGTCGAACACATAGCTCCGATAATCATTATCAGCTGTCTCACTTCATCGGCACTAGTATTCGATAAACAAGTCTAAAACATTACTTGGATTTGTTGGTAAAGAATGGGAGCAGACCGTCGTGGCTGAGCTAGACTCTGCCATGAACAAATGGATAGATGGCCTTCCAGATCACTGTAAGCAGTGTAGCCATTGAACTCCGATCTGGATAACTCACTTCCTTGCATCGCAGTGAGGTGGGATCCGACGCGCAAAGATACCCTGTTTTTCACCCAATCGGCTGCGCTTAACGCGAGCTACTATCAACTGCAAATCTCCATCCATCGGCCGTTCATCTCGTTGGAGAAGAAGGCTTCTCCGTTGTCGTTTTCGTCCCTCGCTATATGCACCAACGCCGCCCGGTCGTGCAGCCACATCCTCGATACCCTACGCCGACGCTCACCAAACTATCTGCACGCTCCGTATTCTTTGGTACTGTCTCTAATCCCCTGGTCTATGAGAGACGTGGTGCTGATGCTGGACGACACCCACAGCCGGCCGTGTTCTCTTCGGCAGTTGTTCTGCTCCTGAACATATGGGGTGCTAAAAGGTCGGGCGTGTCCATAGACATGAACGATCAGTTGGCAGATGTGCACAAGTGTATGGATGCACTCAAGTGCATGGAAGAGAGATGGCGCGGTGCAGGCTGCCTATGGTATGGTTTCGCATTCCGAAAAGCGTGTGTTCGTGGCTGACATGTGGCCCGTAGGGATAAACTCTACGATTTGGCAGCAGTTGGTGATTTACTGAAGCCACCATACTCGATTCCCGCCAACCACAGGAAACGCGACCGCCATCCCGATGGTGACGAATCAACCTCGCCCCAGAAATATCCTGCCAGCGGACTCTACACGGGATTCGATAGTGTGGCCTCACCCAGCTCATCCGGTGGTCCGAAACCAACAACAGGCCCAGAGCGGCGCGACTCGGCGCCTTTGGACGTTAGTTGTGCCGATAGTTTTACCTCCCCAAGTCTTAGCGACGAGCCAGGCCAAGAACGCATATCCGGTCAACGTGTTCATGACCCCATGCACCTTTCTCAATGGTTATTCTCGGATGCGCCAAAGCACGACGCACTTGGTAAGGCGCAGGAGGTCCATAGTATGGACCAGTCGCTATCGGGGCAGACATTGGACCCTTCAGCCGCTCCTGTGCTTGTCGATTCATTCCCCGGCCCAGGATCGCATGATGACGACGCTCATGGGATGGCCTTGGATGCGCATTTAAATCTCGAGTGAGTGACAAGCTTTCATGCTCGATTAAAGTGCTTATACTTGGGAAGGTTGGACGACTGGGGAACATACCTCATGGACATGCTAGGCAACGAGCAAGGCTTGTAGATGGTACATCTGCAGAAGATATTGTCCTAGCGCAGTGACAGCACGAACGGACTTCGCGTGACTAAGATAGTTCACGTCAGTGTGTATACTTACTTTCCGAGTACCGAGGAAATGTAAGTACTTATTCGCCGAGTCCCGAGGTAGTCGGTGTCCCGCTGCATTTAAGCGCGAATCCACTGGCCCTCTCTTCCTTCTCCAAATCGCCACTCGTCGAGCCCAGGGTTAGCATAGCGTAATTGCTTGCTGATTCGCCCTTTAGACATCGCCGTTCTCGACATCGACCATGAAGCATTTAGCACCTTCCAGCGGCTGGGACGCCAGGCGAGTGTTCCATTCAGTTCCTACGCACGCCAAGGCTGACATTTTGTGTGATAGATACTCTGGACCTGTCGCCCATGATGCTTCGTACTACGCCAAGTGCATGATCGGTGGTAGCCTTGCTTGCGCCTTCACACACGCCGGCATGACCCCTGTCGATGTCGCAAAATGCAACCTGCAAGTACGTGCACCCGTCTGATCTGGCTCTCGTTCTCGCACTGAGTATCGTGCCAGGTGAACCCAGTGAAGTACAAGAGCCTCGGAGCTGGTCTCTCGCTGCTCGTCAAGGAGGAGGGCACAACCGGCATCTTGAAGGGCATCGGTCCGACTTTCGTCGGCTACGGGCTTCAGGGTATGTTCAAATACGGCCTCTACGAGGTGTTCAAAGATTCCTACATGAACCTTGCCGGCGAGGAGGCTTCGGAAAAATACAAATCTCTTATCTGGGGCGCCGGCTCTGCATCCGCAGAGGTGTTCGCGGACGTTGCATTATGCCCGTTTGAGATGACCAAGATCAAGGTCCAGACAAGCCAAAATGGATCCTTCCCCACCGCTTTTGGCGCTGCTCTAAGGCAGATGAGCCAGACAAGAGCTGAAACGCGTTTTCCATTCGGCTCGCTGGTGCCCCTCTGGTCACGCCAGGTACGTCCAAGCTGGGATCGTGCTTCATCATGAACTACGCTCACAATACGTGCGTGTAGATTCCATACACCGTTGCAAAATTCTGTTTCTTCGAGAAGATCGCGGAGCTTTTCTATACCCACTTGTTCACAGCACCCAAGGCGACCTACGGCACGGGCACACAGCTCGGTGTCACCTTTGTGTCTGGGTACCTGGCTGGCGTCATTTGTGCGGTCGTCTCGCACCCAGCGGATTCGCTTGTGTCACTGCTCGGGAAGCCCGAGAACAAGGGCAAAGGTTTTAGCCAAATCGCATCCGAGGTTGGCATCTCGAGGCTTGCTACGAATGGGCTGGGGGCGCGGGTCCTGATGATCGGTGCGTTTTCTCAAAGGATCCTCAACTCGGTGCTTAAGTTTGATCGCTGACGGCGAAATACTCACAGGAACTCTTACCGGAATGCAATGGTGGATTTATGACACTTTCAAGAGCACTATGGGAATGGGTACTACAGGTGGAAAATAACCTCCTCCTGCCATAAATTATTTCCTAGAGGACAATCACCCACGGGCGAGAACTGCAATAGAATATTTAATAAGTACAACTTCCTGTGCAATCAATTTCAGGCTATCACTGCAATGCGGAAAATGCATTCGTGCGCTTCACGAATGACAGTAGGACTGTACTGCTAGAGAGGCCGGTCGCAAGCTCGAACCTGCCTTTACGCGTACGGGCGGAGAACTCAGGGAGTCGCCAATGTGAATTTCACAACAAATGTATAACGGTCGTTTCTGCCAAGTTAAATAGGTGCTACAGGTATCGTCGCTGTCCGTGTATCAGACTCATTCGTACACGGGATCTCCTTGGGCGAGAATACCACTAATCGTAATATCCAGATCCGCCACTGCTCGCGTTGTGATGATCACTGACTGCATGACCACACTCAGTCGAGCTCGTCAGCACTAAATGCGCGGCGTAGGATGTTCTCCATGCCACGTAAAGCTAGTTGGCGCTCGATAACACGCGCCAAAACGTCCTCAACCTCGCGAGTGAAGACCGGAACATAGTGGCCATTGACCGTGACGGGGCTGGGAATGGTTCGACTAGAATATCAGGCGATCAGTAGGGTAGCAAATCAAACAAGATAAAGCCCTACGCGGTTTTCGAAAAGTTGGGGTTGATGGCACCAGGGGCGATGTGGGTGGGGAAGAAGGGCAGGTTGGTATTCGGGTCGACTCCGTTAGGGTTCAAGCTGGTGACGTCGGCGATTCCAGACCGACTAGAACATCGCAAAAGTTAGGGAGAGGACGCGCAAGCCCGATAAGTGAGCAAACACTAACGCAATTGGGCCAATAGCACCCGGGGCTAGGCGCTGAGGACCAACAGCAGGTAGGGGATCGAGTCCGAACGGGTTGGCATCCGTGCTACCGACGACCCCCGGAATACTCCGCCTATGTTCCGATGAGCCTGTCATGACTACGACGAGACAAGCACAAAGAGAGCGTACTCGACATGCGGCTGTACGGGCGTGTATGTACCGTCCGGGCCTACAATCTCCAGCGGTAGCCCGCGCCTGAGGAGCAAAGATATTGATTGAAGAGTCAATTCGGCCATGCGAAGCAAGTAACGAACCTGTCGAGGGCGCCAGGCGCTTTCCCGACTCCACGCCAAGCGTCGGGCTCAAACAAGCCTTGGTTCAACTGATTCGGGATGGTAGCCTCGATAGGCGCGTCGTCCCTAGCATGCAGATGTAGACGGACTCGTCAGAAACAGCGTACGTATACGACATACCTTGCAAGGATAGGCGCTTTCCCGGGCCCATGGTAGGCGTCCGGCTCAAACAGACCATGGTTCAATTCATTTGGGATCTGCCTAACGTGCGGTCGTTGGCGAGCAGCGTTGATACTTGTGAGTAAAGTGGAAATACCTGGGCAGGATAGGTACACTCCCTGGACCTTGGTAACCGGCGGGTTTGAACAGTCCACTGTTGGAGAGCGGTGCAGCAAAGGAAGGCGCAACCGCACCTGCAGCAATGACGGCAGCGAGGACTGTGGTGGATGTGTAAACCATGATGGAAAATATACGGAAAGTGGGATGGTCGTAAAAAGAGCGAGTTGGCGTTGAACGAGTAAATTTAGTACAAGCAAAGGTAGACCTGTACCCTAGCAGAAACGATGTGTTGTGATGAATATGGTGGTGAGCACTGCTGAAGAAACCTTGAATTCAACGTGAGGGCTTTATATACAGTACCACTTGAGCCGGCTCCCCATGCTGACTCCATACAGTGACATGAGCGCCGCATGTCCGTGTAGGCATTGGCAGTGCATGTCCTGATCAAACATCAAGCATCAGCAACATGCCAATAGACTTGTGGATTGCTCGTGGAGCTTTCAATCAAGAGTATTGATAAAGTAGTGAGACGCTGAGTAACGAGTATCGTACCTTCAACCTCTAGAACCTCGAATGGAGTCCTCCTCTCGTTGACTGCAGTCTGGACTTGATGAGAGTCTCCGAGGCGGTGCAACGCCCAGAAGTCCTCTACATAAATCTTTAAGTCGGCCTTGAAGTCGGCCATCCTTTTTGCATACTTAAGTCAAGAGGACAAGCTTGCAAAGCGGTTAGTCTCCCGTAGGCAGCCCTAGAGTGAAGACAATCGTTCACTCATTAGGCAAAGCGGTGGCAGTGTATCAAAACATCGACGACAGATGAGAGTGCCACGTGAACCAATGCCAATGCCGCGGAGTCTATGCCGCGGAGTCTGAGACACGGCGTCCTACGGTGTGACTCGCTTGTCAAACCGAGTCCGCCACCCAGTCGTTACTACTTCGGCGTTCAGCAGCCAGACTTCTACTTTCCGTCCATGGAACGTCCGCGAAAGAGAGTACACGACGTGCAAGGCGGTGAGGACACTGATCACGACGGCTCCGAGGGAAAACGACCGCGTCCTAGTTCAAGTCGCAAGAGAAAGAAGAGAGCAACTTTCTCTTGTAGTGAATGCAAGTGAGTTTGCGATTTGAAGCATGCGCTAATGCATCTTACACATGTGCCTTGGTAGACGCCGAAAAATCAAAGTAAGCGGCGCTCCCCGACAGTCGAAAGAGATGATGTTCATACAGAAACGATGCCTCGTAGTGCGACCGCCAACTGCCCTGCGATCAATGCATAGCACGCGAGGAAATCGATTTGTGCGAGTTCAAATCCCCCCCTGCGCCTCACGATGCGCCCAAGGACCCTCCCACCTTTGACCCGCGGCAATCGGAATTACTCCAGAGTCTCGCCTCCCGCGTCGCGCACTTGGAACATTTGCTTTCTGTATCTACTCCGACCCACCTGCCGCCCACTCCTCCCAGTCATCCTGCTTCGCACACATCTCCTAGTCTTTCTGTCGCTCGTAGCGGGCTCGATTCGGACACCGAGGATGCCGTTCTTGCGCTAGAAAATCTAGCCAAAGGCAATGGAGTGTCTGTCAACTATGGCAAACTTGGTCATAGACCGTTGACGTCTGAAGCAGAACCTGTAGACCACGCCCAGGTATGTCGTAACTTATTCCTCTGTAGAACGCATGGAGGCGGTGCCAATTCTACATTGCAAGGGCCCACCCGACGAACAGAAAGTTCCATCTTATGATTGGACTGAGACGAGCACAAGCATTTTTATCCGCGAGCCTTTCAACACTTCGGACGTGGTAGCTTCGGACTTTCTTGCTCGCTCCCTCGCCTCACTCAAAGGCTCGGACGAGCAAATTCTGGACCGAATATACGCCGTTCTCCCCCCTCCGTCCATTGCTAAGACGCTCATAGATTTGCGCTTCGACCGGATCAACTGGCTATGGAACGTCCAGCATCGCCCGACTTTTTTAAACGAGTGTGAACAGTTCTGGGGGCTACGCAGTGAAGACCGCGCCCGTGTCGACCCTGCGTGGTTAGCGCTGTATGCGCAGACGTTGGCGCTTGGTGCAAACGCCGATGCCGACAGTCTCCCGGATGAATGTGTCGCATACCTGCCTTTAGCTTCTGGCCAGGCACATATCTTGTGGTTCGAAACGAGCAAACTTGCGCTGGAGCTCGCCAAGTGGGCCGTGAAACCACAATTTCGCGTCATACAGGTCAGTGCATCCAATCTCTTTGGGAATCTTCTGAACGCGCTGTCGCAGACGATAATCCTCTTTGGGCCCCTCATCAGCCCTATTGGCTCAGCTTATGCTATCCGAAGATGCTTCTCAATTGGTCCCAATGGCGCTCACTTTGGTATATGGCTAGGTAAACACCGCGTTGCTTTCAAGCACCCCCCCTCCTCTGATTTTTCTAAATCTAGCGGCCGCGATTCGTCTCGCCCAGATGATGGGTCTGCATAAACTGGGAAACGACACCGCAATCATGCCGCCAAACGATCTGGCATTCCCCCCTAGACCATCTGGTTTACGCCGAGAGATGGGAGTACGCCTTTGGAATTTCCTCCTCCTTCTTGACTGGAAAGCCTCAAAATCGCGCGACTTCATCATATCACCATTATCGTGTAAGCCTTTCTTGTTTGACACACGGCATTATCTCATTATATTATGTCCCTCAGTTACAACAACGATCCCTGCAAATTGTGATGACGAGGACCTTACATTAGACGATGTCGTCGTTCATCCCAAGCCTGCCCACCGTATGACGGATATGGTTCATATGATTGTAAGCATGTGTCGTTTCCGATTATGCTTATGCTTGCTCATGACGGGCATTCAATCAGTACGCAAGGGCACTGTTTGGTCACTGCAGTGATATAGCAAGTATACTGCGGTCTCCCCAAGGTGTTAGTTACGACAATATCCTCGACTTCGACGCTCAATTCAGGAAACAAGCAAATCCGCTCCTTGGAGAGGGACTACTTCTCCCGGAAAACAGGGATGTACAGCGTGAGCAGTACGCATATCTTAGGCACATCTCACTACTCAATATCTTGCGGCAGACTCTTTGGAAAAGCGGGCATATATACGAGCGGCTTTGCACAATCGGGTGAGTAGCTTACTTTCCTGATAAGTATGTACTCAATCCGTCTCGTCATCCAGCTTCTCCGTCTGCATCGACCCTTCATGTGCGCCGCTGTTGTCTAAGAACACGCCAACATACACTGACTTATATTGCCTCTCTTGTCAGGGTACGAGCCTTTCGCGACCCATTGTATCAACGGTCGCATGCAGCTTGTCTAGAGAGCGCAGAGGTCATACTCCTGTCCCAAAGTATCCTGCGACATTCCACCCATCATGAACACAGATGGTGCAACATCGGCTACATACTGGGCGCGGTCATTGTCCTCTTCTGTGAGTGCCTTTCGCACGAAATAAGTCTTCCGACTGTCACCGCCATCGGTACTCATCCCTCCCGTGTTGCGGTCAGTGGACACGATAAATAGGATTGACACAGGCCAGCCGGAGGCCGAAGGACGTCGCGCGAAAGTCCACGGCGCGCGATGTCTACTCGACCCCATGTGTAGGAATGAACACGGAGTGATAGTGGAAATAGCATGCAAGGGCCGGCAGATCATCGACAGTCTCCTCGAGGAAGAAACGATGCGACGCGAAACTCAGGCCCGCCGCCCCAGCGGGCCCCGCGACCCTGATCAGGTCGAAGCGGATGCAGAATCCCTTCGTTCTTTATTCAAACGCGTCGCTGCCGCCGTCAGTACAGTCAGGGTACCGTCTAACGGTATCTCGACTCTTGCCCCTGTCAACAGCGGGCCTGATAGCACTGGGAGTAGTGTTCCTCCCGTGGGTATGCCCTCGCATGCTTGGGACAATTTCCTGCAATCCCTAGGAGTTGATACAGATACTCCGCCGGCAGCTGCAGGCTTAGCCTCTGTAGAGCCTCGTGAGGATCTTTTGCAGCAAACAGGTATGCTTTGTCCATCTCTTATCGTCGCCTGCACCTCATATTCACTGCCCTCGCACCCAGATTGGGACATGTTTACACAGGAAGCCTTCAGCAATCCCGCTTTCGGGGGGTTTGGGAGTATGTTCTAGTTCGTTGGACGGATCAAGTATGGACAAAGCCACAAATTAATTACAGCTGTAGCTGCATTGATATACCCTACCCATCAAGCCTGTGCGAGACGTTTTTTATTCGATGGATCGTACAGTCAAGTTGAACACGATTTCGTTCCTCCAGAGCTGGTCGGAGAGGAATTTGCAAAGTGCACTGTCGGTACTCGGATATCTCGGCAAATGCCGAATGGCGGAGTTTTGGCTCAAACCTTAATCGAAGTCAACAGAAACGACCGCGAGAGTAGCGACCGACTAAATTGCACGCCGACCGACGCCCTCTCCTCCCTTTCGACAAGGTATTCACGCCGCCTCAAGCCCAACATGCCCGGAGTACGAGACATCAGGTTCGTATACAGGCTGGACTGTCTACAAAGAAAACCATGCAGAGGCTAATGGCAGTTGTTCTACTCATCTAGCGCAGAGGCGTTCATCACTGCCTACGCATCCCATCTTAAGCGTTCGGGAAAACTGGAGGTTCCTACATGGGTTGATATCGTGAAGACTGGCTCGTTCAAAGAGCTCGCCCCATACGACCCCGACTGGTATTACGTTCGCGCAGGTCCGTGCATTACATCTTGTGCGCATTTAACTTGTACTAACAACCACATCCATGAACAGCTGCCGTCGCAAGACACATCTACCTCCGCAAAGACGTCGGTATTGGCGCTCTCACTAAACTCCACGGTGGCCGCAACCGACGTGGTAACCGCCCCTCGCACCACCACGACTCTTCTGCCTCCGTACAGCGGAAGGTATGCCAGTCCCTCGAGAAGATCGGCGTGCTCGAGCAGACCGAGAACGGTGGGCGGCGGATCAGCCAGGACGGTCAGCGGGATTTGGACCGTATCGCGACGGCAGTCGTAGAGGCCGAGAGGGAAGACGACGACGACGAGGAAGATGAGGAGGAAGACGAGGAGGAGGAGGCTGAGGAGGAGGAGGAGTAAACGCCGTTTTCGTCCCCTTGGTCGCTCATGATTATGCTTTTTTGGTATGGTATATGCGACTCATCAAAACATGGCATCACTGCTTTCACTATCTCACTGTTTGAATTAAGCCCATCATCCACTGCAGGCCTTCCGACGGTATCAAGCTTTCATTGGGACCTATGCATTGGGCACTCGAAGACTGTCATACATTCGTGCGCCATTGATTCCTTCTGTAAACAGGTCTGATCCTCCGAGGGTACTTCGGGTATGATGCTGGCCCTGCAAAGTTGCTGCCAAGTTACACTTATGTTACGCCGCCTGCAAATTACAGTACTGACTCCGTCGAACACAGGGAACCCGCCTCTCAACGGTATGGACGGTGAGTATTTGCTTCAGCGATCCGGACCGTACGCTCACGATTGCACTACTTACTGTGTCAGTGCATATACTTAGGTCGGAACGCGGGATAAACGCGGGATGCGTGCGAACACACGCGATTCTGAGCACGAGCCGGCGAGACTCCAGTGAAGAAAAAACTAGAAAAGGCAGTCGAGTACGATCAGACTAAGGCAGCTGCTTACTCAGGCTATCGCATGACTGTACTGTGACTGTACTTGCTATCGAAAATAACTCCTGTCGAGTCCAGCGACCCAACGCGATTGACAAGTTCGATTGTCCCTCTGTTTGAAACCTTCACCATCGAGTTTCGTTCCCAAACACTCCTCGAGTCGACGACACGCGACCCTTCGTGCACATATCTTACGCTCAGCTAGTGACAATGATCCGCAGTAACAAACCTGTCCCCGGTGCTAGAGAGTACTACCCCCTCAACGAGCCAGCCATTGGGACCGCTTATACTGACACTGTGAGTCGCCCCGTCTAATTGCATGCTCTCGAGCAGTACTTATGTTGTTATCGTATTATGCATGCAGAAAGTGTACCCACAGAATGATAAAGTACCGCTGTTGTTCCAGCCTCTGACTATCAAGAGTGTCACGTTCAAGAACAGAATATTTGTGGTCAGTACAACGAAACCCGCCGACTATCAACACTTCATAGTTGGTTGACTCTCCAGGCCTGCAGTCGCCTATGTGCCAATACAGCTCCGACAACGGGCACGCTACTGATTGGCATTTTGTTCACATCGGGGTTGGTTGGATTTCTGAATGTCGTTTCTACCTACTTATATACCTCTTCAGGGACTCGTGACGCGTGGTGTCGGCGCAGTCTGTATGGAAGCTACCTCCGTTGTGCCCGAGGGTCGCATTTCACCAGAGGATGCGGTATGTACTTGAATCAGTGTTTCCCCAGCTACGCGAGCTCAGAAACGATCCACTTGGGTTAGGGATTATGGACCGACAGTCAGATGGAGCCATTGAAACGGATAGTCGATTTCGCCCACGCGCAGGGAACAAAGATTGGCATCCAGCTCTCTCATGCAGGACGGAAAGCCTCCACCTTGGCTCCATGGGTCCATTCCGATGTCGCAAAATCGTGGGTTTCCGATACCTACGTCGCTAGAAAAGAAGCCGGGGGATGGCCTGATGATGGTAATACCGACGTTCAACCTAGAAGGCAATACATCTGACTCTTAGAAACAGTGTATGCGCCGAGCGAGGTTCCCTATGCGCACGATTACCCAGTTCCAAAAGCTATGACTGAGGCAGACCTACAAAAAGTTGAAGATGCCTTTGTAGCTGCTGTCAAGCGCGTTGATAAGATTGGATGTAAGTACTTGTATGTGCCTATCGCCCTCTCTCTCTAATGTACTCTCCCATCCATGCAGTCGATTTCATCGAGCTACATGCAGCACACGGATACTTGCTCCATGAGTTCCTTTCCCCCCTTTCAAATGTTCGCACCGACGCCTACGGCGGATCCCTCGAGAACCGCATGCGCTTCCCCTTGCGCATCGCTTCCAAAATTCGTTCAGCGTGGAGCAAACCATTCTTTGTGCGTCTTAGCACAACCGATTGGGCCGCGGGCCCTGAGAAAGGCGAGGACGGGGCTTGGAAGTATTGGTCTGTGGAGCAGAGTAAAATTCTCGCTGGCGAGCTAGTCAAGCTCGACTTGGATCTCCTGGACTGTAGCTCTGGTGGAAACTGGGCCCAACAAAAGATACCAATCGGACCCGGATATCAAGTAAATTCACCCTCCCCCTGTCCGCTACGTTGCACCAAACTGACCGTATGCCACCTTATCTGTCAGATTCCTTTGGCGGAAGAGATCAAGAAGGCGCACCCGACCCTACTGACTGGGGTCGTTGGCCTCATCACCTCTCCGCAGCAAGCTGAATCGTGTCTCCAATCTGGGAAGGCAGATGTAGTCTTTCTTGCACGGGAACTTATACGCCGGCCGCACTGGCCAATCTTCGCCGCGCAGGAGCTGGGCGTAGCCGTAAAGCCTGCAAACCAGTACGAGCGTGGATGGGTGGACGTCCTCACTCCGAGGAAGGATTGAGTCTCAAGGTTAGAAGGAGCAACATACAGCGGACGCTTCCAGCAGTGTATAACGGAT
This sequence comes from Plicaturopsis crispa FD-325 SS-3, assembly GCA_000827205.1. Taxonomy (NCBI): domain Eukaryota; kingdom Fungi; phylum Basidiomycota; class Agaricomycetes; order Amylocorticiales; family Amylocorticiaceae; genus Plicatura; species Plicatura crispa. The sequence continues at coordinate 1,027,953 of KN832564.1, read as the reverse complement.
GTAATTGTAGAGCAAATGTGTAAACGCATGCCACGCATAAAGTTGTGATGGATGGTATAACTCGAGAGTAGGGTTTGTTTGTACAATTACAGTGAGGTTACAAATACTGGGCCTAGTGACTACATACTTTAAGTAGTTCTATAGAGGTCAACGTACAATAATCTATCACGTCCTGTCCTCCCAACTCCAGGTCTACATGGAAGTAGCCTTTACAGGCCTGTCTAGGTTCTGTCGGTTCTCGCCCGCGCGATGAAGCCACGTATATAATGCAATTATAGCGGTATGGACACCATCCTCCTGCACATATACGGCATGTCAGCAGATGGACAGTGGTGGGCAAGTCAATGACTGACACTGCGTATTCTCTCCCCGATCATTGCTGCCTTCTCCTTCATGAGACGGTTGGTAGTAGCCTTGGTCAAGGCGTCGGATATATCGTTAACCCGCAGGCTAGCAACTCTCAAACCAGCCTAGCCACGATAGTGAGTTAGTTTTGGGCGGAAAACGAGATGCATTAGATTCGTACCCCAAGCTTCTGAACCCTAGTTGCCCAGAAATATTGATCCCTGCACAATAACGATAAGTGTCCGACATAGAACTTGCGCCTAACATATAGCACTCACCCAAACCACGGCTTAATGATGGTAGGGATACCAGCTCTGAGGCTTGCGCCCGTCGTGCCCGCTCCGCCATGATGCATAGCGGCATCAATTTGAGGAAATAGCCAGCTGCGTTCGGAAAATGGATGAGTACGACCTTCGCAGATTAGAAAACATTGAAGACTGACTCGTGCGGAACTTTGTCCAATTGATAGCATTCAGCGGGCCATTCGACGTCTGGTTCAACCTCTTTGCTCATGCGTGCCGACCATCCCTTCGAAATGATTGCACGGACATCGCCTAAGCCAAAAATTAGCTACAGCTTTACATGACGGTAGAGAGATGCGTACTCTTCAGCACCGCCTTGATGATGCTGTTGGTGACGGTGTTTGGATGGGGAACGGTGATGCTGCCGAAGCCAATATAGACAATGGGCTTCCCGTCCTTTTTGGCTGTCGCTATGAACTCAAGGAGGGAGGCAGGGGCAGTCCAATCGGGATCTGGATTATCCAAAAACCAACTGCACATAATCAATGAGTACCTGAAGTTCGGCGGCATGCTTTAGACCTGACTCACTAGCCCGAAATGATTGTAGTGTCCCCCCAATCTAAAGGCTTGTGGACGACGGCCTGACAAGGATATGAGCTGGCAGTCTTGCGTGTTGCGTGAAGCAACTACGAACGTACCGGCGAGAAGTTGTAGATGAAAGTGATCTTGGATTGCGCCAAGTGACCCATATCGGTGTTTCCTATCTTCAGCGTGTTCCTTCTCCATTTGTTGATTTGACCCGAAGTCGCAGCCCACATTACGTTGTCGAAAAGCACGTATCTGAAAAACGTTAGAGGGTGCCGCATATTGTGCGCGACATAAGATACTCACGATGCACTATTAAAGGTCGGCGAATCCACAGGAACGCTGAGGAACGCGTGAGGAAACTCCGTAGTCCTGAACAGATGTCAGCACGGTGGAATTACACAACGAAAGAGAGCCTACTTTGTCCAAGGCATCGTAAAACACCGGAAATACGGAATATCTTCATGGCAAATGAGCGAGTGTGGCGTAAGCGGAAGAAGGAGGCCTTACTTAAAGCTTCCGCGATGTGTACACCCGCCATGGCTGATGGAGATTCAAGCAAAACATCGGCATCCTGACATTGCCCCCACGCCTCAACAAGAACTAGGATGGGCGGTCAGCGTGCAATGGATTGGGTGCTAGTTAACTCACGATCATCAAGCCACCCTCGGAAATTACCAAGAGACTCCCTAAAGAAGTCGGGTGAAAACATCTGGTCGAGCACGCCCATTAGCTAGCAATACACTGTCTCGCCGAAAAAGACCATGCCTTATTTTCTACGCTGAGCTTCATCAGCGCGCCTGGGTCACCGCCTGCTGTCCGATGCTCGATTCCAAAGCTTTCGATCCAAGCTTTGTACTCTTCGTGTGTCACGATAGTGACACGGTGCCCATCCTTCATGAGCCCTAGGCCGAGTGCAATGTATGGCTGTGCGTCACCGCGCGAGCCTATCGTAAGACACACGAAATGCAGCGGACGTTTCGGCTTGTAGAGCGATCGGCTCGGGATGTTGATCGGCATCGGGAATTGAAGTCGGATTTCGTACGGAATATCGATATGCGTGCTTCTGACCTTTTCCATAGTGCGCGCAAGGGGTGAGAATATTCCAGTTGCACTGCGCTTGGGAATGGGAAGGCCTGTCGGACCAAGCGTCGGAGACTCTGGTAACGGGGGACACGATGCCGACGAGGATAGAGTCGGGCGTGCGGAATTGGCAGCCTTGATAGCGGCGTTGACCCGCCTCACGGCCTCGTCGCGTAGCTCGACGGATTTGAATTGCAGATCCAGATCGTCCTGCGCCTCTATTTCGATCCTCATTCCCGCAATACGAACGAGTTTATGTGTGAACGGAGCCGCGCTTTTCACCGTGGAAAGCGGCACGCGGTAGCGCAAATCGGCCTGAGTGAAGTATTTGCTCCAGAAGCCGAGAAATTGCTCGGTGAGCACAAAATAACCAGCGGATGCGATGTACCGACGCATGCGTGCACGCGAAACTAGAACGAACATATAAATTAGTTTCAGATGATGTCCAGAAATTTTGACAGTCTTACTCCATATGTCATGTTCAGCTTGTAAGCCCAAGTGACGCCGAACAGCGACCTCCTCTTCGTCTAGTGCATCTCCGGGTGAATTGTTCTTGTTTTCCCAAAAGCTTAAGGGACCAAAATCCACAACAGTTCCAGATCCTGGCAAATCGCTTCGTCGTGGGCGTTCCTTTGCTGCGTTGATATAATCATCCAGCTTCTTCCACTCCGGACCAGGTCGAATCGTGCAGAGCTGTAATTTTTCGTGCTGATTACATTCTTCGTGCTTTGACCGTTGGCAGTCGTGCTCGGCGATAGAAATAGAGATGACAGAGGCGAGGGATGCGGTGGAGAAGCGGTGCACCGGTTCTATCTTCGCAATATTAGCGAGCGGAATGTTAAGGCGAACGCCGTTGGACGTGTCAGCGTTGCTGTCTAGCGCCTGCCGACGTGTATGTCTATAAATATATATGGTGCCTAGTCACACAGGTAAGCTCGTATATATGATATGGGACGGAAAACAACTAACTTTCGAGCTCCCTCCTCCAATGAGCGGTGGATTCCTCGGTGTCAAATTCTACTACGCTCTCCTTGACCATCTCGACCGTGTCAAAAACAAGGACGATGCGTCTAGGATGCTTTGCGTCGCGCGGTAAGACCTTTTTAACTGACGACACTGCATTCGTGTGTTAATGGCCGCCACGAATTGACAATGAAACTGGAGGAACGCACACATGATGGTCCTGATAGGTCTGATATGGTCTGTATCGCGGCTAGATGCATAAGAAGCAATCATGTCATGCGTCAATTCCAGCCAAACTCTCCTCTTCTTGTGAAATCCTTTTCGACGAATGACGACTGGACCAGACTTGATGATCTGCTGCGAGGGACGCGTAGAGAGCAATGAAGCATGGAATGCGATCCTATGTGTCGTCAGGTGGATAACACCCTGATTCGACTTATTTGAGCTGGTATTCTCCCACATGCATATGGATAACTCACTAGGATGATAACATCAGACAAGAACGCGCCATCCGCTTCAAAAAGGAGCCTTTCTTCATCCCCGTCAGCGGCAAGTGGCCCGAATTCATGTATGAGGAGTTTGAGAGCGTCATCAGGGGACATCTTCCAGGTCTCACTCTCAAGCTGCGGGACGCGAAAACCTGGACGAGGGGTGAAATCCGTGTCCGCTAATACGACTGGCTTCTCGATCTCTTCTGAGTGTTCATCATCGAGCTCGTCGAACGACGCATCGGAGAGCGTAGACGGCGAAGACGTCGTGTCGGCATCGTACTCTTCGGGTTCGGTCGTCAAATCATGTTTCGTCCATGTGTCCCCCGCTGCAGAGAGTTTCGCGAGACCGCTTGTGATCGCTTGAGCTGAGGGGTCGAGGTCGCGACCGACAAGGTCAACGAAAGCTTTGTTGGGGTTCTCGTCCTCTGAACTCGTCCTCGAGTGTCGCTCGCAGCCGACGCAGCTGAGAACTTTCTCGTATAGTCCTGCCTCGTGAATGATGCGCGTAATGGACGGGGTTTCCGAGGGTAATTCGTCTCTGGAAGGGCTGGGGCTGCGAGAACGGTATTTCTCTAGATCAGCCATGATGCTCGTGGAGAGCAATCGGATGCCTGTCTGCGCAACGATTACTGGTAGTTGCAAAGATGACTAGTATGCGTCGAATAGGAGCTTCTGGAGTACGCAAGTCAGTGGGTGGAAATTTGAGGTCCAAGTTTCGATTAAAGTACGCGCCTAGCCATACGTATGCCGAAATATCGGTCTGCGCGTGTGTCTTATGTGCTTCGACGGCTGTGATGGTGGTAAGAGGAAAGTGCCAGGAGGACGCGCAGGGATAAATTATCGCTGATTCATTGGCAATGTCTAATAGCCCCTGTCTCCCTCGGAAATGGTTGCCGGGAGCTGACGTCTCCGCATAGACTCATTCCTCCTCCTCAGCATCATGCAAGTAGTACCTACACGGACGTTCCCTCTTTCCCACTCTTATCCTACTCTTTGTTTGCTCTGGATATGCCTTGAAACCTGCGTTGAACTCTACACACTTCTCGGAAAGAATTAACGGCTTGATAGTGATTTTCGACTTTTTATCACATGCGCTGCAACATTACCGGCGCGGGTGGACTACTATCGCTAGGCTGTATACGCGATTCGTGCCCTCTGGTTGAGAACCTATGGAGAACCACGGTCTATGGGATGGACGGAAAGACCTGCGAAGAGATCCGAGAGTGATCTTGGTCGACTGTGGACGCGAAAAAATGACGGTTCCGACGGTACGCACGCGAGGCTCTCTCTGTTCAATTCATCGTGTCTGATCCAATAGTCCTAATTGCCGACACCAGGAACCACTGCTTAGACGGAGAATGACGCACTTTATGGAGTCACGCTGCGATGTACTCCTTCTCATCGTCTACCCGTCGACTGACGCATCAACCGTACGTTCAATCGACTTGACGCTAGATACGCCACAATTGCACGGTCCTGACTCCTACCAGACCTACATATGGCGACCGTCAACAAAGTTTCCACGCCGAGACTCGTGCACGCCAGCCACGCTAGTAGACACGCACACGCACTTTGGTCCGGTACCGGGCGATGCAGATTTTACGATGCGATAGCGGCTCGGACACCCCTCCCACGTGAACGGGCATGAAGAAAGATTGGTACCGCTAACAAGGTCCCGCTCCTCGGAAACGAGGTCCTGGTTCATATTCGTGGCACTGTGCAAGGACACTGGCCCATTTAGATCTCCGAGAGGCTCGCTCTCACACTCCCGTGCTGCTGTGCGCGACAGAGGCCAGTCGAAGCGAAGGCTTGGACGCATACCCAGACTGCCCAGGACGACTCCTGCAAGCGCCGTTAGATACTCCTTCGTGAATACTACGCCTGCCTTACGGAGTGATGGTACGCCACTCAGTGAAATATCCGCGATTCACGGGCAGGGAGGTACTTCTCGGGCTTGCTTTCGGGGTGGTTGTAAATTGACAGCCTCGTCAACTACATCTGGATACGGCTTGGTGAAGGCCACTTACTTGAAAGCCAGGTAAGTCCAATCGATGATAGTTCGCCATGCCATCTCCGCCATGGAGAACTGAACCCCTTTTTTCACCCCACAGCCGTGCCCCACAGTATATCCGCCCTCCCTTCCCCACAATTATCGGTTGTGTGCCCTTTCTTTTTACACCGTCCGAACTTTGATGTAGCCCATATGTTTGTCAGCACGTTGGGGTCAAGTGCTGATATATTTTATTGGCAAGGACATCCATCCGAGCGGCGAGGACCGACCGTGTCATTATTGGTCCGCATTCGTGCACCTTGGTAGCACCGACAGCGACTTGTAAGTTACAAAGGTGACGAGTTATAGGCAGCGTATGCTATTCCCTCGAGAGTTTTGCCCGACCAGAAATCGACGATAACGGTGATAAGGCAGGAAATAGGTTTACCAAGTCCCCCCACCCTTTCAAGTTGTCGTGCCGTTTTGCCGTTCGGTCGGCAGAGTTCAGCCCTCCGTGGACTTAAGTAGGTCCGGTACCATCGCTCGACATCAGTCAAGCGATCTCCGAATGTACCAAGATTAGCACTTGATTAGCATTGAGCGCCGTATAAGTAATAGGTAAGTATATAGGTCAGTGTTTCTAAACTATTGCGTTTCGTCGACCTTGCATCTTGCCTTGACCGACATGGCGAACACCTACAAAATCGCTGTCATTCCTGGCGATGGCATCGGTCCAGAGGTCATTTCGGCAGGTTTGCATGGTTCCATCCTGGTGTCGAATCTCTCATTACTAACACTCCATGTGTGCCCCTCATACTTAGGACTGACCGTGCTCGAGACCCTCTCCTCCGTGACGGGAACGTTCACGCTCGATCTCGAGCATTTTGATTGGTCCAGTGATAAGTTCAAAGCCACTGGATCGTACATGCCCGATGACTTCCTGGACGTGCTTCGCCCCAAGGACGCCATCTTCTTCGGTGCTGTCGGAGACCCAAACGTCCCCGACCACATTTCCCTTTGGTCTTTGTTGCTCCCCATTCGTCAGAGGTTCCAGCAGTACGCGAATGTTCGCCCCACGCGCATTCTTCGCGGAACTACGTCACCGCTCGCTGGGATTAAACCTGTGAGTTTGCCTGCGACTGGATGACTAGGGATCGTAGCCCCATTACTGAGATCTTCCGTTGTGCAGGAAGACCTCGATTGGGTTCTTGTTCGCGAAAATAGCGAAGGAGAGTACGCCGGACAAGGTGGGCGCACGCACATTGGTCAGGACTGGGAAGTAGGCACTGGTAAGAATATATTCATAATCTATCAAATGACATGCTCATTTCCCTCGGTCGACAGAGCTCGCCATTTTCAGTCGGCATGCGATTAGGCGTATCTTCCGCTTCGCATTCCAAACGGCTGAGAAACGGCCACGCAAGCTCCTGACTTTCGTCACCAAGTCGAACGCGCAGCGGTCCGGTATGGTATTGTGGGATGAAGTCGCGTACGAGGTCGCTGCCGAGTTTCCTCACGTCAAATTCGACAAAATGCTCGTGGATGCGATGGTGAGCTCATCGCACTCGTCGATGCTCTTAGCCCTCCCGCAAGCATTGATGTCGGCACTTGAACTTCACAGACAACGCGCATGGTCCTCCACCCAAAGAGTCTTGACACCATCGTTGCCACGAATCTCCACGCCGACATCCTCTCCGACCTCGCTGCGTCTCTTGCTGGCTCTATTGGTATAGCACCTACGTCGAACCTTGACCCGACCCGCCAAGCTCCCTCCATGTTCGAGCCGGTACATGGATCCGCTCCGGACATCAGTGGAAAGGGTATTGCGAACCCCGTGGCCACATTCTGGACGGCAGCGGAAATGCTGGACTGGCTCGGTGAGCCTGCTGCCGCGAAACTCTTGATGGAGGCTGTCGAGACTGTTACGGGAGCTGGGATACTCACAAAGGATCTCGGTGGCTCGTCAAACACTGTGGAGGTCACCACCGCCGTTGTCGATGCCATCAAGAAGTCTGTCGACTTTTCCAAGTTTATTGTATCTTTGCTCACAATGATTCCCATATCTCAGACTTGGAACCTCCGGGCCCAGTGTCGGACCCACTCCACCTCTCGCTCCTTTTGCGAGCTTTACCCATCATTATATACCTGTCCAAAGCAAAGCTGTTCCCAACGGTGTGACTATTCACGCTGTCAAAGGGGGAAGTGGTCCACCCCTGCTACTGCTCCATGGATATCCACAGACCTACTTGTGAGTTGCAGCCAGCCACTCGTTGCATCGCTCTGATTATTGCCCGCTATAACCCTTAGCATGTGGCACAAGATCGTGGATCGACTAGCAGAGAAATTCACCGTCGTCGTCGCAGATCTGAGAGGTACGCTATAGGTTCACCTGCGCTCCTTATTGTTCTAAACCCCCTTTTGAATATAGGTTATGGCGAGTCTTCAAAACCCCCCGGCTCTGATAGCCACGTAGAATACTCCAAGAGAGAAATGGCAGCCGACCAAGTTGCCGTGATGTGAGCAAGCCTTGTCTCCCGTGGTATTCCCTTGTTAACATCGTCACTAAGGCAACATTTTGGGTTCAACGAGTTCTTCCTAGTCGCCCACGACAGGGGTGCTAGAGTGTCCCACCGATTGGTTGTCGATCACCCGGGCGTTGTCAAAAAATTGATGCTGCTGGACATCTGTCCGACCCTCCATATGTATGAAACGACTGATGACAAATTCGTGAGGAAGCATCTCATTCGACCCACTTTCCCGTCTGCTTACGCACAATGTCTACCTGTTAGGCTAAAGGTTATTGGCATTGGTTCTTCAAGATCCTGCCTTCTCCCTACCCGGTAAAACTCGAGTCCTTGCCATCGCTACTAACTCTTGGAACTCACCCACCTGTCCTCGTACTTTGCAACAGGAAAGTGTAATTGGGTCTAACCCACTCGCATTCTGGAACACGCTCGCTCGCCGTCCAACACATAGCCGAGCAGTTCACACCGCCGAAGCCGTCGCTGCATATCACGCAGCCTTCTTCAAGCCTGAAACCATCCACGCGGTAAGCCCCATCTCTTAGCACGCGTGCATACTTTCTCAACTGTAACAGACGTGCGAGGATTATCGAGCATCTGCCACTATCGATCTCGACCATGACAAGCAAGACAGGCAGGATGGCCGCAAGATCGCTGTACCCGCTCTCCGCGTCTTATGGGGCGCGAAGGGGATGATGCCGATATATGGCGACGTCGTTGAGGTGTGGAAAGGGGTCTCCGACGCTCAAGTTGAGGTAACGGGGACGAGCCTTGACTGCGGTCATTATATCCCAGAGGAGCAAAGCGAGGAGGTCTTGAAAGAGATTTTCGCATTCTTGCTGTAGTGATGAACGAGGCACGTTATTCCTCCATCAAATGTACTTATGATCTTGTATGATTAGTCGTGAGTGTAGCGAAACATAAATGAAGGATATCTGGTGTACTAGGTGTACTAGTACTACACGGGTCTAAACACGATTCGAAACTGTGATATCATCCCTCCAGAATATCGACATAAGCCGGCCAGCACTTGAATCCATCGCGATCCCGTATTTTCACTAGCAGCGCACGAGGATTTCGATGCCTATATGGCGAACGTAAGCACCTGCTGGGAAGCCGAGAAGCGTCCATACTCACTTTGAAGCCTGTTGTTTCATGCAAAGAACGTGCGCCAAAGAAATCGCACCGATTGCGAAGCCTTCGCCGCGCGAAAGCGAAAAATTGCCCGTGGTGACATAACCAACGATAGATTCTTGTGCTGGTTTCGCGTCCAGGAGCTGCGGCGGGAGCAAGAAAGACGCCGTGTCAGCGCTTGAGCAGGGATGCATAAACAACTCAGTCACCTGGCTCTCCTCCGGAACCTCCTCGTCTTGCAAGGGGATTCTGGGTTGTTTCTTAAGCTCGAATACCTTGTCCCACATGGTCCACTCCTCGTCGTGGACGGCATATATTATCGCCATATCTTGAGGGGAGCCCCGGCCACACATCTTTACCCTCACCATCACAAGAGCGCCACGGAGCAGGTCGTCCCCGCGTACACTGGAGCTGAGAGGATCCTGAAGTCGCCTTGTCCGTAATTTATTGACTTCAGCCAAAAGTCCTGCACCGTGATTGAGCATATTCGACGCATTCTCGACGATAGTCTTGGTGTCTGTGCCGCGCAGCAGCCATGGACGGACATCGCCATTGCGACTAGGTTCCTCCCGTTGAGTGGGTAGTAGACCATCCTTGTCTGGTCCAGCCTCAGCTTCGCCTATCCTCAAAATCACTTCCCAGTCCGGGCGCCATGGGCTCCGAGTTCCAATTTTGTCCCAATTGACTCTTTTGGCCGGCGGTTTGCGCTCCCAAAGGGCTCTTTCCTCTGCCTCACGTTCGGCGACAAAGACGTCGTGTGTCCTAGTGAACGGATAATCGCGGGGAAAGCAAAGGGTGCCAGACTCGAAACACTGGGTTTGACGTTCTCGCTGGCCACCGACCCGTGTCCCCGTAAATGTAAGGGAGGAAAAGAACGGCATAGACCAACCGGATGGGATAATCAGGGTCCAGCCGTGAAGAGGCTGGGATTCGGTAGTCGACGTCGATTCGAGCGAACGTTGGATCATGAGGACTGGCACACGGTCGTCTTGACGCAATGGAGCTAACGCAGTTCCTGGTACAAGAAGCTGGGGCGAAGATGAGCTAAAATTTGTCCTCGGCCGGAGAGGTAGAACATACCTTAGAGCGGCGTTCATCGAGGGTTTTCTTGTTAAAGCGCGGTTTTTTCAAGCTTGTCCTTATCTCGTCATCCCAAATCTCACTACGCGCGATAGCAGCAGTAGGAAACGTAGCTAATGCGGGTGAGAACTGCTGAGAGCCTGTCTCATGAGTCCTAGGCTTCGCATTCTTGGGTGGGAATCTGCCTGGATGTCAGCATCAAAAAATGAATAAATCTCTAAAGTCGAACTTTAGTCGAGGGTCATATATCTTGAATCCGACGACCATGCCTCGGGGAACAGATCCAGATGTCTGCAAATCTGTCAAGGCCGCCCAAAACTGTGATACTCGATGAGTGGCTCGCGAAGCGATATTCTTGATGAAAATCTAACCTTCTTAAATTCCTCCCGTTCATCATCCACGACGGGAGTAAGAGCACCTTTGATGATCTGGTTAGCTCTCGGGCCCATGATCTCGAAAACATTGACATGTTCTCTAAGATCTGCAATTTCAACTTCTACTGTGTTTGTTTCCGGTACGCTGGCATTCGACTGCCGCTGTGCATCTATGGCCAGTGAGGCCGAGGTGCCTAGTGCGGCGAAGACATCGATGTACGGTCCTGGGTGGGAGAAGATCCACACAGTACGAGGTGAATCAGCTGCTGAAGGCGGGGAAGACTCAGCCACCTGCTCTTTTTCCTTTCCCTTCCGCTTGGGCTTGGAAGTTGACGCAGTGCCCTGTGCCGGCTGAGACGCAGCTGCTAGACCAGGCTCCTTTGGAGGGACAGAATCGTTCGTGACGGGAGGACTTGGTCTCCACATCACTGTAATCGGGGCAATGAGGTCAAATGGATAAGATCCAGGTTTATATATATGCGTGTTGAGCACGCGGGCGCCAGTCAGATACCTTGCAGTGGCATAAGAAGTTAGCGCTACATTATATGAGATATGCAAATGGATACGAAACCGTTTAGCGCCTGGGCCTTGACCCTGGGGATCACAGCATGTTTCTAGTAGAGTGCGTAGGATGTGTTCCGGGCCCTTCAGCTCGATGAGAGATTGATACGACGCGTCATGCAGGATAGACCCGTGCACAGAGGCTCTATGAGAGGGTCGAAACGATTTCTCGGTCGGAGTGATTGCCTAAGCGATAGATACACTCAATATCGAGCGGGGAGGGGGAGAAACGGCGCCCTACCAGTCTATAACCCCACAAGTTCTCCATGGGCATGCGCTTCGCATGCCATATGTGCGTTTCCAGCCAAGTTTTCTCCCCTAAGATAAATCGTTATACGTGTATGTGTTCTCAAAGTGCTTGATACTCACGTTGTCGTTTCAGAAACGATTCCGTCCGACTGACGCGGTTTGCCGCGCCCCTTTTCGGTTTAGCTGGAGATTTTTTCTTAACAATGTCCATCTAATCCCACACTGTTGAGCTTCGAACATATTACAGGGGGGACAAACACACCTCCGCGCGGGCTCTACCTCGGAGACGTGCAGGAACACGTCGAACGTCATGACTAGCAGCCCTTCGGCGTAGGTGCCGTGGAAGAGCTTGCCACGCTCTTTGGGTAGAGGCCTCACTACAGAATACCGTCAGGTTAGGTTATCAGACGCGATAAATGTTTGCAAGACTTACCGTGCACTTTTCATAGCGTTCTGCATCGCATTGATCTCAAAAGATCGGGTCTGGAAAGCCGTACGATAGATGAGAAAAAGAAATCGCTACCAGATGACCGAGTTATATACCTCTGCAAATCTTTCCACGTCGATCGACGTCGGCAGGCCTTTCAGACCTGCACCATCCGTTGGTTATCCCTTCAATGTAGAGGTTCGTGTGAACTCACTATCGACTGTCGTCTTCTTGGAAGGGCCAGCTACGACATTCTGTCCACCGGAATGGCTTGTAGACTGAACGTCGATGGTCCGAGCAAAAGCCACCTTTTGCTTCTTCCGTTCTCGACCAGTACTAGGCGCGACAGCTTCATCGGTTTCGGTATTCTTGCGCTTTGGCGCCATCGTATTCTTGCGCTTTGGCGCCATCGACAGTAATGTTTGGTACAGATTGCGATGAATGGGTTGGATAGGTCCTGTTCAAGACACTTTCAAGACAGCTGCGAAGCAGAACGTTGGCGTAAACGATTGACGAAGGAGAAAGCCAGGAGAAAGCACGTTTCAGAGGTTCAGCCACAGGCGCGACGACTTTGACTTGAATCGGGGTTCGGTACGCATTTATCCTTGTCTCCGACTTCCTCCTCGACCGTCACCGCAAATGTCTTCGCTCAGGTGTGCGTCGGCTCTGCGCCAGAGCACACGAAAGTCGACATATCGCTCGTTCTCTAACACACTACTTGCGCGCAACGAATCGGCCACTACTACTCAAAATCTGGGCCCAGTACAGGTTCAGAAGAAGCCGGTAGGCGGTTTTCGTGGAGGGTTAGTCCACGGGTCGTATATTCATTCAACGTTCGCATCTGAGTCCTACGTCGTATTTACAGCATTGTGGGATTCCTGTTTGGATTCTCCCTGGCATCTTCGTTTGCGGCGTATCACCTATTGGATGAGTATAAGCAAGCCTCCGCAGCTCTGCAGGCCAGTGTCCAGGAATTGCAACTCAGCACCGAGAAGGTATGGCGTCTTGCGATACCATTCCAGCGATATTCCAAACAACGTATCGCTTAGGTTTCTGCACATGTTCGACGGATTGAGGCTGTGGAAAAAGACCTCAAAGCCCTATCGGAAACTACCGCTGGAAAGGAGGATGTGTCCAGGTTACGGGCGGAGATGAAGAAAATATACGATGGCCTCCATGTCGGTATGTCTCGTACATTGTTTGTCTGATCTTATGCTCATATCGCTTCCTCTAGAATTCCTTGACTTGCGCTCACATGTTTGGGGTATCCGTGAGTTCTTGTCTCTGTTAGATCTAGTGGCCAATATTGACCAAGAACACAGAGCAAGATGTGCATGCCTTATCAAAGAAGGAAGCTACTTCGGTTCGCATATAGTACCGTTGTTGAGGCTATCTTCCTCGCTCAGGCTATAGAACTCGCAGTTGAACAGGACCTCGTGCAGATAAGTCAAAAACCAAAGCTCTGAGAACTCAGCTATTGTTTCATGGGACGAGCACACCACTGCCAATATTAATCCGCAGGGCATAAGGAGAAAGGGAACCTTTTTGATTCCCTGCTCCCCCACGGATGCTCGCGTTGCTGGACCTTGCTCGACTGTCGGCCCGTTGGCAATCAAGCAATTCGGCCTCTCTACCCAGGGACCAACAGGGACCACCTCGCCGGCTTCCGTCGGAAAGTGGGACGTGCATATTTTCGTCTACTGAACATAATTCGCCGTACTCAACGATCATGATTGCTCAAGCTAGCGCTCAAGACCGACTCATGTCATTGACAATAGTCACTGATGATTCTTCACTTTCTAGTCAGTGCTTCTTCCTGCCAACCGTCTTGCTTGCCATTTCAGCGGCTCTCGTACACGCGTACGCATGCTCTCTACTAGTACGTCCTACTCAGTCCCATAAAGTTACGATATGTCACTAGGATGTGTTACTATGGAAGGCTCCCGTGAACCGCTCGACCCCGGCAGTCCTCGCTCTGGCCTCAGGCCTTAGCGATGGCCAGACTATTCTCAGAGTCGGACTCAGGACCTCGTTAATATTGTCTCTCGGATATTATCACGCGTATATTGATTACGTGAATGTTCACATAGCGATACATCTTCCTTCACGCCAATACTCCCGCTCAAGGGCGACGCGAAAGTCGGTGCCTAGCGACCACGGAAAAACAGAAGGACGTGACGGGGCAAGCTTGGGAAGAAAGATCCTCGCCTCGTCCTCGCCGTCGCCATGCTTACTGTGTCGTACAAGGCACCCGCTCCGGGCCACTCTCGACGATATAAAAGGGGGGTGGCCTTCGCTGGGAAGTCTACAGCACTCTTCATTTTCTGTTTGCCAGCCAAGACAGGTTCTTGTTATTTCTTCAAGTTCTTCCAGTGGGTTATTTCGCGCTACATACCTAACCTTCGATCGCTAATACCTCTACTGCGATGCGCAGGTCGCAGGCGAAACTCCCCTTTCATCTACACCCTCTTTCATACACCTGGGCATTTCCTGTCTCCCACCTCATTCCAACATGCTCTCATACAAATGCATTGTTCTTGCGCTTGCGTATTTCTCCTACTCCGCGTCGGCCCTTCCCATCAGACGCGAAGTACCCCAAGGTAGGTTGTCTTTGGTGGATCCATATTTGTGTGTCGCTCACGTTCCAAATTTCAGAACATTCGCATGAGCCGATTCTCACTTCGGTACGGGCTAGTCTGGCTACAAACAACCCAGACCAAATCCAGGACCCTGTGTTCGCTCTCTTGGGCAACGCCGCTGCCGCCGCCGGGCAGGGCAAAATCACCGTCAGTTTTAGTATCATGCTGCGGCGTCCCGTTACTCACGTGTATATCCACAGGATACCGATTGCCTTCAGCAGGTGCATACGCCCACCCCATAACCGTGCCTCGCATCGCTGACATCGTTACATAGGCGACGGCTGACCAGGCTTTCACGAATGCGAAGGCAGCGGGTGACACCCAGGGTATGGTCAATGCCTTGATCTTCCGTGCTCTTGAGCGGAACTCTGGGACCGTTGGCGGCACCACCAACCAGTGCACGAGCATCACGGCTGTAAACCCCGAGATTGCAGCGATTCAACAGCACCAGGTATATCCTACCGCATTTGTTCTGCCATGCTTTTCCTGACCGCGGTTGAAAATGATAGGACCCCGCTTCGGCCGGTGCAGCTGCCACGAACAAGGCCATTGTGCTTGCGCTTGCCAAGCAAATCGCGTCTGTCGGTGGTGATCCTCAAGATGCTCTGAAGTCTGGGACGTTCGCTGCTGGTGATCCCAATGATAACACAGGCAAGGGAAACACCTGCGACGACGCCAATGACGCCAATGGGTGCATATTCACTCAGAACTTGTTGGTACCGGACGCCACTGCGGACGAGATCACGGCTGCTGCTGGTGGGGCGAGTGCCTCTGCGTCCAACTCGACCTCAACTAGTACTGCAGCATCCTCGGCTTCCAGCTCCGCGGCCTCGGGTGCTGCGGTAAATAATGCAGGGTCCGGCTCGAGTGCAGGATCCAGCTCGTCGTGCAGTGCAGCGGGTCAAGCAGCCTCCGCAAGCGCGACCTCCTCCGCGACTGCCGCTGCTGCTGCTTCAAGGTTCGCAGTGACCTGTTTTGAGTGCTTCTCCTTTTCTGACGGTCTTCATAGCTCGACCGCCGCCGCTTCCACTGCTTCTGCCTCTGGAAATGTTCAGACCTTCACTGGCACTTGTATGTCATATTATCTTCGGTGTTTCACTTCAACTGACACATGCCACAGTGGGCGGCGCTGCACCAGCTGTTACTCCTGGTGGTCGTGGCTTCCAAGTCGCGGGGGAGTCTGACGATTTCATCAACGCCGCCGCCGCGATTGGACGTTCGTGTGACGTTCAGCACAACGCCTGCGCGAACGCTGCAAACTCTGGCGGAGGCTTCACCGTTGGCCAGTGCGATGCACAGGACACGGCGTGCAAGGCTGCTTCATCTGCATGAGCGAATTTCGCGTTACTGCGTTCACTTTTCTTGGTCTGGTTTTGTGATTGAGGTGCGGTTGGATACCCCCAGTTGTATTTTTACTTTTCTTCTTTGGCTTTTTTTTGGTACTTCTAGTGGCATTCATTACAATGAAAGGGTTGTTATCATCATCCGGTGCTACGAGTCAGACTGTATTTCAATTTGGTGAGGCCAGGTACTTAGGCCCACGTGCTAGATTCGCGTCGACGTCGGCCACTGGCAGCCGCGACGCAAGTTGAGTCCTATGTAACTCTTACCAGCTCCTTACCGTTCACGTCGATCGCTTCAAGTCGACAATGTCAGATATCGGCGTTTCTTCGAGCTGTACCGGTCTCGCCAAGAGTCAAGACATCTCAATCAGCACGAACGCGTGTGTTTCCATTGAATGGCGTGAGGCAAGCATAGGGTGTGAAAGAGGCTCAGTCCGTGCTATTCAGGGTCTTGAGTCTCACATCATTGTAAGTTTCGAGTTTTCTGCCCATGTTCTACGCTCAAGGTGGCACGTCAAGTGCGATACGTCAAGCACACCTACCTCACCTACCTCACCTATTCGTCGACCGCTCTTTGTGTAGGCACTAGGAACCCTATACGTACGCGGTCGGCCTGGGACTGAGTCGCGTCTGGACTCTGGCGCGTATTAATGAAGCGTGAGCCGGCTCTATGTCTAGAGATTTCAAGTTGCGAAGCGTCAAACTAACTACGCCAAATACTTATAGGATATGTCTCCAGGTCATAGCAGGAAGCACTGGAAGATACCCTATGCACAACTTAGCCGGACAACTCTACTACACACCGGCACATAATGCTTTCGTAGTACGTGTCAATGGACATATGGGAGACGGCAGCTTCAAGCACGGAGGCTTTGATGCTTGTGCTCCATTTCTCCTCGGTACCAAGAGTACATATTAATCGATGTTATCCTCTATAGGTCGCTATTCAAAGCCATGGAAATACTGGAGTGTGATGTTAACGCGGCGTGTAGTTCTATAAATCGTGAGTATGCTATTCCCAGCTTGGCAATCCTACTCTAGAGTCTGTATTTCCGGTGCTCTGACGCTAATCTTACTTTCAGTGCACGACTCATACGCCTCGACCTGCTTTGTCGCCAGTACATTGCGTTCGGAACAACGTTATACATAGCCCTCCGCATCGACTGCAATTTATATACGGACCTTCACAAGCGTCATTGATCACGACGTTGGAAGAGTCTCCGAGATAGACGATGTCTATGCCAAGGTGAGCATACACAACTCTCTTCTTGGCGCCGTACTTATACTGAATGTAAATGCCAGACGTGCACGATATATGTGACCGCCTTGGAGTGCACTGAGAGCGAGAGAAATCACAATTCCCTTGGCCCGTAGTTTGTAATTCACTCGATCTTCGTCCCATTCGGATTGGTCTTCAAGGATAGAAAGGCCACTCTCACGTATCCCTGTCCACCATGACCGCAGAATACATAAGCGCTTAGATGTGGGGCTATCGTAGCTTGCACGGACACCACTTGCGCACTCACAAATTCTCTAGGAATCCACATCCGACATGCGGTTCGTCGCAGCGCTAACCGCAGCATTTTCCCTCTCTTCCTTCAGCATCGTCTTCGCTTCGATGCACGCAGATCATGACGTTGACCCCTCATCTCGACCACTTCAACCCCGGTCGACATCCGGGAATGAAAACGCCAGTGCCCCAGTCGTTCATCTGACATACGCCACCTTCCAAGGTGTATCTGCCGACGGTGTAGACTCATTCCTCGGGATGCCGTTCGCGCAGCCTCCGTGAGTTCTTTCCGATCACACATGTGTCTTTGCCATGGGATAACAGCTTCAATCGTAGCGTTGGGGACTTACGATTTCGACGAGCGCTACCTCCGCTTCCGATGGCGGGCATCCAGAATGCAACGTCTTTCGGAAGCGCATGCCCTCAGCAATCAGCGCTGGCGCCAGGGACGAAGTTCCCCGCATTACCGGGGCTGAAGGTTTCCCTTGTCACCGGCATCACCCCCGCATCCACAGTGAACTCGTCAGAGGACTGTACGTCACTACCACCACAGAGGCTCGAAAGACGAGGATCTGACACGTATACAGGTCTGTTTATCAACGTCGTCCGTCCTTCGAACCTGTCGACAGACGCGCGCGTCCCAGTGGTTGTCGTGAGTCTCTATATCGCTCTTCAACTCGTAAATAATCGTCTCACGAGATGTTAAGTGGTTCTACGGAGGTATGTGTCTATAGTGGCATCAGGCTACTGGCTCTGAGTCATTGTCCTCCATATGTCTAGGTGGTTTACAGAAAGGCGACGCCTCTCCCTTCGCCGGCGGACCAATCGTGCAAAGGTCTATTGGCTTGAATCAACCAGTCATCTTCGTCTCCCTCAATTATCGCTTAAACGGTATGCATCTCTGAGCTACCCAATATGTTTTCTGACTTCGTTTCAGCGTTTGGCTTCCTGGCTGGACAGCAGGTGAAGGACGCCGGAGTGGCGAACCTTGGTCTGCACGATCGTGAGTGTCAATCATCTTCTCGTATCTTGCTGGGAGTAACGAAAGCGCATGCTCGCAGAGCGTCTCGCTCTACAATGGATACAGGAACACATCCCTACCTTCGGTGGCGATCCAAGCAAGGTCATAATGTAAGATCCTGCTACGAGCCCGCCACGGGATTTGACAATGAGAATCAGCACATTAACGCCCGTTCATTTGCAGATGGGGCCAAAGCGCTGGCGCCTCTTCTGCCACAGCCCACATGGCAGCGTTCGACGGTGACAACCAGGGGCTATTCAGCGGCGCGGTGCTCGAATCAGGATTTACGAAGCCCACGTTTGACACTGCAAGCCCTCAGGCGCAGGCCACATTCGACCAGATCGCTTCGGCTGTCAACTGCTCTTCCGGCACGGCAAACAAGAGTGCCAACGAGACTGTGCTGGATTGTTTGCGCGCGGCGCCGTTCAAGGATCTCGTGAACGCTGTCCAGGACACGCCTTCGTTCTTCTCGTTCCGCAGCTTGAATTTTACGTGGGCGGCGAGTATCGACGGGGTCATGTTCAAGAGATCTATGCGAGAGAGCTTTGAGCAAGGGCTTTTTGCCAAGGTGAAAAGACCATACATCTACTAATGCCTGGAGGTCGAGCTCAAATTGGCTAACCCTTCAGGTCCCTATTTTGGCTGGTGACTGCGACGACGAGGGAACGTGAGTGCGCCTGTGTTTGTGGTGGATAACTCTGACGCCTACGCCTTCCCAGATTGTTCTCGCTGTTCAGTGTCAACATAACGTGGGCGGTATCTACGAGTATACTATATAGCAGATACTGAGAAACTCAAGACAGGACAAACCAAGATTTTTTGGATTACATCAAGAGCAAGTAAGCAGAAAGACTGCGGCAATTCGACGGGATGGGAGCTTACCCGCTCGCCCAATTAGCTACCTCGTCGGCGCAAATGACTCGCAGATCGCTGCAGTAGGGAGGGCTTACCCGGATGATCCAACACAGGTGAGTGACTGTATTGCTATCCATCCTACGCGTACGCAAGGTGACACCATGAAATTGAAAGGGGTCTCCCTTTGATACGGGGACGAACAACTCCGTCACGTACGTGTCAACCCTTGTTCGCATTAGCCTTTTTAATATAAACGGGACAACACCGTAGGCCGCAGTTTAAGCGCATAGCGGCATTCCAGACCGACTACACGTATGCATCTGCACGCAGAAATGTGCTCAAGGCAGTGTCGCAGACACAGAATGCATGGTCGTGGCGTGAGTCGCTGCATATCTCGCTCCTGGTGTGCAATGATTGAACGATGACGTGACAGTGTACAAGCGCTCCAAGGAGATTCCCGTACTGGGGTCCTCGCACGAAACTGATTTGCAAACGTTCTTCAAGTTCACGAACGATTCGGATTTTGTGGGGACCGATGCACTCAGTATGTTCATCCTACTCGCCAGGAGCCAAACGTATCTGAAGTCCGATTGACTGCTGCAGTAAATTTCGCGCACCGCCTCGATCCCAACGCCCCCGCAAACGATACCGCAAGTCGTCTCATCGGAAGCGCATTCGCAAACTTGACCTGGCCTACATGGAACAGCACGGGACATCCATTGCTAACGTTCCAGCCCGTAGAAGGTCTCAACATCACGGCAGATAATTTCCGCAAGGAGGCGATGGATTTGCTTTCCGAATTGCAAGCTGCTCTCGGCCAGTAGCGGAAAGCTCTGACACTTTGTTGTAACGATATACAATATGTGGGCCAGTTCGTTGATGCGACTGCGTCTGAAACAGTTCGTATATAGCAAAGCTTCACTGTACTGTGTACACGGCTATCCCATAATTCTTTGGGATGTAGATGATCCAGAGATAGCTGTGGCTCGGTTGATGACCTTCGGAATCTAACAGACTCAGGACGGGCGTGCATGCGTGTCCGCTATCGTACGCATTTGCTCAAGTTCTGGGGAGAGGCCTGGCTTCGCATGAGAGTCGGCATGAAAGTCGCTGAAGTACTCACAGTTACTTTACACCTCTCAAAGACAAATGAAAGAATTGTTTCGGTGGCCGAGGGAGAATAAACCGAACATCAAAAAACTATATCCGTACCTGCAGAGTCCTGGAGACGTGACGACCAGATAGCGTGTTATCTCTCTACGATTCCCCGCTGCCAGTGAAGCTGTCCCCGTCACTAGAGCTATCATCCTCTTCTTCATCTGAAAATGAGTCGTCCTCGTCGTCCTCGTCGTCCCACATCTCCGGTTTATACCTGACGCCAAGGCGGGATGCTCGAGCGTGAAGTCCATCGAAAGCGGCATCCTCCCCGTCGAGATACATCATGTCCGGGCGGTAGACCCTATCGGCCCCGTAGCAAATATGCACGCCCGGGTACTTGAATTCCAAGTCAGATTCGCGGCGCTCGTCGCGACCCTCCAGCGGGGAGATGATGTACGGGATTTCGGGTAGATCTCCTAGCGCGTTATCGAGCAAGCGCACAGATACCAGTGACGGAAGGTTCTCCACACTGAGTGCATTATCGAAAGTCAAATATTTGAAGCGCGTGTAATCCAGATGCTCGATGGACACTTCGATGTCCACGCACTGGATCGCGGGATGTCTGATGGGCATGTAGCAGCCCAAGTCGACCACGACGTGCTTCAACGCTGGGCAGATGTCTAGGATGGGCTGGAAGTTGAAGCCTATACATTGCTGCACATTGTAAGGGACGTAACGGAAATATTCCAAGCGTTGGCAGTGTGAACGGCAGAACGTGACCATGACTTCCCAGAGCGTCTGTAGTGGATCATGGTCGTAGGGAGAGCCGGAGTGAAGCGTGAGACGCTTCAGGCACGGTGTAGTCCAGTTACCGGTCATCAGCCGAAGGGCGGCATGGGCGATTGGCAGTTGCGCGTATCGCACGCGAAGGGTTTCCAGGCGGTTCAAGGCTACTTGGAAATTTTGCGTGCTTTGGGTCTCGGCCTCAACGTCTGGAGGCAGGATGAAGGCCAGGGATAGCAAATTGCACGAGACGCCACGAAGGGCCGAAATAAGGTCAAGAAACTCGACTGTTTCGCCACATTCCAGGCGCGTAAGACCTGTGGGGCAGATCAACTCGCCTACGGGTCTCGGGAGGGGTTCCTCCTCGTAGCAAGGATCCCAGGTGAGGCTCTTGAGCTTATGACAGCGGTGAAGGACTCCGGACAGTTCGTGGATAATCGCAGAGGTGCATCCTGTCGGAAGAGCGCAGAGAAAACCAACACGGCGAACGGAGGATGCCACGTCAAAAGACGAGAAGTCCACTGTGCGCACGAAGGCTGCAATTTGCCAGGGGCTACGGAACATGACCTCCTCGTAAAGTGCTTCCATCGCGGCAGGCCACCAGGTCCTGCACACGAGCACGAACGCTTTTTTGGTGCGGAGCGTCATGCACCAGGCTGAATTTTTCCCACCGGCGCGTGGGGAGGGATCGAGTAAACTCGCAGGAGGAAGTGCATAGAAAAATATCATGCGCAGGATTTCGACGGGCAGCTGCAGCACCGGCCAATATAGCATTTGCTGGTCGTTAGCTCTGTTCCCAGCGCGGTGGGCGTAGGTAAGTAACGCACCCTAGTCCGGTCGACCTGCCAGTCTGGTATGCTTCTGTCGCTGCAGTGGTCTGTAACCGTGTCAGTCTGTGCGCAGAGTCAACATGATCTCCGAGTCAGCGGTCCTGGCGGTCGCATATCTATCTTGCTTACTGGATCAACAGCTATGGCATCCTCTAAACGCATATCAGCGTGTTTGTGAGACTGTGCTAGAGACCGGGTGTACTAAGTATGTAGAAGATGAGAATGAAGGACATCGATGTTGGAGATGTCAGTATACTTACCGCGATCTGTGACCTTCTGTGACATTCACAGCCACTACGGTTTTGGAAGCGCGAATAAGTGGGCCACCCACTGAGGGCCGTCCATTACTTAGATTTGCAAACAAGCAGTACTACGTTCCATCTACATTCCAACGAGCTCTGGGATAGCCGTGTACTACAATCAAATCCAAAGCAAATCAGGTCTCGGTGCTTTCCCCGGGCGCTGCAACGCGTAGCACGTGGCTTTTGCCCTATGAAATGGCAGCGGCGGCCGGCATAGTACGTTGGCTTATCCGAATGGTTTACAGCACCGACCCTTGACCCAGGGTTGCAAACAACTATGGCGAAATACCATCTGCTCCGACTCATAAAGACTGATGACAGACGAAGAATGAACGACAGTACCATCCCACAGACTACCCAACCGTGACGGACATGTTCCCTCAACGGTGGCAGGTCGTTCTTGGCGGCCTTTCGTCGACCTCACCCGTGGATTCTACTTCCGTGTAAGCTGGTAGCGCGTCTTCCATGAGCGGAGTCTTCGGCTCACAACCATATCTAGGATTTGGAGAAACTCCATGTTTCTCCCCGCATACGTTGCAGCAGCGTCAGCTATACTTTGCACCTTACAGCTCGTTCTGGAAGCAAAATCGGACCGGCAACGACCTGCAAACGCACTCCGACACAAGGCAGTACGGGTCCAGGAAGGTGTCGCCGACAATGTCGCGGGAACACAGCGACTTGGTTTGCTCGCCAAGGTCAAGGAGCGCGCTACCAACCTGGGGGGACCCACTATTTTCACGTTCATGGTCGCACGCTTCATTGGATCCATCACATTACTGGGTTTATCTGTGGCGACTTTATCCGTGAACGAAGTGGGCCAAATCACCGGCGGTCAAATACGGAGGCCCAACGCCAATAAATGGCTGCAAATTGCCATAAGCATAACCTACGTAAGTGATATGCGCTTCATCCGTCTACGCATTCTATGCATTGACTCGAATAATTAGTTATACGCGTCTTTGCTAGCCCTCGTTTCGCTCTTGGTCAAACCAAGATGGAGTAGAGTTGTTTCGAGACACCTCACCTCGCTCCTGTCCGTTACCTGGGGCGTATATTTTCACCGGGATATATGGCCATTGGCCACCTTCACGGGGACGCCGGAGGACATCGTCGAAGGCCGGTTACTGTGGGCAAAGTGCATTGTCCTCACTATAGTTGCCGTTGGAGTTCCTCTATGCTGCCCCCGCCCATATATTCCCTATAACCGCAACGTAACTAGTCCTTCTCCTTTCACAACCTCGATACTGATGCGCTAAGTTTCTGCAGGAACCCGTCCCTCCCAACCCCGAACAAACAGCATCACCATTGTCCTTCTTTCTATGGAGCTACCTAGATCATATTATATTTCTTGCATATCGCATTCCTCACCTCGCCCACGATATGCTCCCTCCTCTTTCAGACACTGACTATGCGAAAAACCTCGTCGCAACCAGTTTCCCGGTACGGCAGCATCCGTCGCAGAGAATGCGGGCACTGACGATAATTCCAGCTCCTCGATCCCTACCACCTGGACCACAAACGAACGCATATATTCTGGGGCCTTATCAGAGTTTTCAGTGAGTAATTATCCTGTGACAAAAGTTTCACCCTCATCTTATATGAGTGCTCAGGCCGGGACTATACTCTCCAAGCGATAACCATAGTCTTTAAAGTTGTTTTCAATCTCGCTAGTCCACTGGGGATGAGCAGACTCTTACGGCGAGTTTTCCATTGGTGTTCAACTTTAAAGACACCTCCGCTTACTTTTCTGTAAAGTTATCTTGAAACCGAGGGACACGACGGCACCGATGTGCGCCCCTGGGTCTGGATCATTTGGTTGTTCCTGGGTCCAACGATTGCCTCGTTATCCTGGCAGTACTACGTGTGGTCTACGGTACGTCGCGTCCCACCAGACCCTCTACATAGGTTCAGCTCATGAACTAGCTTGCAGACGAAAACGATTGTCCAAGCGCAGGCAATCATCACACAATTAGTATTCGAGCATGCTCTCCGCATTCGCTTGAAGGCAGAAACACCCGAATCGTCCTCGAGCACAGTTGATGACGCGGCGCTCATCAGCTCAGACACCTCCTTGGTCGCAGAAACCAGTATCGAGGATGGGACTAGTACGACACTGGAAAGCCCGAGCGGTGGCTCCTCCACGTCAAGCAAGGGAAAACGGAAGCTCGTCGATCCACCCACCGCTGCTTCTGATAAGGCTCCCGCCACGAGCAATCTCGTCGGTAAAATCAATAATCTTGTGTCAACTGACCTTCAGAATATCACGGATGCGCGAGGCATCTTATTGTTGAGTGCGTTGGTCCCAACTGTCGAACTTGGACAACTCTGAACAAATGTCATCCCGTTTCTAGTTTTGGAAATGCCACTCCAGATCTGCCTTTGTACATGGTTTCTGTACAACATTCTCGGGTGGAGGTGCGTCATATACAATACCAGTGCACATGCGGAAATTGACTCGACCTGCTCCCGGTCATAGTGCGTTCGCAGGCATTGCGGCAATGATCCTTCTGTTCCCTATTCCAGGGTATCTCGCAAAATTGATCCATCGCGTTCAAATTACGCGTATGAGAAAGGTGAGAATATCCCGGAGAGCATAGTATGCAACAGGGAACTTGACGAAGACTGGTTTAGACGGATGCCCGAGTACAGACTGTGACGGAGTCGATAAACGTCATCCGCATGGTCAAACTGTTTGGCTGGGAGTCCAAAATGACCGCGCGAATGGACGAGGTGCGAAAGGACGAGTTGGTATGGCTGTGGAAGCGCCAAGTGCTGGAGCTGCTCAACGGAATAATAAAGCAAGTATCTTCACGCGCTCATGCTATCCCTCGTTGTTCCCTAATTATGACTCTACAGCTATCTGATCCCCGTGGTAGTCATGGTGGTCTCTTATGGTACCTTTGTCGGTCGCTTATCCTCCTGCCTCTTGTTTTCCTGCCCTCATTGCTGCTCTAGACTGTCATAATGAAGCAGGATCTGAGTGGTAGGTCTGCGCGAAACGATCACCTTCACCGTACTCATGACCATCTTACCAGCTTCAATTGTGTTCTCCTCAATGGCTGGTTCGTTCATTTATCTGGCACGTTTCTTACAGCAACTGACGTGTATATACAGTGTTCGAACTTCTCCGTGAACAGCTACACATGATCTTCGCTAGGATTCCTCTTACCATTGAAGGTGAAGGCAAATGCCTGCTGCTCTTTTGGCCATGATCTGACAGCCGACGTGTGCTTCCAGGGAAGGTTTCTTTGGATCGACTGAACGAGTTCTTGACCTCCGTACGTATGCTAAGACCTCGCATTGATGCATCGCTCATAAATTAAGCAGACGGAACTTCTCGATACTTTCACAAGGCCCGACAAACCATCATCTGAATCTCTGTCTCCAGACTCGCAGGAGGGCGGGGACCGAATCGGATTTCGCGATGCCGTTTTTTCGTGGTCAAAAGATAGTGCCGGCCCAAGGCGTACATTCTGCCTTCGGGTCGACGGCGAACTCTTGTTCAGACGTGGCTGCATCAATCTTATAACTGGTCCTACAGGAAGTGGTAAGACGACTATGTTGATGGCCCTACTCGGTAAGCAATTCGGTATCCAGTCAGATCTGTCTGCTGAACTTTCGCACTTGTATAGGCGAATTACATTTCATTCCTTCGGGATCTACATCCTGGTACATTTTGCCGCGATCAAACGGCGTGGCATATGCGGCTCAAGAATCATGGGTACAAAACGAGACTATCAAAGTAAGCAAATCACATTCGACAAATGCATGCATACCGAAGAGGATTTATAGGAAAATATTCTTTTCGGAAATCCGTATGACGAGGAACGTTACAAGAAAGGTCTGGCCGTCACGCGGGTCTCTCTCTGCAGTCACTGATTTCCCGCGTAGTCTTGCACCAGTGTGGGCTCGAGAGAGATTTGACATTGTTCGACGCTGGAGACCGAACAGAGGTTGGCGAGAAAGGTCTCACGCTAAGGCAAGCTCCACTCGCGCGAGCTACTGTATATCTACTGACTGAGTGGTTTCTCTTCAGCGGTGGCCAAAAAGCTCGTATCACGCTTGCACGCGCTGTCTATTCGCCCGCGGAAATTGTTCTTCTCGACGATGTACGCTCCTCGCCTACTTCCCTTGGACCCGGTCGTAAACTCAGACTGCCATTCAGGTCCTAGCGGCGCTCGACGTCCACACATCGAAGTGGATCGTAGACAAATGTTTCCGGGGCGACCTTTTGCGCGGACGTACTGTTCTCCTCGTGGTAAGTAACCTATTCTCCGGTACCAAGAATCCGAGGCTAAAGTCACGCTATGCGCGATTAGACTCACAATGTGGCAATGGTCAGCCCTATCGCTCAGTTTGTTGTGTCTCTGGGAAAGGACGGAGAAATCACGAGTCAAGGATCCGTCAATGAGGTGCTCGTGCAGGACCATGCGTTTTCCCTTGAAATGAAGGAGAATAAAGCAGAGATAGAAGCCGAACACGACATCGACAGTGCAGCACCTAGCGAGGCCGAGAAGGAAGCCGATGGGAAACTGACGGTCGCTGAGGAAATTGCGGAAGGGCATGTCGGTATGGATGCATGTAAGTTCCCAATTGTCCGTTCATCATACGCAACCATTGACTCGGGACTGTTGACAGTCAAGCTTTTCACCAGTGCAGCAGGAGGAAAATACCCATTCTTCTTCTGGCTCGTTGTCCTTGGAGGACAGGCTATAACGGAAGGTGCTAGCGCTGGTAAAGTATGGTGGTTAGGCCGATGGGCCGGGCAGTATCTCGACCCCTCTGCCTACGTTGCGGTGGCATAGTGAGTTTATCAATCGTTCAAGCCATCTGCATTCAACGTTAATATGTCGCCTTGTAGCTATTTGACTGTCTTCGCGTTAATCATCGCGGGGATGACTGTCGTATACACCATCAGCTACTGTGTGTTCATTACTGGTTCCCTGAGGGCGTCTAGGGATATCCATAGACGATTGATCGGATCGATAATGGGTACTACATTAAGGTAAGGCGGCATCAGAGTGCTTCACTATAGCCCTCTGATCGGTTATGGTCCCTTAGGTGGCTCGACATTACACCTACATCGCGTGTCATCGCTCGATGTACAGAAGATATCCGCGCTGTTGATGGCCCCGTCTCAAAGCAGCTGGGGGAACTGATAGAATTGGTATGTCACATGTCACATAGTATGGCAGCCGTATACGAGACTAATGTTTACACTGCAGACTCTGTCTATGGTGATAAAATTCCTTGCCGTGGTGTCGTTGACGCCAGTTTTCCTGTTCCCAAGCATGTTTATCGCGTTGGCTGGTGCATGGTAGGCGTTGTCTGCTTCGTACGAATCCCTTTATCCGTCCTGATCCTGCTTCAGGTGCGGACAGATATATATCAAAGCCCAACTATCCGTCAAACGGGAAATGTCCAATGCTAAGGCGCCCGTTCTGGGACATTTCGGCGCCGCAATAGCCGGTCTAACGTCACTACGTGCTTACGGTGCACAGACCAAGTTCAAGAACGAGTCACTCTACCGCATAGACCGATACTCTCGTGCTGCTCGGGTGTACTATAACCTCAATCGCTGGATTTGCGTACGTGTCGATGCTCTCGGGGCTCTATTCGCGGCATCACTTGCGGCCTACCTTGTTTATGGATCTAACGTCATATCGGCTTCCGACACCGGTTTCTCTCTGACGATGGCAATCGGATTCAGCTCGATGATCCTGTGGTGGGTGAGAGTTCTGAACGACTTTGAAGTCCAGGGCAATAGGTGAGTGGGACCTTCGCTTTCAGAGAGACATGGTTAGAATGCCGACTGCACATACTATCAGTCTTGAGCGCATTCAAGGGTATGTGTCAATCGAACAGGAACCGAAACCTCACGAGGGCGGGGTGCCACCGGCGTATTGGCCCGCTAGCGGTGATATACGCGTGGAACATCTGTCAGCTAGATACTCACTGGGCGGCCCCGAGATATTACATGACCTCTCTTTCCACATCGAATCTGGAGAACGGGTCGGCGTAGGTACGTGTCCAGACACTCCTCAGCTAGCCGACCATTGACGACACACTACTACAAGTGGGTCGCACCGGTAGCGGGAAAAGCTCTTTGACCCTCTCGCTTCTGCAGTGCATTTTTACTGAGGGCACCGTATACTACGATGGAATTCCCACCAGCTCCCTCAACCTAGACGCCTTGCGCTCAAACATCACAATCATCCCTCAAATTGTCAGTGGTCTATAATGTGTCTATCATATCACGTATACTGATCGCATCCATGCACCAGCCCGAACTTCTCAGCGGAAGTCTCCGTCAGAACCTGGATCCGTTCTCGCAATATGACGACGCGACTTTAAACGACGCTTTGCGCGCCGCAGGCCTGACATCTCTTCAGGACGACGCAGAGGGTCGCATCACGCTCGACGCTGCAATCTCTAGCGGCGGCAGCAATCTGTCCGTTGGTCAGAGGCAAATAATTGCCCTCGCGAGAGCTCTCGTGCGCGGAAGCAAGCTTCTCATTTTAGATGAAGGTTCGTGGCTCGTTTTCTTCGGTTCACGTTCCTTCGCATTGATAACTTGAACTCTTCATACAGCAACGTCTGCGATAGACTACAAGACAGATTCTGTTATACAATCATCGCTGCGGCATGAGCTGCCCAGAGATGTCACCTTGTTGACTGTAGCACATCGCCTCCAGACTATCATGGACGCGGATAAGATTGTAAGTCTATGTCCATACGCCGCTCGTATTGATCTATCCCTCACTGCCATACAAACACAAGATGGTCCTCGACGCCGGCCGCATTGTATGTTTCCTTACTCTCTATGCGAATTACACACGAGCTCACGCGAATATGCCCAGGTTGAATTCGACAGCCCAGCGGCGCTGCTGCAGAACGAGAATGGCATGCTACGCTCGTTGGTCGACCAGAGCGGCGACAGAGATGCGCTTTATGCGATGGTGGCCAGCAAGAAGATCGGCCCTGCTTAACTGGCAATTGTGGGCTGGTCTCTGGAGTAAGATACTGTAGTATCTCAGTCTGCAGTCTCGGAGGTTGCGGCGTGTGGAGTGCGCGTGATTTGTGACGATATCTTTGGCTCATTTCGCAGGCACGTTCCTCGGTGTACCAGTACTTACAGTCAGTCTTACATGACCGTGGTCTGCATCGATTTTGCCTGGTTCCCAGTCACTCACTTACGATCCCAACTCGCTGAGGGCAATGTAACGGTATAATGGTTCACTGTACCCATCTGAAACGCTGTCTAGCATACTTACTCTGGATTTCACCTGACAGCACTGAGTTCACACCCTCAGGATCACGAAATTGGTTTGCTGGGACCCGGAGCACATATTCCAGGCTTCTAGGACATCGCCAGACCTTTTCGTTGCAAGAGCAACGTTAACGTTCTTTGCCGTCAGCAGAGGTGCCATGCGGCGATTGTCGTACCCACATGGACGAATCACTCGGTGTCATCGTCGTGTCTCAACAAGTGTCTCCTCCTTCATGTGGCATCCATCACGAATGTTTTCAAGACGCGCCGGTCCCTGGCTATATGTATAAGAATAAGTTTGGCATCTGTCTATCCCACTATCGACCATGGTTTCGATGAGCTCCTCCGCCGTCCTCTTGCTGGCGACCCTCGTCGGGCTCAGCGGGGCGACCAGCGTAACGGACATTCAGGGCGTGGCTTTTCAGTCCCCTCTAGCGGGTCAGAATGTAACCAATGTTACAGGCATCGTCACGGCAAAGGTGCGACTGGACTTGTGGCGATATTGGCGACGACTGGCTATATTGACGCGTCTTTCCAGTCGAAATCGGGGTTCTGGATCCTCGGTGAGGCATCCGACGACGAGCGCGCGTCAAATGGCCTCAGCATCTACACGAGCTCCAATTCAACCTTGGACAAGGTCTCTGTCGGCGACGAGATATCCTTAAGCGGTCAGGTCTCAGAGTACCGCTCCTCTTCTCAGCCAAACGACCTGTTCTTGACCGAGCTCAACTACCCCACCGACATCAAGGTCCTCTCCTCTAACAACACTGTGAAGCCGCTTGTCCTTGGCACAGACCGGAGCCCGCCCACCGCTATCCTCTCTGCACTGGACAAGGGCGACGACGGCTGGCTCACCTCCCCCGGAAACACGAGCCGTGTAGAGACCAAGAACGCTACGCTACAGCCAGACAAATACGGACTCGATTTCTGGGAAAGCTTGGAGGGGCAGATCGTCACCGTGCCAAAACCGACGACGATCGAATTTGGAACTGAATACGGCGAGATATGGGTGTACGGGGACTGGAATGTCACTGGCAAGAACAGCCGCGGCGGGCTGACGATCACCGCTGGTCAGTGCTCCTTAGCATTTACTACATAAAAATTCTCTCCTGAACCGACGCATAACAGACTCGAGCGGCGTCCCAGACGCTAACCCAGAGACTATATTGGTGGGCACGCCTTTGGACGGCACTAAGAACCCGGACACAGGCATTGGTAGCACCCTGTCGGACATCACCGGTGTCATAACATTCCAGTACGTCTGGCTCCCTTGGTGCATGAAACCAGATGGTTCGGAACTGATAGCATGCCACTGAAGATATGGATTCTACTACATCCTGCCCACCACGGCGCCGACGGTGAAATCTACACCAAGTATTGATGTGTCTCCGTCCAATATCACGTCCAGCGATGCTGCCTGTACGATCACCCTTGGCGACTACAATGTAAGCAGCCACCCGTCAGCAACTGCCCAAATGCTCAATGGATTTGCAGATCGACAACATGGCGCCCAACTCTACGACGATGGCCGGCGTCGGCGAGCACATTGCGAAGTTCTTGAACACCCCGGACATTCTCTTCATCCAGGAGATCCAGGACAACAGCGGCCCGACGGACGACGGCACCGTCAATGCTAATAAAACCCTCGACGCCCTGGTTTCTGCTATCGTGACCGGCGGTGGCGCGTTTAACTACTCGTACACTGACATCGACCCCATCGACGGCGAGGACGGCGGCGAGCCCGGGGGAAACATCCGACAGGTCTACCTGTAAGATTTCGCGCGCCACGTCTCTTCTGTGGTCTCAGGCTGAAAATGCGTACAGGTACAATCCGAAGAAAGTGACGCTCGTCCCTGGATCGCCCGTTGGCGGCGCGCTCAACGACACGGAAGTCACGGGCTCCGGGACGAAAGTCGGCTTCAGGTGCGTGCTCTACCGTCTGCATCTCTGAATGCGTGCTCATTACGCGCCCATCCAGCTACAACCCCGGCCGCATTGACCCCACAAACGCAGCGTGGAAGGCCTCGCGCAAGCCACTCGCGGCGGCGTGGCAGACCCAGTCCGGGAAGCGGTTCTATACCGTCAACGTTCAGCTCACCGCAAAGCTAGGCAGCTCTGCGACTGAGGGCGACGCGCGGACGCCGGTAAACGGCGGAGTCGACCAGCGCACCAGCCAGATCGGCGTTATCACGGTGCGTCATTTCCTTGTCCGGCGGGCAGGAGAAACACGGGCACTAATGTAATGCATGCGGGCAGTCGTTCGTGAACCAGATCCTGGCGAAGAACGCGGACGCGAATCTCATCGTGGGTGGGGATTTCAACGAGTACCTGCAGACGACGCAAGTTTTCTCGAATTTGACGAGGTACGCATGCCTGCCTGTTCTCTTCTCTCTGCTTCCCTTAACGCGCGCCCCCTTTGTGTGTAGTATCCTGACAGACGCTGACGAGGTCGCGAGCATCGAGAACGTCGAGCGGTACACGTACACTTACGACCAGAACAGCCAGCAGCTCGACCACATATTTGTGTCGGACGCGATCAAGAGCAGGGGTCTTGAGGCGGAGCATGTCCACGTCAACAGTTGGGCAAAGGATTACGACGCGAGGTCGAGTGATCATGACCCCACGGTTGTATCGTTCAAGATTTGCGAGTAGAGCAATAGATGAGTGCTGTTGTACTTTTGACGCTGGCATGGACGAAGCAATTGTGAGGATTCGTTCAAGGACTGTATCCCGCGTCATGTCTTTTCGTCTAATTGATAACCATTCTCTACGCAACTAACCATCGTCGAAAAAAGAGCGAACACGTTATCTACTTTTCTCTACTTATCCACCTCAATTCCCGAGTCGACATCGCCCGCAAAAATCGGTCTGCTGTGCGCCAGGCCATATGCGTTCTTGAAGAACACGACGTTCCCCTCGTCCTCCACGAACTTGCACTCCTTCCAAATGCGGTACGCCTCCGCCCAGCCGACCGCGCCGCCCTGCAGCTTCATGCCCGAGCCCTCGAGGGTCTTGCGCAGCGCGTCCGTCGCCTCCCACGCGTTGTAGTGCGGGATCTTGCTGGACACATGGTGCGCGACGTGCGTCTCGCTGATCCCGTGCGTTGCGTGCGCGCCGATCCAGCCCGCCACGCTACCTAAGTCCCCGAGCAGGTTGCGGTCCATGGTGCACAGCGCGCCGCGGGGGAAGGTGAACTCCGGCGCACGGTAGTGCGGGAGGAGCGGGTCCGTGTGCTGCAGGAGCGTGATGAGGACGAGCCAGTGGTTAACCCAGAGGTACGGCACGAGGTAGACGCGGAAGACCTGCGCGAAGCCGTAGGTGTAGATGGAGGTGATGAGGGCGGTGAGCCAGATAGCGATGCCGAGGTTGGAGATCATGATCTGTGTGGCCTGGTGCGGCGCAAACATGACGGCATTAGGGTTGAAGTCTGTAGAGCGATACTCGTGTAAGGAAAAGAGTAAGAGAGGTGAGCTTGGATATACTTACGGTTGGTGCCTTTGGGATACCGGCGCTGGCCTGACGCGTTCCTCAGAAGGTATGCGATCCATCCTACACTCTGTAATACAAAATCAGTGCCGCTACATGACATCACGAGACGAGGTTAACTTACGAAGTACGTGAACAGATGCCAGCATGCGCCAATAGGCGAGTCGCCCAAAGCCTCATAAAGCTCCTTCTTGACTTCATCGGCGACACTGGAGCCCCAGACGTCTTCCTTGGACAGGTCGAGAGGCGGGAGGCCGCGCTGCGAGCGCGTTTTGGGGACGTGGACCTGATCCTGCGTCATGTGCCCAGTCGAAGCGTGGTGCTTCGCATGAGTGATGCGCCATGCCTGGTAAGGAACCCCAAGGCTTTTGGGGAGTCAGTGGACAAGACAGGGTAACACTCATTGGTGAAGACATACGCAGAGTGCAGGACCCATCCGACGGTGTTGTTGATGGTCTTCGACTCGGAGAACGCCTGGTGGCCGCATTCGTGCGCGATAACCCAGAGGCCTGTGCCGAACAGCCCTGCCCAAAATCCGTACAGCGCCCAGAGCGAGACCCACGCAGCAGAACGAGCATAGTCGTTGGGGATGTAGTCCGGTGTCAGGAATGTCTCGCCAAAGGTGGTCGCCTTATAGAAACATCCGATGATAAAGAGGTCCCAGACGCTGTCGGCATGCGTGAGACGATGATATCGTAGATTCACGGCAAGTTACTCACATGTAGACTGAGGATCTGAGAGCGGATCGCTTGAAGCAGTGCGCCCTGCAGTCCCACGAAAGAAAGTCAGTATGAAAGCTCGACCGCGATGGAAAAGGCTGCTCACGGGATAGAATCGAGCAGCTGCTTTATGGTCAACTCCGGGACCACGAAGGATGTCTGAGCGACGTCTAGCTTTCTCGTCGATGCAGCCATTATTGCAGTCCGCTTTGCAAGACTCTGTCTATAATGAAAGACAGAAAGCAAAGAAAGAGAGAGACCGAGGTTTTTGTACAGCAGAACGAGACTCTGGACCACAGCAACCTCGTTCGATTTGCCCCACAATATATTGGCCACGGCGTCTTTATTATGTAATTGAACCGGTCTAGTCGTTGGCGATGTTTCTACCAGGTTTCTACCAAGTACAACAGAATTGGAATAAAAATATGAAGTTTGCAGCTACTGCACACTGCAGTTGCGGTACTGCGAGAGATGCTACAAACTGCAAGCAGATGCGCACGTCTATGACAGGAACAGGCATGGAAGTTGTTCCATTTTCCTAGTTCACTCCGCGAAAGGGTAGTCCGTGTATCCCTTCGGGTCGGTGCTCCCATACACGTAGTACGTCGCCCGGTCCCCTTCGTTGAGCGGCAGGTCCTTCTTCAGCCGCAGAGGAAGATCCGGCTATAATATCCCTGTAAGCATCCCACACTTAAGTGACCATAACGCAATACTCACGTTAGCCAAAAACTTCCGTCCAAACGCGATCAAATTGCCCTTCTCCTCCGCCTCCTTCAGCGCACTCTCGCGCGAGTACCCGCCAGCAGAGATGTAAACACGCGGCTTCCAAATCTCCTCGATGAAATCGTTGTTCTCGCCTTCGGCCAACACGTCGAGCACGTCAAGGCCGTCCACACGGGGGCTAACGACGTGGAGGAAGGCGAGGTCCGGGAAGAGCTCGCTGATGCGCGTAGTGATGTACTTGAAAGTCGGTTTCGGGTCTGCCATGCGCATTCCTGTAATACGGAGGGAGAGTTAGCGCGCGTCGCACACATGCTGTGCGGGAACAGCACACGCACCCTGGAATCTATTCCACGGGCTCAGCCTAATCCCCGTCTTTTTGGCGCCTACGGCTTTCACGACGGCTTCTAGCACCTCCAGACCGAACCTTGCACGGTTCTCGACCGATCCGCCGTACTCATCCGTCCTGTGGTTGGTCACGTCCTGGAAGAACTGGTCGATCAGGTACCCGTTCGCGCCGTGGACCTCGACGCCGTCGAACCCGGCTTTGTGGACAGCGTTGGAGGCTGCGGTAGCGTATAGCTGCACGTACTCTTTGATCTCGGGAATGGTGAGGGGGCGGGGGACGTTGGCGTTGCCCTTGAATGGGACGTCTGAGGCCGAAACATGGGGGTACGGGCCCTCCTTTGTGAGTACGTCAGGCACGCCAGCACGTCCTAGGGCCCAAAGTTGTAGATAAATGTAAGATCCTTTCGCATGCACCGCGTCCGTGATCTAGCAGGGCGTACGTTAGTGCGATCTGTCTGAGGGGAAAAGTTGAGGCGTGTTCATACCTTTTTCCACCCGGCAATTTGGTCGTCGTTCCAAATGCCTGGGACATTGGGGTAGCCCCCAGCCTGGGGTGCGATGAAGGTCGCCTCCGAGATCAGGAGTGTACCAGGGGTACTGGCGCGCTGCTCGTAGTATTCCCTGGGAAGGTCTCCGGCGTGGACGTGCGCATCATTCGCGCGGAAACGCGTCAGTGGCGCGAGGACGACGCGGTGGCCGAGGGTGATGTCCCCGACCTGAATGGGCTGAAATAGTTTTAGCGAGGACATGCTAGATTTATGTGCGCGGATTTCCACGAACGATACAGGACTCACGATTGTAAGTGAGCCTTTATAAAGGTCTTTAACAGCCCCCGGGACGGGGTTGCCGGTGGTACCATCGTACTGAGTAAGCCGCTGTATTTTGGGCCAGGTTTGTACTATTCCGCCCACGCGCTGCACGATGCTGCGCGTGTCCAGGTTCAGTCGGACTAAGAGTTAGTACGGAAGCTCCGAGGGCTGAAACGGCGACGAGTTGCTGTTGACGAACCGTCTCAGCTGGAAGTGCGAGTAGTGTCAGGACATGCATGATTTCGCCATCGACAGCCTGATACTTTCGGTCAAGTTCCACGGTGTCCAAAGTCACTATCGTCTCCCAAAGTCAGCGAAACCTGGTCCGAAATCGCAAGGCACTCGATACAAAGCAGATACAAAGTTTTTGAGATGACGGTAAGATACAAGAATATTTTACTGTAAATGATAATAATATTTATTTTTCCAAGACACGGTGGCGCGACCACGTGCGATCTTGAACCAGCGCGTGACAGGGGCGCGCTGGGAGTCTGGGACGGCGGCGCTGGTCGACGGTCGAAATCGCGTCGACGGCTGACTTGTTTCCTTACCACCACCATCTCACTGACTTTGCTTCATCTCATCTATACCGGGTCTGCGTAAACATATCTTGCTTAACGGTCAAAAAACAAGTACAACGGTGCCGCAGAAACGAACTTACCATGCCGTCGCATCACCCTCAGCGAATTGGGAACTGGCTGTTGATAGAGAAATTGGGAGCAGGCTTTTCAGGTTCTTGCCTCGTCTTATTCTCTACTCGCTAGCCAGACTAACGCGCACATAGGCGCCATATTTCGTGCACAAAACGTGTTCACGCACCAAATAGTTGCGCTCAAAATACAGGACGTAAACCACGAATGCCCGACGAATAGGTACGAACGAGGCTTCTACCCTTCGCTGCAGGGTGGAGTGGGAATGCCAACACTATGGGCTGCGGGCGTAGAGGGCATGTGGGACTACATGGCCATCGACCTTCTCGGCTTGAGTCTGGACAACCTGTTCAGGAAGAGCGGGAAAGACAGGATGGATTTGCGCAGCGTCTGCTGCATTGCGTCGCAAGTCGTGAGTTTCCACAGGCGTTATCTCCCTTATACTTGCCGTACTCACACTAGCTCAAACATCGCAGATTGCGCGCCTTGAGTTTATGCATTCTCGAGGAATCCTCCACCGTGATATCCAGCTCGGTAATTGCGTTATTGGATTACCACCAAATCAGCAAACTCTTTACATGATTGACTTCGGCTTCTCGAAGCGCTACATCGACCCGCATACGCGCCGGCATATCGAGGACAGCAATGCTAAGCGTGACTTTATCGGGAATTACTGGTTCTCCTCCGTTGGCGTACATTGCCGCGGGAAAGGTCAGCCATCTGCCTGACGTGCCACATCCAGTCTACATCTATGGCTGACCACAACTGTTGCCAACGATGAAAATAGTCCCCTCACGCCGCGACGACCTGGAAGCAGTCGCGCTGATGCTAATCCACCTCCTCACACCGGGTGGACTCTCCTGGACGCGCAACGGCGTGCCGAAGGACGAAGTGCAGCACGACCGCATAAAACGCGAGAAACGCCACGCACGCGCCGAACACCTGTGTCACGGCATGCCATCCGAATTTGAAGAGTTCTTGCGGTACTGTCGTCGGTTAAAGTTCGCGGAATGCCCGGATTACAGGCGATGGATAGACGAGTTCAAGGCGCTCATGCGAGACGAAGGTTTTGGCGACAGCGACGCGTTCGTGTGGCCGCCTCCTGAATTACCCGTGTCAAAGGTGGGTTTGCCGGAGGCGTCTAGACGAATGGGAGCTGACGGCAACTTTTTAGCGTGCACCACGATCTACTGGCGTGGCAAGGAATACACCAGGACCGGGTAGTGTGGAGAACATTCTTAATGACCTTGCGAATCTTAAACTCGATGATCGGCCAATACTGGGCGACAAAAAGAACGTGGCTGGTGCTGCGAAGCCCGCCAAAGCTACGAAAAAATCCTCTGGGGCACTGTCTAACGATGTCGTGATCATTACGGACGATAGCACCAATAACGAACCTATTCGCAAGGTGACGCCGCTCCTGCAGACGAGGATGAACAAGGCGAACCAGATCATGGACCTCTCCCGGGGTTTGCAAGCCGCAGCTGACAACGCCACGCTCGCTGACCTGGTCGCCAATTTTGTCGAGGTGCTGAACAGCAGCCGCTCGAAAAACCTCACGAAGGAGGGCTTCTTCTTCCTCGACACGCTGTACAAGCAGCTCGCCGACCCCTCTGTGTTCGTCGTGCCCCTGCGGACGTCGCGCACGCGCAGCTCCAACAGCAATAAAGAGCAGGAGGAGCCGGAGCCGCGGCACGCGAAGCTGAGCGCACTGGCGACGCTGCGGCGGGAGGTCGGGATGGCGCCCGGGAACAAGCGGCTGGCGGACATGGTAGCTGATTTTGGGGCGCTCACGAACAAGAGCACTGGGCGAACAGTGACGAAGGACGGGCTGGCGTTCCTCGAGGGGCTGGCTACGCGTCTGAAGGAGCTACACTCATAGTGCTACTAGGTGTTCGCTGCTCCGTTCTGAGCACGCCCTCCACATGCTCCCCGACCGCATCTCCTTGTTTGACCGGACAGTATCTGCATCCAACTTCCTTTCTGCCATATCCATCTGCGTATTTATTATCTGTCCTCGTATGTACCTGAAATGTACTTGTCCGTCCGATGAAAACGCGTCGTATAGGAGTGAATCGCCCCCAGACCGATTGGCTCGGCTACTTCCGCGGCTACCCCAACCGCAAAACGTTGGTGAAGCTCTTATACTTATAACAAACGCGTCTTAGACTGGGCTTTGCCTCTTTCCTTTCCTTTCCTCCCTACTTTTCTTTCTGCACTTCCAGGACGTGTCGTTGGAAGATATGGGCGTGTCTACAGGGAAACCGGGCTTCACGACCATCGAGCAGACGCCGTTCGTCGTCCCGGAGCTGACTATAAAGCAGCTACTAGACTCTATTCCGTACGTGGCACTCATACACCCCCCGGATGCCCGACTTACCGCCCCTGCAGTGCGCATTGCTTTAAGCGATCGGCTTTGCGCTCGTCTACCTACATGTGAGTCCCCTCCCCGCGCACCCCACACCATTAAAAGCTGACAATGGCACAGCGTCTGGGACCTCTTCCTGATCGGGTGCTTCTACAAGGCGGCCACCTACGCGGAGACGTTCATCACCCCCGAGCTCCTGCCGAACGAGTACGTGCGCTGGGGCGCGTACGTCTCGCTCTGGGCGCTGTACGGCTTCTGGGCAGGCCTCTTCGCAACGGGCCTGTGGGTCGTCGCGCACGAGTGCGGCCACCAGGCGTTCTCCGAGAGCAAGTTTATCAACAATTCCGTCGGATGGGTGCTGCACTCTGCGTGCGTGTCTCTTCACCGTCTACCGAGGATTTTTTTCACGTGTCGGTGCTGATATTGGCTTTTGTTTGTTGGTAGTCTCGGCGTGCCGTACCACTCCTGGCGCATCACGCACGGGAAGCACCATGCCTCTACGGGCCATATGACGCAGGACCAGGTCTTTGTGCCTCCGACGCGCTCGGAACTCGGGCTGCCGCCTTTGGACCCCGCGAAGGAGGATCTGCTCGGGTCGGCCGTGTCGGATGAGATTAAAAAGGAATTCTGGGATGCGCTGGGCGACTCGCCCATCGGTGCTTCGTTTGGCGTGTTCACCTACTTCGTGAGTGCGTATATCGTCTCGAAGAAACCCCTGCTGAAGGACGTATCGAAACAACGCAGATTGGCGGGTGGATTGCGTATCTCTTGCTGAACTCCTCCGGACAGCGCCGCTATCCCAAAGGCACAAACCGTAAGTACTGCGCCGCAACCGCATCCGCAGATCGAACTTATAGAACACGCCATCCGCAGACTTCACACCCAGCGCCATCATGTTCGCCCCGCACCAAGCCGACCAGGTTGTGCTCTCGGACATCGGCATCGTCCTCTGGCTCGCAGCCGTCGTCGGCTCTATCTACCACTACGGCTTCTTCGAGGTCCTCCGCGTGTACCTCGTGCCGTACCTGTGGGTGAACCACTGGCTCGTCCTCATCACCTTCCTGCAGCACACGGACCCCGTACTCCCGCACTACCGCGCGCCCGAGTTCACGTTCCCGCGCGGCGCGCTCTCGACGCTCGACCGCAACCTCCTCGGCGACCTGGGCCCAATCGCCGCCTGGATCGGCGCGCATGCGACGCACGGCATCTCCGAGACGCACGTGCTGCACCACGTCTCGAGCAAGATCCCGCACTACAACGCGTAAGTCGCCCGTCTTCGCAGGGTATCTGCATCATTCTGACGGATATGGTTAGGTGGGAGGCTACGGACGCGCTGCGGAAGACCCTGGAAAGCTCCGGGCTGAAATTGCAGGGCGCCGCGGGTGGCTGGTCGGAGGCCTACCGCGTGTTCAAGGAGTGCAAGTTCGTTGAGGATGAGGGCACTGTGGTGTTCTACAAGAACGCGTACGGTCTCGCGAAGACGCGTCCTGTGTTCCCCGACACTTCCGACTCGGGGATTGAGGTAGACAAGTAGACGTCGGGCAAACATGCCTTATCCCATATACTGATGTCGAAGGGGGCGCTGTTGTGGTCGTCCTAGCGAACGGGAGAATGTACAATAAAATAATGCGCTTCAATGGAGTGATTTCTGACTGCAGTGAAGGATTACTTGCCCCAAGTGAAGATACAGATCTAGAGAATAAGTTCACCTTGTCATTGCACTGGCGAAGCGCTCATCAGAGGGGCAACGTAAAGAATACCCTCTTGTTCGACGTTAACCAGGCGAACCGAGAGTGCAGTACTTTTCATGAGAGTGAATTGATTCGTGCGTGTGTCCGAAATTACAAGGATGTGTTACTACTGATACGGATACTCAAACAATACAAACGTCCATGCGGGATAAAAAACAGGCAATACAACATCTAAGAGGCATCCATCTATCACACAGCGTATGCGTTCGTCTTCCCGCTCAGCTCGGCCTGTGCCTTGAGGGCGCGGGGTGCGTCGAGCCGGTCCATCATGACCTCCACGAGCTGCATCTTGTCGGTCGACTTGAACGCCGCGTCCTCCAACAGCGCAGAGAGCTCGTCCTTGGTCGCGACGGTATACGACCGCGATAGGGTAGCGTCAGCGTCGCCGAGGACGTTGAGCAGCGAGGTCCACTTCCAGTTCGAGATGTCGTTGTACTTGCGCTCCTTCCCGTGCAAATAGCGCTCGATGGTGTAGCCCTTGTTGTTCAGGAGGAAAACGATGGGCTTGAGGCCGTGGCGGAGCATGACTGACAGCTCTTGCACAGTTAATTGCCTGTTATACGATAAGGTTAGCAACATATCTAATCATATTAGATTAGGCGACGTACAAGGAACCATCGCCGATGAAGAGGATGGTACGTCCGAGACCGAGCTCCTGAGCAGCGAGCGCAGCACCGAGGGTGCTACCGACAGTCCATCCGATACTGCCGTAGAGGATCTGGGACACGAAGATCGACTTCTCCGGCAGCGCTACGTCCAGCACACCGAAGCTCGACGTGCCAGTCTCGGCGACGATGACATCTTTGGGGCGGAAGAACTCGCCGAGGCGCGGCCAGAACCACGCCTGGGAGATATCGCTGCCGCTCTCCTTAGGTACGGGGCTGAGGAAGGGCGGGACAGTGAGCTGGTGTGCGCCAGCAGCGTACGGGCGGAGCCGCTCGGTGAGCTTCGGCAGCAGCTGCTTCATGCCGATGGCGGGGAAGCGCGCGTACTTCACGGACGTGTTGTCCGAGTGGAGCTCGATGACGCGGTCGGTGGGGATGCCATATGTGAAGTTGCCGGTGTTGAAGTCGGTCTTGAGTCCACCGATGGACAGAATGAGTTTGGCGACTTCGACTTTCTCCCTGATCTCGGGGCGACTGATAGAACCAACGTAGATCTGCGTTGTATATTAATTTGAAAGTAGGGAAAGAGGACATAAGCCAAAACTTACTCCTCCATATCGCGCATAGCTCTCGCTGACTGCGGTCTTGCCCATAGGCGCAGAGTATACCGGGAAGCCTGTCTTCACAAGGAGGTCGTTGACCTCCTCACGAACATCGTGACGAATGGTGCAAGCGTCGAGGAGGATGACAACGTCCTCATTCGCAGCCTCCACTAGCTTCACAATCTCGCTAAGAACGAATTCTTCGACCTCAGGTTCGTTGATCGGGAGCGAGCGAGTAAGGGGCACACGGAGGTTGGCCGAGGATATTTTCTCGTACACAAGATCCGTGGGGAAGGTCAAGTATGCGGGTCGAGCCTGCGATACTTATGAGTGACAACCACATTGAATGGACGATAGGCCTGCATACCTTGGTAATACACTCAGTTATGACACGGTCGATTTCGGCGGCGGCATTGGATTTGTCCATGAGTATGGCTTGTGCAACAGTAAAGTGCGAGGACGCCTTGATGTACGCGTCGAAACGTCCATCGCCGAGCGTATGGTGAAGCATGGGCTTCGTCTTTTGTTGCGTAGTGTTGGGAACACCAGCGATGTGGAGAACAGGGACCATCTCCGAGAAGGCTGCACATACGCGTAATCAGATCGCGAAGCCATACTGTGCGGTTATTGAGACATACCTCCTGCGATTCCGTTCATTGCACTCAGCTCGCCGACGCCGAACGTGGTGACGACGACACCGAGACTGTGCTCTTTTACACGCGCGTAGCCATCAGCGGCGTAAGCGGCGTTTAGTTCATTGCTGAAGACGCGACGGTCAGTCAACCGCCACAAGCAGCACTCTTTCTATCAACTCACCAGTTCCCCACCCAGTCGATGGAAGGATGATCCTCGACCAGATCCAAGAAACCTGTATGCCATAATGATATCAGATAATGTGTTCGCAACTTCGAATAGGTTTGGCTCACCCAAGTTGAAGTCTCCTGGCACGCCGAACATCGACTGGAAAGATCACACTTCAGTACACACGACAGACACAGAATATCAACATGAACTCACCGAGACGCCCAGCTGCGCGAGCCTCGCGAGGAGGTAGTCGCCGACTCGGATGAGTTCATCATCTTTGCCGGATTTGAGGGCGTCTACTTGATGGCGCAGACGGTCGACCTCTGCTTGTAGACTTGTCGTTGCAGAAGTAGACATTTTGTTGTTGTAGACTGTAGTGGGAGAAAGCAAGGTGTTTGTGGATGAGCAGACCGTCTCAAGGCCGAGTATTTATATTCCATAGCGCAAAGTCGGGCTCGAGTGGAGATCGCGCACGAGATGCGATCCAGCAGGCGCCATCTCGCCTGGACTACAGAGCCTCGAACATCGAACATCGATGGAAACTCTTCCCTTTTGCGCTCCTGGCCCTCTATTTCCCCCTCAAAAGTAACGCAAGGCCTGCTCAGGGCACAGCCGTTGCTCGAGACTAGGATCCATAGCTTTCATTGGTCTGTTCTACGCAAAGCAGCACACTGCGAGAACTTGAAAGAGAGGCCTCGGTCGGACACTGCCGGGCGGACGGCTCACGAGTTGATTCCGTATTTTTCATCCCTTCCGCGTCCGCATTGCGCTAACTTACCTGCTAGCTGGCCGTTGGGGGTGTGCGACTCCTGCCCGGCACCCGCGCGGTACCAAGTTGCAGCGTCGGGGGTGAAAAGGAGCCATGTCGGCCGTTGTCTTTGCCGAGGAGTTTCGGACTTGGATTGCGAGAGCTGAGCACGGTCTTTATTTCTGACTGTAAAAATACATGGGGCCTCCCATCGCGAGGAGGTCTGCAATTTCATCGCATTTCCGTATGACTGTAGTCACAGAACTGAAAGGTGCGCAAACCATCCTTTATGTACGAGGGCTGACTCAGTGACTGACGAGCACTCAAGCATGATTCGTGGCCCACCCCATTTTGAGCATTTTGTTTGGGAGGGCCACTTTAGTCCGTGCAATTGCGATACACTCTCGCTGCATCATGAGACTTGACTTCGAAAGGCACGCTGCCAAACGGACGTGCAGGGTTAGAGTCTACTTATATATTCTGGATTCCCTTATTTCGCGACAGCCTGCAGTGATCATCCCAATCCTCCTGAGTCACAGGCAGGTCACAGGTGAGTTAAATGGTTAAATGTGTCGCACGCGCGTTTCCTCCAATATCCACTACTTTGTTCACAGTAAACCTACCCCGATTGCTGCTTATGTGCGAGATCTTACCCTACCGCTCCGCGTTTATTAGCTCGCGGAACCTCTATAAACATCATTGCCAAGCAGGGGCCAATGTCGCAGAGCTACCGAACTCGCCAAATGAATGGATGACACTCCAGAGAAGGGTGGGTTTCGCTGGGTGTGTGGGATACCCTCGGGGCCCGCGCATTTTGTCGACGGGTGGCGGTCTCCGAAGCATTTTCCCCTTCACAGTGCGTCATCTCATAGGATGCTCAATGGCTGCCCGTATGAACCTATAGATCGGTAGCACCTATGCGCTCAGCGATGGTGTGGTCAGTAGAGGAATACCGGTGGCTTGTGCAGGTCAAACCCCGAGGTTAGCTCCACCCTCGCCGTTGACTGCTCAGCTGTCTTCAGCATGCAGATTGTCGTCGACAA
Source organism: Plicaturopsis crispa FD-325 SS-3 (assembly GCA_000827205.1). Taxonomy (NCBI): domain Eukaryota; kingdom Fungi; phylum Basidiomycota; class Agaricomycetes; order Amylocorticiales; family Amylocorticiaceae; genus Plicatura; species Plicatura crispa. The sequence goes on along the minus strand of KN832564.1, from coordinate 983,603 downwards.
ATGCACGTGGTCACTTTCTCCCTTTTCGTTTGTCATTTACATTGACATATATCATTAATTATAGACCTGGCCGATGGATTGCGTAGCCTTGCCGGCGAGTCCTATCAGGATGCAACTTACTGTACTGTTAAGCAATAGCGACTCCGATCGCATCTTGTGAGTTCGCCTTTCTTGAATTACCCACGGAGGCAGACAGCTTCAGCATATAAAGGACCCTCCTCGATTCTGCACGCTCACTACCCCTCAACACCCCTCTCTATGTCGTCAGATTCAAAATCAACGGTGTATTTGATTTCAGGAGCAAGCCGCGGAATCGGTTCGTCTGTTCGATCCTACTCGTTGATGGCAGATACCTTATGTTTGAGCGCTTAACTATGCTATAATCAGGCCTCGGCTTCGTCGCCGCTCTAGCGCAACGGGAGAATGTAGTGATCTTCGCGGGAGCACGTAACCCGTCTACCGCCTCTCAGCTACAAAGTCTTGCGAAGGAGTATCCTTCCAAAGTGCACGTCGTCAAGTTGACGTCCTGCGACAAGGCGGACAACGAGGCTGCTGTGGCAGAGGTCAAGCGGGTCGCGGGGAAACTAGATGTCGTCATCGCCAACGCTGGTACCGTGAATCATAAACATCTAACCGTAAATTTCTGACGTCGTTTTGACCAGGTATCAGCGAGGCCTACGGGCCTGTTTTAGAGATGTCCCCCGAAGTCATGAGCCGCCACTATGATGTATGTCCCCAATGTAGCAGAGAAGTATATTCGCTCACATCGCAAGCAGGTTAACGTGAACGGCCCGCTAGTGCTCTTCCAAGCAGCGTACCCGCTTCTCAAAGAGAGCCCCGCGCCCAAGTTTATCCCCGTGAGCTCAGGCGCGGGAAGCATCACCGCGGGACCCGATTTTCCGCTGCAGGTAGTAGCATATGGCGCTTCGAAAGCCGCGTTGAACTACCTCGCGCGCGAGATTCACGTCGAGCACGAAAACCTGCGTGCGTCGTTGTCAGTTCTTATATATCACTCCGCTAATGGATCGTCACTCTTTACAAGTCTGCTTCCCCATAGGCCCTGGACCTGTAAAAACAGATATGTGTAAGAGCCCCCGTTTTATTGGCGTATTTGCATGACTGACGGCGATCATATTACAATAGCGGCGTCCGCGATTGACTACTCAGAAGGCGCGAAAAATTTTCCGTGGCAAACGGTTGATGAGAGTGTCGGTCGCATGCTCAAAGTCATCGACAACGCGACGCGCGAGAACGAAGGGGGCCAATTCTTGAAGCAAGACGGAGGCAGATATCCGTGGTAAATATCGGCCACTCGGATACCATTGAATGTACGATTATCAGAAACACCGTCAAATATCGCCAAGATAATGTACGACCTAAACCTCAGCAACGCGGCGTTATCTAGGTCTCGTCAGACCATATCCTCCAGACCCACCACTGTTCGTCCTCGTGCATTGAGTCTCCCTGGCAAACACTGTCTCAATTGAAATCCTGATTTAACGCGATACAATGTGCCAAGATGACAAATTCCACCCGTGATTTCACCTTGTCAATGACAGCCGCCTTTCGTGGATGAAGTGTGCGTAACCCTATGACATCTTCCAGCCTGCCAATAGGCACCAGTAGGGCAGCAGCCTCCCACACCGGATTCTGCCCTACCGCTCCAACTATGGCCGGCGGGACAACACTTGCGTCAACGTTGTCAGCGACACACAGTTTAATATACAAAGAGTTACTGGGCACTCACATGGCCCAATCTCTGCTCTCTGTTGGTCCAAGACTAGGTCATTTTATTTGAAACCGGCCAACGATGAACATACTACATAGTACTACTGAACCGTAAATTAAAAGAGCCCCTGCAAGGAGCCGTGGGCGCGTGTGCGGACCGGAAGCAAATAAGCTATATGTATATTATGTACAGCCGCTCGTCATTGTCAACCGTTCTTCTGAATCTTCACTCTCATCCATACCACCACCACAGACATCGCCATCTCCTAAAATCGCCCAAATGACCTCTCAGATTACGGCTCGTTTGTCACAATCTCTCTCTACGCTCTCGTCTACGTTTTTTCTCCTGCTCAACACCCCGCTCGTGGACCCAGAGTCAGACGCATCCGAGTCCCAAACGCCCTCAAAAGATGACGTCCCACTCACCGACCTTCCGCCGCGCCGGACCAGCGATGTGAGTGTCCTCTCTCCTGCAAACAAGCAACGCCTATTGACTGCGTCCTCGCATGCAGTTTTTGAATCAGCGGTCTGCGCCGGAGAGCGCGCAGGAGGTGGACTCGTCCGATGCCTCCACGCTACGGTCATCGATGGACGCCTCCTCTGACAGTCAAGAAAGCAATGAATGGAGTCAGCAGCCTACCTTAAGCCCGTACTCTGCTTCGGAAAGCGCAGTACTTGCAGTGTCTAGTTCGAGTTAGCCTCCGCGGGTACGCTTGTTCCGTTCCGTTTTTGTGGCGTTGTTGCTGAATTTTCGTCTTTCAGACATCGCCACCGCATCTGCTCTAGCTAGACGCTTGTCTCCCAGACCGCACACCTCCTTCCGAGTCTGTACCCGTCGGATATCGTTTCTGGAACCATCTTGTTACCCATAACTCAACTACTGCTTCAAGTGTATCCTCCTATGGTCTGTGTTGTATTGCCCGAGAGACTGTATCCACTCGCACTACCGTATACCACTGCTATTATTGTACATTATCGCCATGGCATAATCCCATCCTTGTACTCGCGTTTGACCATGAAGTCGACATGTTTCTTCGTTTGTACATCTATACGCGCACGGATCGGAAACCGGAGATTTTCTCAGGGGTCCAAAATCTAACTTGGTCCTGCCGCCTCCCGCACGAAGTTCAACTTGAAGCTCTACGTCCATCGCTCTCATCGGAATCTAACGGTTTACAACATTGACACGAACGAAGTGCTCTCAGACGACGAGCAAGTAAACTGTGCTACATTATGGCAAATCTCAGCCTGGTGGTCTGGCTGATTGTCCCGCAATTCACGATGTGAGCGGGAACGCGGTTGCACGCGGATCCTAACGTCAGGACGAGATACAACAATTCGTATGCCCATTCTCACCAATACTCCTTGTATACGGCGCATTGATGGACTTGCGAGTGCAGGTTACTGCTACTGAGATGCTGTCCCATCCCAGCTTTATGCAGGCTTGCGACTCAGTTTAACGACAACCAAAGTCTCAGGAGTAATCACATTTATCGAGAATTACGCAGACAAGTGCCATGGTCTTGCTTTCGCACTGTTTACAGGGAAAGTCATCGTTGCGGTCCTTCATGTCTCCGCATACCTGGCACCCTCTCGCTTGCCTTTCGAATTTCAATCAACACTCAAATATCATGCGCCCTGTTTGCTCAGGCCTCGCTGGACAGGGGACCCCTCTTGGTGCGATACGAGCGGAAGACCCCATTTCCCCTCCGTCGTGAATCTATTGCTTTTCTACTCCGAGTTTTGATGCGCGCCGCTTTTGAAGCCAACGCCCGACGATCTCTCATTCACCGTGGCCGAAAGTGCAGTCAGTCCCATTTGTATCAACGATACAAAGCATCCGCGGAGGAAGTGCGGAGGCAAAAAGGACTATCCGCGCGTTCAGATACTAACTTGCCGTCGGCGGTGGGCCTGTCATGCCTACTAGCTATGTTCGAGGAATCATACACAGTTCAATCTGGCGCCAGTCTGCGTGTCCCACAGCCAGTCATGGACCATTTCAGAACACATCATCCCCCAACCTGGCCTATCGTTTTCCGATCGACCACAACGATCTTGTCCGCTTTAGCATCCTGAACTGCGGTAAGAAAACATTGCCTCCCCCCACTGCACGGAGTCTGATTTACTTCCGCGGATTTTTTACAGGTATAAAGAACCAACGATATACACCATGACTTCCGCGGTTACTCTGTACGCCATTACATCCACAACACAGCACTCACACATTCTCTTGTTCATAATCGACGTCTACCTAGGCCGCTTTTTATAAACCTGACACAATATTCAACCCCGCACTTTTCTAATTATGTTCCCAGCCTCGTTCATCTCGTTCATTCTTCTCGCGACTTCAGTTTCCGCGTCCCCTCTTCTAGCACCGACTTCGCCCCTGGCACCAGTTCTCTCCGTCCGCTCGAGGATTAATGCGACAGATGCGGGCCACATCAACCTCGTTGTTGCGGACCAGGCGCGCGCATCGGCGCTCATGGGCCGCGACGCGGCCCTCGGCAAACGTAGCCTGATGCACCCTGCGTCGGCTTCCAACGCCGCCGTCACTTATACGACCTCTGTAGGAATCGGCTCCCCCGCTACCCAATGTTAGTCCCGCCCTTCCTATCCCCTTGTTTGCACGCTCATATTGACGGCCTTCGTTCCCAAGATACCCTGCTCATTGACACCGGAAGCTCGAATACTTGGATCGGAGCGAACACCGCGTACACACAGACAACAACCAGCATGAACAGCGGAAAAGCTGTCTCCGTCACCTACGGCTCTGGCTATTTCTCTGGCATGGAGTGTAAGCACTGTTTGATATCACTTGGCTATTTTCGTTTCAGCTTATCGTCATTGCACAGACACCGATACGGTCACACTGGGAACTGGTCTCAAGATCACGAAACAGGGTCTTGGTGTTGCCAGCTCATCTGCAGTTGGTGGTGGCGTCGACGGCATCCTCGGCATCGGTAAGGGCTTCTTTGCTGCCGTGCATTCTTGCTCTATCTCACTCTTGTGTTTGTAGGACCTGTCGGCTTAACATCCGGAAGTGTCAGCGGCTCTAGCAGCACCGTCAACACCGTGACCGGAAACTTGTTCAGCCAAGGAAAGATCCCGTCCAACCAGGTCGGTATCTTCTTCGCCCCGCAATCTAGCTCAGACTCCTCCGGCGAGATGATGTTCGGTGGGACTGACAGCAGCAAGTTCACCGGCTCGATCAAGTACGCACCCATCACCAAGAAGAGCCCATCGAACGCATACTGGGGCCTGGACGCGAAAATAACGTACGGCTCCTCGCAGATCATGGGCTCCAATGCAGGCATCGTCGACACCGGCACCACGATGACGCTCATTCCGTCCGACGCGTTCACGCTCTACAAGCAGCAGACGGGCGCGACTGTCGACAGCACAACGGGGCTCCTCACGATCAGCGCCGATCAGTATGCCAAGCTCAGCAACCTCAACTTCGTCATTAACGGCGCGACACACGCGCTCACACCCAATGCGCAGCTGTGGCCTCGCTCGCTGAACACCGCGATCGGCGGCTCTGCGGATGCCATCTACCTGATCGTTGCTGATGTACGTGTCTCCGTCGCAGACCTGTGTTCAACATCGCTAATATCATTCCCCCTCTGTAGATCGGCCACAACAGCGGCTCTGGTTTCGACTGGATTGCAGGCTACACGTTCCTTGAGCGCCACTACTCCGTATACGACACTTCCAACAAGCGGGTCGGTCTCGCGACCACTTCGCACACGAATGACATGTCCAACTAGTTTCGTTTTCAATTACCTTTTAATCATAATATACCTTTCTCTACAGTAAGTAGCATATGTACACGGTCATTGCTCGCTCTATGCACACACGATTTATCTGGCACGATTAAATAAAATACCTGTACGACCATTGTATACTCCAAAAGCGACGACATTCATGGGTGCACTTTTGTTGCAGTGCCTGCGAACCATCTTTGAATGCAATCTGGTCTCCCCAAGCATCCAACATTCTATGTGAGCGATTATGGATTGTGTCCAGTGGCCGTACGCCAGAGTCGAGACGTCGATAGTCGCCAAAAAATGTGGCCGACGGGAAGGCGGCGGTGATGCGCCCTTTGTGTGGTTCGTTCGACGCTTCAAGCCTTTTTTCTAGCGTCACTTCTTTTTCGACTGCTCAGCGGCTGCACAACAGGCGGGCCTCGCTCCAGGCGCCAGGCTAAGGATCCTAGAATGAGGATACAAATCAATTCCATTAGTACCAGCTGCAGCCTGACCGTCGAGATCGCATACTTTGCTCCATGCGTGATGCGCCCCAGCTATTTGGCGGCTTCAACGCCGTGACGTTGTTGAAACTCGTCTCTGCGGTGCGGTACGACACTGGGCATTCTAGGTACCTGCAGCAAATTCGTCGACTCGGCGAAGGCGGTCAATAAGTCCTGGAGAAGTCGATCCTCCGAATTGACGCTGGAAAGACACTCGGCTCTCTGCGACTCACTGTAACGATTCTGGGAACTTGGAGACCACGGCCTGGTCGACATGGGATTTTGGAGGGTCTAACTGTGTCATGTCGGGTCCCCGAGTTGAAATTGGTCTGCAATTGACATCGCAGCCAGCACGCCCCTCGTCCTCGTCACCTCCCGGTCCGACATCGATATTTTGACGTATCCTGGTTGATCTGGAAAACTGCCCTGTGTGTGCAGCCTACGAGGTCCTCGAGTCACCCTCGACTGTGTCATTCTACGGTAAGGAACCGTCATTGAAGGCTCGTCGACATCCTCTGATCTGCCTCCCACAGTAATGTGTATGTAAGCTTCGCGGTCTCTCCTTATGAAGGCCTTCAAAAACCGTATAAATGGTCTGCTGGCATTTGCAACGCCCTCGCAAATGCTTTCATTCTCGATAGGCAATCGCCGCACATGGACAACTCTCGACCCTAGTGCCCGCGCCTGCTACATGGTACACCCAGCCGACGCGAATCTCCGCCGTCCACGCCAGGCACCCTGCAGGCGCTGCACATGTCGTGTACTGTTCCCGGTCACCCTACATACGGCTCAAATATGTGCAACGGCCACACGAAAGCCTAACGCGCGGCATCGAAACTGCACTGCCTAGCTGCAGGACTCCACGCATTTCCCCCAAACAAGCGAAAGAGAAGATACGACGGATAGCCGATGTCCCTGGGGTAGGAGGTTCGTGAGTATTTTTTCGTACGATGGACTGTGCGTTCTGCCTACCGAGTGAGTGGCTTGTGGCCGCTATCGGATGGGCTATTGCTATCGGTCAATGTCATATGCAACGTTCGCCACTATGGCGGGTTTATCTGCTGGAGCATAGCGCTACTTGCACACGCACTCGCCCATCGTTATTTTCAGCAGCAAGCGAACACTGTTTCCTCGCAGACAGCTAACTTGCAGCCGCCAGTTCCATTGTGCATGCGCGCACAGGTATAGCGCAGTATGAATAGTACTCAAGACTGTGTCGCCCGCCTGCGAGGTACGCTACACCGCCACCGACACTGTCCTGGATAACAGATTTTGATCGCCTCGCCCGGGGACTACCAACTTCAACGAATCACACAACTTTTCACGGCGTTCCGCGACATACAGTAGACTGGTGACCATTGCTTCCTGGCAGTCCGTCTTTTCGTCTTTTCTTTCGGCCAAGATATGCTCTCACGAAATCTCGTTCGGTACTTCACGCCACAACCATATACCTCCTCCTCCTCCTCCTCCATTCAGCCTATTAAGAGGGCGCCGACTCGCAGTCTGTCCCATAATTTGGACAACGTGTGCCCCCTCAAGCTTTTTGGTGAGTTACCCACAACCGTTGAAAATGTCCTTTCTTCAAGCTAACGGTCGCAACAGCTCGTTGTTCCTCCATACCCGTTCCCCCAGGATGATGGACACATCAGACTGGGACTACATTCTGCAATATGTCACGGATCCGCTCGATGTCGATCATTTGGATGCGCCTATGAACAACGATTTTTACCCCACTCCCGAGATGCCCTTCGCGGGGGTAGCAGATATTGAGCAGCTTTCACGCTTGACTCTATCTCCTCCCCAAATATCCACACTGCCGGTGAGTACGTCCTCGAGCCATCGTACAAAGCGATTGTAACCTCTCGATTCAGGAATCTCCCGACGAATCGTCTCAAGAGTCAGTAGATGGAACGACTTTAGTGTCTGTCTCCACGACGTTTTACCCAGGTGCCGATGTCAGCACCTCACCTTCCGATCTCATCGTCCTATCGTCGGACTCCGTCTTTTTTCACGTCCACTCCCAAGTGCTGGGATCGGCCTCCACCAACCACTTCAATTCGACGCTACCCGATGTACTTGCGACATCATACGGGAACCAGGTCCCCATACTGATCGTGCCGGAGTCGTCCGTTGTCGTCAACATCATTTTTCACACACTATACGACATACCTGGCAACAAATATTCCCCCTCGTTCGAAGCGACCTGCGACGCGGTGAACTCGTTGATAGTGTACGGCGTTCCTCTCTCGAACGTCATAAATCCGAATCAACCGCTGTTTCAACTGCTGCTCTCTCACGCGCCCCAACATCCTCTGGAGCTGTACACCCTGGCTGCACGGCATGACCTCCACACCCTCGCAGTGCCGACATCGTCACATCTTTTGTCGTTAACGTTATCCTCCCTAACGGATGAGGACGTAGACAGTATGGGACCTCGCTATCTGCGGCGTCTCTTCTTCCTCCATCTCGGCCGCATCGACGCTCTCAAGCGGTCCTTGCTGCCTCCGCCTAGACTGCACGGCCCCACAAGCCATTGTGACTTTGCGGCCCAGAAGGATCTGACCCGCGCATGGGCGCTGGCGACGTCATATCTAGCATGGGACGCAAAACCAGGTATGCCTATCCTTTGCGTGTGGGGTAGTACGATAACTCATTTAGAGTTTCAGATATGTCCACGAGCACGCTGGAGTCCTCTCTGGCACCCTTGGGAGACCATGTATCGTGTAGTCTATGTCAAGACGAGTTGAGAGCTCGAATAAATAATCTCATCGTCCAGTGGGCTCTCGTCAAAGTGGGTGTTTAGTTGCCTGCACATCAGCTCGGACGCTCATCCTCTCGCTCTTAGAGGACAATATGACCGTCTGGCTATTGATGGCTGGTCGACAGTCACGCTTCGGCACCATGTCGCTATTGGCATGTTGCGCCTGGGGCATCCAGCATGGTATGTCCTACCTCATCCCATTGGCTGCCTATCCTAAGCCCTTCATATTCTAGGTCTCCATTCTACCGCCTCCCCTTCCCCTTCTCTACATTCTATCGGATCCATCGCGCGGATATACATGCGCGCTATGGCCGTTCGGTCATCTACGCTCTCGTCTGTCACTTGGTGCCTTATACACGTACACCGGGTCGACCACCTCTTCTGCCGCTCACCCATCTTGCTACCCTTTATACACGCTATACCCATTCCCGCTTACTTCCACGCATGCATCCTTTATACATTGGCGTTCGTGCGGTCTCCTTACTCATTAGCATATGTTGGCACAATGGTACTTCTCTTATTATTGTAATCAATGTACCGAACAGACTTCCTCATGCACATAGTATGGGGATGTTTTACTGTATCTTTGCGCATACCTAGTCAAATCTCGTGCGGCGGCGCAAAGTGCTTACTAGGTAACTTGGTAGATCCGGGAACGAGAAGGGGGAAAAACCAGGGATTCACCACTGCGCACGGATTCGGACAGACCGTCATCCCGTTTGGCTCGGCTCCAAGCATCGTGGTTAATATGCCACGGCGAAGATAAATTAGGGCACAGACCATTAGGGTCATCCCAACCGTACACTCTTGACAACCTTGGAGATACCCGACCGCTCGCCGTCGTACTTTCCAGAATCCCCAATGCCACCCTTGTAAATGGCTTTCTGCGACGCCACCTTTTTCTTGGCCTTTTCGAACTTCTGCCGCTTCTTGACACGGGGGTTCCGCACGCTCTTGGAGCGGTGGGGGGTGAGGCCTCGGTTGTTGAGGATCGCACGGGTGAGAGACCGCGGGCCAGTGGCTCCGTCGACGCCAAAGTCGGGTCTGTGTGCTTAATGAGCGACGATGATAGATGTGGTAGAACGCGGGGACGTACTTTGCGGCCGCCTGCGCGGCTTCGTAGTCCGCTTTCTTCTTCTCCTTGCTCTCCTTGGCTTTCCGCTTGACGAGCTCGTAATAGCCATCTGCGCCGTCCCCTTTACCGCCGTCGCTGCCCTCATCGTCATCGTCCCGCCGTCTTTTCTTGTCCGCGGCCTCCGGCTCCTTATCATCCAAATCATCGCCCCCTTGGCCTCGAACCTTCGCCTTCGCCTCCTTCGCCATCCGCTGATCTTTCTCTTTCTTGCGTTCCCGGTAGGGTATATCGTCGTCTCCGCCCGAAGCCGTGTTCCGCGCACCCTGCCGCCGCGCGCTCGCACTCTCGATGCGCGACGTGTGGAAGCGCAGCGACTTCGTGCGCGAGCGCTTGTCCGCAGCGTCCGCGTGTTGGAGCGAGGTCGCCTCGCCGTAGGCGTCGATGACGTCCGCCTCCGCACGCGACGACGACGACGACGGCTTCGACGAGGAGGGGAACGTCGGCTCGACGAGGTCGAACACGGGCAGCGCTTTCTTCGCGGTCTTGCGCTTTTTCTTCGGGGGCTCCGGCTCCGGCTCTTCGGCGCGCGTGGATGCGTTTCGTGATGCCAGGTCCGCCTCCAGCCCAGCTTCCTTCAGAAGGGCCTCCAGCTCGTCCGCCTCGAGGCCTTTCTTTTTGTCGAGCTTCCACAGCTGCTCCATGTCGGCATCCTCATCCTCGTCGCTCCCACCCACGGTCTCGTCTGGGTCTTCGGCGTTGTCTAAATCAGATTCCGATACATCGAAGTCTAGGTCCTCGAGGGTGGAAATCGATTGTTTCAGCGTCAGCAATCGAGATAGCACGGGGTGGGTCCTGAGTAGTTCCGGACGCTGCACGTACGGCTCGCTGGCCCGGAGATGCAGGTAGAACGCAAGGGTAGTGGCGTACGTGAGCAGGGCCTCTACACATAAGGGGTTAGCGTTTGGAATGTGGTCGAGACAAAATTCGACATACGATAATGCAGATGAATCATTCCCAAACTAAGAGCATCCGGCTCCTCAGATTCAAGACTACGTGTCGATCAGTCAGAGCTTCATTGCAAACGAGATAAAGTCAACGAGACGCACGTGGAGATCTTTTGCTGCGTCTTGACAAGGTTGTAAGCAGTCTCCTCCCAATCTCGGGCAAGGGACAACGTTTCCGGGCTGGTCTTTTCGAGATGCCGTATGAGCGATTTTTTGTCTTGAGGCAACTGTTCGCGAGGGCCAGGTACGGGTTCCAAAAGTGCACTGCCGCAACCATTGAGGCTTCGAAGATAGTACGATCGAAATTAAGCACGTACTCAGCGTCTGTCGCTCGCGACACATCCTCCACATCATCTCCGAGTCCGAAATCGTCCTCGGCCATAGCCTCGCGCATCTTCGCCTGTAAGCGTCGTGCCTCCTGCTCCTCGAGCTCGTTTGCCTCTTCATCATCGGACTCGAGTTGCGCGGCGTTGGAGGAGTAGTACGCGCCCTTCGTTCGCCCCCAGGTCTCTTCCTCCGACTCCGAGTCGTCCTCGGACGATGAGGACGTCGGCGCTTTCTTTTTCGACTTGGGTTTCGCGGTGGCTTTTTTGGAAGGGGGTTCTGGTTCGAATGCGCCTTCGTCCTCGTCTCCATCCATGTCTTCGTCCCCGTCCCCGTCTTTTTCATCCTCGTCCAAGTCGGAGACGCCTTTCAGTCCAAACACCTCGTCGTCCTCCCCATCCTCGTCTTCATCCTCGTCACCCTCAAGCAATATTTTGTCTCTGTTGGCATGGACTACACAGGGCGTGCGCGCAAGTCAGCATACTAGATTTCAGAAGGCTAACGCGGCATACATTGATCCTCTTCATCCAGCGGGATGTCGCTTAACTTGTCCCATTTCTTGATTTTGCTGTGCGCAGGGTTGACACCACGCGGCTTCGACTTTGCACCGGTGCTGGATCCTTTTCCAGAGCGACGTCGGGGCATTGCCAATAGGTCAAAAAAAAGTCCTTTAGATATTTAGCAGCAGGAATCCTGCACCGTACGGTGAAGCTTTCAATTTTGTAGCACCGCGGCTATGATAAAATTATTGAAAAATTATTTTGAGCTGCACGTGGCGGCTAACTCCTGCAGCGGCGAGAGCTACTTACCACGAGTCTACCAACTTACGAAGCACTTGCAGAGCAAGCACATACTTTGAAAAATGAGGCATATGATTCCAAATGTTGCGAGCGGAAAATTTGAACGTGTTCATGCGCATAAGTACGTGCTCCCGCTCACACCGGTCAGTGCAGCAGAGTTTCACTCCCAGTCCCAAAAGAATTTCCTGCAGCACGCGGAGAAAGCAGGACGCCTGCTGTCCGTGCATGCGCTGGGGAGACCATATAGGTGAAGGGCACGATTGGATTCGGTTCAGCGGCGTTTCTACACAGAGTCCAGACGGAATGTACATATAGGAGATGAGTTGGGTGGTGCAATTTCATAGAAAGCCGGAAAGACGTACATGAGGGGTGTCCACACTGGACCAGGCTCGACGACTGCGTAGAAAAGTACCCACAAATTACGACAGTGCAATCGGTATGAATAAGATGAGGACCAACATTTGAGTAGTATCCCAGTTTTCCCTACGACGGAGTGGTTCATGGCCCGACACAGTCGTACGATAGCGCGGCCCCTAGCTTGGGCATGATCGGCATCGTCCAGCTGCTCTGCTGGCGCACCTATGTTGGCGTGGAGAATGATCGAAGGTCGTGGTGAGTGGAGTAAATGGGGGAGTGCGGCGTGAGCGAGGCGCAACAATGCGTGTATATTGGTCGCAAATGTGCTAGGAAGGGTGAGAACATCCTGTGGATCTATGGGGCGCGTGTAGTTGAGAGTGCTGTTTCATCCAGCATAACGAACTATCAGCGCCAGATGACAAGGTCCGGGGATGACAAAAGGACTTGCAGAGAATCAAGGCGCCCGTGGAATGCCATGTGCTTCTGAAGTAGCAATTCGTCGGCATTTTTCTCATTCAGATCTATCGGTACAAGAAGGAGTTTGCAGTCGTCGGTAGTCTCCTCCGTCAGCTCGGTCGCGATGGCATGAGCTTTATCAGACTCGTCGGGAAGATGTGCTAGGGTAATATCTGCACCCTCCGATGCTATACGAGACGCATAGCGCATTGGTAAGCACAAAGAGTTGCATGGAGGTGTGATTGCGTACCGTACAGACTCGCTAAGCCGCGGGCAACGTCGCTACTCCCGGCTGTTATTAGGACAGCGCGGCCTTTCATCTTCCCCTCGGACTGCTTGCCGTGAACTCGTGCCATGTCCTCAGCAGTCAGCGAAGGCGATGGCAGTCTGTGCGGTCCAACGTCGGTTTGCATAGTGTGACCTGCGCACGACAGCGAGAAGGATGAAAGTGCGAACAAGACAAGGACAAGACTTGGAAAGACGGGGTTTTGTAGGCTGGTGTGAGAAGTGGTGATGCGGTCTAGCGCTCACAGACTGACGTCAGTCCGCGTCAACATAGAATTCTGCGAAGTCAGTTCGATTTTTGAGCCTCAAAACTTGTTTCTGAGCGAGCAAAAAGGAGCAGTTTGAGCGTGTAAACGAGGCGGTGTTGAACGGGACATTGATGTTGCACATGTTCTGGTTTAAGTTTGGGAACATACCATCCGAGGGAGCTCGGAGGAGCGTGGGCGTTGAGTAGCGCTTCGACCTTTCCGTCATTGGTCAGGGGCTTAAGGCACACCATATTCGGCAGGCCATTATCCGACTCCGAGACTCGTTCCCGGCTTGCACTTGACCCACCACCAAGGCTATGCAAACTTTCTACTTGGACAGCTATATAATGCACTCTACCAGGCATCCTGTCTAAACCATAGTAGTTTTCATCTTGGCCATGTCTTCGTTCGCTTCAGGTTCTGGCGCATACCATAACTTTCCGTTAGGCGGCGGCGCCGTATATCAGGGTGGCGGCGCATCACAGGTCCCGACGCAGGAGTCCAGCGTCAATCCGATCTACTTCATTTTAGGCCAATTTCCCGGTTGCTACGTTCGAGCAGAGCTCACCGAGATACAGCAGGCGAAAGTAGGCCGAAAGTGCGTACCCTCATCCCTATAATGCTAGTATCACTCCTGAGCGTTGATCAGATACGCCAGGGTGGACCGGAGACCTATAGACCCACCGCCCGTCGCACTGCTCCGCCTCTTTATCGTGGTCAACCCAGGCACGCATCAGCAGTACGAACACGAAGTGGAAAATTACGAGTGCGCTATAATTTCTTAGATTATTTCGTATCGGTCAAGCACTGAATAAATTGCCGTACACAGTGACGTCAGGAACATTGGGCTCCTTTGCCATGTTGACCTCTTTCCTGTGCCGGGCACTTACTCGAGCTCGGCACCTACAAAGAGTGACACTGTAAGTACAGGATCTGATGCTCATGAGTACACTTTGCCATTGCCCAGTGCGGCACCGTTATCGTTTCCCCCTGATCCTCTCCATCGCCTACCAAGAGAGAACCAGGCTGAGGACGCTGCCTTTCCAGGACCATCTTCATACACCGCGCAGCAGACTACCGTCGCAGCCGCCATCGCGTACATAGATGGCTACCCCATCACCGAAGACATCAAGTGCACGACCGCATTAGCCGGCGTGACATTTGTACAACCCGAGCTTGTCGAGTACCTTGGCAAGAAGGCCCTCTTGTTTGTCTTTGCCGTACGTTCATCTCACCAACCTCTGCGGGTGCTGGTCTAACTGAGCAAACAGGATCTTGCCGCTAAGACGGAGGGAAACTTCATTCTTCGGTACCGCGTCTTCGACATCTTTCTAGGGACACAAAATAGTACCAATGGCTCTGGTCCAATGCTAGCTGAGTGCTATGGCGGACGGTTCACGGTCTACTCCACAAAAGACTTTCCCGGCCTCCCCCCGTCCACGGAATTAACCAAGGTACGCGGTCTTTCGTCCTAGTTCTGCGTATACGTTACTCATACCCCTACCCGATCCGTCTAGCAACTCTCGCGGTTCGGTGTCCGTCTGCATGTCCGCGAAGTTGGGCGGAAAGGGCCCATCGGATAGCTGGACGGGCAACCCTACCCGGAGTCAGTCTTTAAGCTGGGTCGGCGAGTGTATCAATTCCCTGTGTCTGACCATGGTGTGTAATTGTCTCTGCTCTGCCGTTCGTTGCGATCTTGTTGTATGAAGTTACCATACAATTATGTGTTATATGTCTTGCGTAAGGTGTCCGTGCAAGACAATTTCTGTGACGGTCTGCTTACATGAACAAATACGCACCGACTGCATACCCAATCAGTGTAAGACTTCTTTGCGGTGGATATCGCCCAACACTTTCTGGAAATCGTGCGGATAATGGGAAAATATGTCGCTGTATACTGATGCCCTCTCGAAAGTCCTAATTCAACTGTGTCTAGCCCATCTGCTCTATGTCTATTCGCGAGGGGTACTGGCCTCGATGCCCACCGAATGGGGAACTCCAACAAAAGCTAATTCTTTTCGTCGGATACGTACGGTACATTCTGCAGTAATTAACGGGTCGGCGTCGGGATGGGAAATTCCTTTTCGTGAGACCGCACGAGCCGCCCGAATCTGCCAGTGCTACCGCGGCTCGTCCAAGTGGTCGCTTGCTTGATGGGGTTACTGGCGGCTAGGTCCCCGCCTCTGGAATAATGTTGCAGAGATTGTGAACGCCCACTCATTGCGTTGCCTGTCGCGCAGTAAGTATATCTGCGATTCGCTGTAAGCACACACGGAATATTGCGACCCTGTTCGCCGCGGACCGTCCTCATCAGGAAGCGCTGATCGTCGTAGCCCAGCAGCCGATAGTGAAATGGCCATTCTAATCGAGCGGTCGTATACTAGAAGGGGGAGGCCGGGGTCCAGAAGGCAGTGAGCGTAATGGACCTCGTTTTCTCGAAGAAGCCATCTCGGAAATTGGGATTCGTGTCCACCGTCCACCGCGATGGGAGGATGTTTGCAAAAAGGAGGGGGGCGTGCTCTAGGTGGTAGCCGAAGCCAAGCAGAAGAAAGGTGGTGATACTGTGATAAGGTGCAAATAGATCGCAGAAGTTGAGGGGACGCGTCCGCAAAAATACCGAGGGGGCTGACATGAGAGTTTGCGGCCGCGTCTTCGATGCTGACACGAACCGAAAAGACGCGATAGACCAGGCCCCAGTGGGAGATCATCATCATATTGGTAAGTGGGAGAGATGATAGATACTCACGGGCTCGCACTTTGCAGACGCTCTATGGCCGTAAAATTTCGCGACAATGGTCCGTGAGACGGTCATCGCATGAGAAGAAGGACGGCAGTCCTGACATGCAGCACGACCCTAGAAGTGATAGAACGAGCCGTTAGGTGGCGTGTCTTTTTAATAATCAGTGATAACATGTTAACTGACTTTGAGCACGTTTTTGGAATGCGACACACATCGGAGTTTATATCTGCAGCAATAGCATTGCGGTGAACGCACAGAAATGATGATATGCAAAAGGAAGAGCCGCTGAGGTACTCGTATTTTCGTCCGACGAAAAGTGCATCTGTGAACAATCTGTGAAGGTCAATCCGCGCAAGTTAGGCGCTCAAGTTTCTTACCATTTTTGTCAAAGTCTTGGTGCCTCGTCCTGTGATCCATGGCGTTATGGAAGGCGTCAATCGGATTTGTGGACTGGGAGAGCCCGAAGGCATCGCAAACTAACTTTCGAAGTGCTCCAGAAGGGCTAGATATCTTGCGGTGAGCTCATGGGGGAGCGGCGAGGCAGAGCCTCCGAACGAATCAGCGACCCAGCCACGAATCGACTGGACATAGTACCCACCGGTACACGCTGCAGCTGGGCGCTGAATCGCTACCCTGATAGCTTGCTGTGGCTACCTAGTAAGAACAGAGATGATTAGACTGCAGTTTATGAGATTTCGCAAGCTCGTAGACCTGTAATGGCGACTAGAAAAGCGTTGATACCAACTCAACTTTCCAATCGCGGTGCCAGCCTCGGGCCAGGATGTCGCCCGCATATAGACGTATAATCTTTCGCCAAGTTTTGGTTGCTCCACATTCCAGGGCGAAGGTCGTGTACTTATGTCTATACATACCTTCCGGCGCAGACTTCATCGCTCTTTCGTTACTCCAATCATGTTCACAATGTGCATCACAACCCTACATTATCATAGGTATTCGAACTGCATCAACATCTGACACGCTGCTATCTGCATATAAGTCTGCGATGTGTTTTCACGCATTAGTCCGATGAGCCTCCAGTCACTCTATGTCCTTCCCTAGCTCAGTCAATAGTAGCAGCATTCCTTTCCAGTACTCCCAGCTCGACCTAGGATTTGCATCTCGCAGAGACTATGGACGTCCTGTCGACTATCCGGGCCGTGGCGCCATAGGCCAACCCGTGCAGTTTACCATGGGCCAATTCACAGGCCAAACCATTCGAGCACAGCTCACCGAAATCCAAAAGGCAGAACTGGGTCGGAAGCACGTACACCTCTCACTCGTGGCTACACCTTCGCTAAAGTGTGGACACCGCTCCTGGTCCCAGATACGCCAATGTCGACAGGAGAAACGTCGACCCCCCGCCAATCGTCATGCTGCGAATATTCCGCGTCATAAATCCTGGAACGTATCAGGAATATGAGCAAGAGATAGAGCATTACGAGTGAGTATCTTCAAACCCGTTTGTCGATACACGGCCTCATTTTAATGCGTGTTTACCGCAGGAGCTTGCAAATCATCGGGTTCTTGTGCCATATCGACCTCTTTCCAGTGCCGGATGAGGATTCGAGGCATCCGGGGAGATGGCAAGTAAGTCCTCAGTTCAACGCACCAACTACGAGTCTCGTAACGGACAGCCAACTTCTCTCGTTCCCGTCCCCCGTCACGCTCGGTCCATCAGATATATCCCCTAGCTCCACCTACCCCTCAAAGGATGCGGGCGCGGAGATATTCACAGGAGTTGAAGGCATGCCGTCTTTACCGGGAACATCGGATCCCGACGTCGTTGCACACATAGGCAACCACAGCATCACCGAGCGATCCAAGCTCACTTCATCCATGGTTGGTACGACTTTTGTGCAACCCATAGTTGTTGACTACAAGGATAAGAAAACAATCATGTTCGTCTTCCCGGTTCGTCTGCGCCACCTATCATAGTCTCGGACGCTGCTTAGTTTACACAGGATATCGCTGTCAAATCAGAGGGCAACTTCATCCTCAGATACCGCTTCTTTGACCTCTTCTCGGGGACGCATGATAGCCACGAGGCCTCCATCCTCGCGGAATGCTATGGCGGTTCGTTCAGGGTCTTCTCGACCAAAGATTTCCCAGGTCTACCTGCCTCTACGGAGCTCACGAAGGTGGGTGATCGTTTCATCGCCACGCGTGGTACGCATTCTCATCTACGAGGTTTCAGTTGGTCTCTATGTATGGGCTACGCCTGCACATTCGCGAGGTCGGGCGGAAAAGAGCGCGGTCACGTTAGTGAGATGGTGTTTGGACTGCTTGCGTACGTAGAATTTGATTCGCCGTGACCGGTTGACCGAGACCCATGCACATCGTTGTCGAATTGATGTCTTAGATACTGTAATGTTGCCCTTCTCAATCTCTAGTGTAATTGTGCACGCCAAGTCTCCGGCTCAAACCTTGTTGTCGTAGTAGTATGTACTTAGCCTTTCGTTCCGCGGCAACATGCTTACTGCGATTGCTTGATTCGGGGAGTACAACAACTACGATGATCGTCACAGACGTCAGAGCACGGCCCGTGCTCGGTTTGACCTACATAGCGGACGCGCACTTCAATTCAGGGGCTCCCGAGGTCTCTTCTTCATTTGGCTGCGATATAGCTCCATGTCCTCCAATGGGTGTTCAATCGGCCTTGTCAGCGGCTCGAAGCTCTCTCCTCGAGCAGCCATCTCTGCGAGACGCCTCGCTGTTGCTGGCCTCGACTTGTTGACGCTGTACACTTTGATGCGATGGCACGACGACGTGACGTGGAGGTCCCAGCTGTGCGACAGAAGTTTCTTGAGTCTCGACTTTGCGATAAGCCATAGCTGACTTACTTCCATGCGGAGCGAACGAAGGTGGGTTCTGTGTTGTTAGAAGAGTCCCAAGTGCGGACGCAGAATTCCAGCCACCCTTCGGCGTCTACGGGGAGGCTGATTTTCCAAAGCCTCCACGCATGATAATGCTATAGAAATAATATTACCCATGAGACGAGAAACACGTGCATATGCGATGAAAGAGCTCACTTTGTCAGTCATATTGTCCTCGTCGACTGCGTACCAGACGTGGCCGCTGAGCGTAAAGTTTAACTTGTGAATCGTGAGCCGCACGAACGACTGGGGGATAACTTACCCGTCTGGAGAAACCTCCACTCGCTGGACCCAGTTACCGCCTCCGCTGTATCCCCAGCCTTTCAGTTCAATATGGCCATCGTGTATGATAACGTCTTTATCTCTCGGAGTGAGGATGGCGCTCCTGCAAAAAAGTTATGCGTCATGCCGTTTAATGGCACGGTCTGAGCTTACGATACTGGCATTTGCTGGATAGAGAACCCATTAGAATACGCCGTGTTTTGCTTTCCAATCTACGCAAAGGCTTGGATTAGCCAGAAGATCGTAAGTAGATTTGAGAGATTTCTAATGGACTGACCTGGGGAGTATAGTACAGATATTCCTGACTTTGGACGGGGCCTAGGCTAGGCTCTGCAATGGCGTTGATCCTGTACACCCATTTGCAGCTGCGAGCACCGATGTACCCCGTAACGACAACACGCAAGGGCGCTCCATGGATCTTGGGCAGCGGCTTCCCGTTCATTTCCCACGCGAGAAGCACCTCTTCGTTCTGGCGGACTTTGCGCCACGGGACGGACACCGCGTAGTTAAACACGTTCAGTTTCCTGAGGTGAACATCCGCTCAGCGCTGAGCACATAGTCGCTCATCATTTGGAGATTCTCACTTGAAATATGTATCAGCGCCGATGAACTCCAAGTGTTGGCAGTCAGGTAAAACGCCGACGCACGCTTTTTTGAGCACCTTCTTCAAGGGCACGCCGCGATAGACCGCTGTTCCACTAGAACATAGAACGGGTGAGCGCGGAGTAGCCGAAAGGGACCAAGTACGCACATGGCACCCTCGCCCCAGGGTGCGTTTATCAACTCATCACCATCTCCGGGGTACTGCTGAATCTGTTCGATACGACGGGTGCCGCTGCATTGCAGAGTCACAGTGACCTCCGATTGCCTATTGACGAGTAAGTACCGAAGCTTGAGGCTGGAAATATACAAGCGGGCAGAGTAGTTTTGACGTACGGGAAGCGGTCGGGGTCCTTGAGATCTTTCATCGAAAGCTTGACCGGCTTGTTAACGAGGCCACCAATCTCGAGCTCGAATGCGTCCTCGTCGATGTCTGGTACGCCACCATGGTTCCGGATACTGTACGAAACAGTCTTTCAGTACTCCAAAGAGTAGTCAACAATTTAAAGAGCAGGACTCACAAATGGTACATGTTATCGGTGAGTTTTCCCTCAAGAAGCTGCTCCCGAGTTGTCTCGCCATTGTAAGGGAAGTCCAGTAGATGGATTATGTTGGGCTTCTCCTTCTGGACTGTTTCCCAGCTGAAATCAACGATGCTGTGAATTCCAAGGGCTTCATGGTATTCTTTCCAACGATGCCCCACGAGGATTGGATTCGTGTCGGGCAGCGGAATGAATTGGAACTCTGTGGGACGAGAATTCAATATTATACATAGTATCCAGAGATGATACCGATTTCGCCATACCAGGAATTCGTGTAAATTTTTTCATCTTCAAAATCTCGGCGGCAAGCCTTTTCTTAGCGGGATATTTCTCCCATTCAATATATCTAGGAAGAGTGCATGAGTTTGTGCTCATGCTACTGCTCAAGCACGACGACTCACCCTCTCCACCCCGGTCTCTCCTCCGCGAAAACCTGCTCTAGAGGTAGATCTGTCGCCGAGGGGTTTGACGCAAGGTCCTCGAGTCTGCCCGAGGCTTCGAGTGCGGGCTGCTGCAATGTACACTCCTCTGGAGGAGCTGAGAGAGGACCTAAATTGTCAAGCGTAGTTTCAGGTATCTCTTGATTTTGCATGCCAATTGCTTCGGAGGGGATGGGGTCAAAACTCTTGGACTGGGACATGGGAGAGGGGGAAACTTGGTCACGAAAAGGGCTCGATGCTCTTTGAATGCTAGACGGCCATGCATGACGTCCCCGGCAACGAATCTCGCTGGGCCGTGCCGTAGATGTCCTGAAACGTTAAAGTTCATGCCAAGGGCTATCGTGAGGGTCTCGTGTCCCATGGTGTACCTTGCAAAGCGGAGATGTACGGTATACCGCGGTGACGTCGAGAAAAGAATCACTACGCGTATTTATGGCCATTCACGGTCTAAGAGCTGGAACGAGTCAGTCTGCCTGAAATAAACATTCAATAAAAGAAAGACGCCACTCAACTAGGGGATTTACGCCGATGCCTACTGGGGCGGAAACAAGGTCAGAGCAATGCAGGGTATAAGCCATATACCAGTTTCTCGAGGGAAACATCAGCCTACCTTTCTCATGATGGGACTAGAGCGCTGGAAACTGATAGAAGGAAGGCTTAGAGAAGCCAATAGCATTCGAGATGCCCTATTTGCGGGATGCCAGTGCAGGATGGGAGATAGCAAACAAATGTCAATTCCTGGCGGAGACAAATGGTCCTGGGAAACAAAGATAGATGCAAGCAATAGATAAAAACAACAAGTATAAAAACAACTTATGCTTTACTCCGCGCGTTTATCCGCCGACTTTTCCCGGGTCTTTTGGAGCCGCCGCGACCCCCACCGCCACCGCGACTTCCACCATCACCTCGTCCCCCACCTCGTCCCCGCCCACCCCTCCCACCGCCGCCCCTGAACCCACCTCTCCCTCTACCCCGCGAACCCGAATCGAAATCGTCCGTTGATTCTTTGGTATTTTGTTTTGACCGTTTTCCCTCGCCACCGAAACCAAATTTCTTGTCACGCGCGTCACGAGATATCCTACCGCCGCGGGCGCCTTTGCCTCGCTTCGAGGCCGGACGATCAGAGATCGCGTCTTCGACAGCAACATCGAAAGCATCCTCTTCTGCTTGTGGATTGTCGAGGACGTCCTTTCGCTCTTTATCATGCATACTTGATTAGAGGTGTGGTTCAGACGAAAACGTTCAGTGACGCACTTCTTTTGAGTCCCTTAAGCCTCTCTTCCATGTCCTTTTTGCTCTTCTCCCTCTCCTTGAGCTTTTCGAGTTGCACCTGCTTGCCAAACTTCTTCCCCTCCCTTTCTTTTCGCTTGTCCTCGCTCTTTTTTATCCCGGCGCTTTCGTCCAGAAGCCTTTGCCTGATGCGCTCCATGTGCGAGTCAGACTTGACCATCTCCGCAAAATAATCGGTGGGGCGGGTAAAAGGGAAATTGAGTTTTGCAGCGAGCGAACGTGCGGTGTTGGCGCCATGGAGGGCCTGTTTGTAGCTACAGGTTGAGTGAGCTAAAAAGATCAACACGCCTAAAATGTAAAAATGGACGAACAAGGCAAGTTCACGGTTGAGGTCGTCGTTTACGTCGATATCTATAGTTTGTGGATAAGACAGTACGAGAGTCTCTGTCCATGGTAATGACGGGTCGAGTTGAATGGTGTCGCGTATCCGTTCTAGTGCCACCTATTGAAGAGAGTCAAGGGGTCCTGTCGTAAGGTTATAACTATTGATTGTAAATTCTGTACGCACCTTGTTGTCGATTTCGATTTTTTGACGAGGTACAGCGTCTTCGTCAACAGAGTCGACATCGTCTAGAGCAATGTCTTCCTCCGGGTCTTCCTCAATCTCATCCTCAGCATCGGTGCCGTTTGAAGATGCTGCATCGCTCTGTCCATCGAGCTCATGGCCACTGCCTTCTTCGCCTTCACTGCCGTTTTCACCATCTTCACTCTCGTCGCCCTCATCCTCTGTATCCCATTCCTCATCTTCATCACCGCCCAGTATCTGCAGCTGAGCCTGTTCATACTCGTCGAGGCCGTCATCCCCCAATGCATTCATAAGCCTCGACATACCCTCTTCGTCGATATCGTCGTCGGTGGAGGAGCCGCCCTCGTCCCCCGAGGAATCGGACGTGGTAGCCTGCGGTACATCCGTGGGTTTTGTTCCTTCATGTGTAGTCGGTACCGATTTCCTAGTTTTTTTGGATGGCTTGACCGAAGACATAGCGAGTGCACTCAAGTCTGGGAACTGCGCGACCGAAGAAAATAATTTACACTGACAATGAGTTGCAAGTTCCGAGGGTCCGACCCGATGATTTTATATTCCGCGGCATGTTTCCTTGGCCCCCTCACAATTCCTGCACAATTTCTTGACGGGAACAGCAGCAGTAAGAATGTGGTGTGCACTAGTACACGCCGTATATATATGTGAAAGTTCGTTATACGCTATCATACGGTTTTCATACAAGACAACATCCGCAGTCACAAGCCATGGGACCCTTCGCCCGCCGCTGCTTTATTCCGGTGGTCGCATCTTGGAGCGCCAGCGCGCGTTCGACGTTTCTGACCATCTGGTCGACCTCCTCCCGCACATTAGCCTCGGACGACTCCATGGGGTGCTCCAGATTGAGAGGGGGGTCCACTTCCAAGGTATGTTCTGTAAGGTTCCAAGCGCGGTCCAGCTCCTCCTCCCATCCAAGCTCCCGACATAGATCCCGGACAACATCGTCGCACCTTCCAAGGCATGCGACGTCGTTCGGCCTGCTGCCGATATCACCTACAAGATCCATGTTGATTCTACGGTGGAATCAGCATCGTTCCATGCGACAGACTGTGGCATTTTGCTCACAATAATCTCGGACATTCGCGGGGTACGAGGTTTGGGAGAGAGGCAAAGGGGTGGACAGTCAGCGATGTCCCGATGATTATGAGGAGATCTGCGTCGCGCAGATTTAACGCGGATTTGTGGAAGATAGAGGGAAGCTGTGAGAGAAGGGGGAAATAAGCGAGACAGAATATCGCCGTGTAACAGGAGCACGAACCCCTTCGCCAAAAAACACGATATCCGGCTTGACGAGACCGTCACATGTTTCGCATCTCGGAATCGTCATCGCTTTCACATTCTTCTTCATTTTTTCATCGTCGTATGGTAGCTTGCAGTCGACGCATCGCTGCGTTGCGAAGCTGCCATGCGCTTCCACAATTTTGTGACTAGAGACGCCTGCGCGCCGTTCGAGAGTGTCTATATTTTGTGTGAAGCACGTGTGCAGTAGACCATGTAACTCAAGGAGTTTTATGAACGAATGTGTATGCGTAGGCCTGAAACGTCCGGGGTATAGTTCTTGAGCGAGTGTGTAGACTGTGCACTCACGTGTCAGACGAGGACAGGATGGTCTCAAAAGAGGAAACAAACAAGGCAGAGGGTTTCTCCTGAAGAAACTAATTTCGAAGACAGCTTCCGGGTACGGAAGATCTAGTCGCGCTAGGTTGTGCTGGGTGTACGATCAGTTCCACGGCCCTGTATGCCACTTCACGAACTCACATACAACCCTATATTACGGTGATATAAGTAGCCACAGTAAGAAGATATGACGGGAGGACCACGAACCAGTTTTCGGGGATCGGAAGTCAGGTATTCCAGCAGCGGTACTCACGCCTATCCTATGTCAATAACGACGCACAGCTTAACAATGGTTTACGCACCTGCCCCCAGCTGATACATGACTTAGTACTTTTGAAATCATTGAAAGCATAAGATTCACCATGAGGAATACATTCTCGCACTTCTCTGACTTGAGGTATTTGGCGATGGAAGGTAGATCATGTGCGTCTAGGACAGCAGGTGCATTCCGGTCTTCCAGTGCATTCAGTAAGAGATCCATTTTATACATGTTGACAGTCTAGCAGATTGGGAGAAAAAACAGAGTGAGTCGTGTGGGAATCCGAGAACAAAGTAAGAAAGAGAAGGTCAATGATTTCACTGAGGGGGCATAATTTTCAGTGGACGTATTTATCGTTATTTGTTTCCAAAGCCGATGCCATCCGAGCTCCGACCATTATAGGGGTTAGTATCTTACGTCGCCTCGTGCTTGGTTGGAGCAGTATCATCAGTCGAATATGTCCACGCCCACAGATCAGAGTCTCACAGTAGACCGATGTATGGTTCAGTGGAAGTACTAGGGTAGCATTAGTAAGTGCGTGTAGACTTGAAAGTATTTTTACAAACGACTTGTAAAGTAGGTTCGCGTAGAGTCGATGGAGAGTCGGATTGGAGATGCAATCACTCTATAACATCTTCGTCGCCGCTGTCCTCGGCCTGCCTCTGCTGTCTCCTCACGACAGCCTTAACTCTCTTCTCCAAGTCCTTGTTTGGTTTCACTACGCCGAGGGTCAAAACCTTCTTACACCCGGAGGTAGGGCATGTAACCTCCCCACCACTTCCACGGATATAGTCGATGATGGCCTTTTTGGAGAATGAATGCTCACAGAGTGTGCTAAAGAGACATACGGGGATCAGTTGTGCTGAGTACCAGAACAAGGATCGAACATACGAGGTATATGGCTCCACAAGCATCGTGAGCGATAGAGGGCATTTGAAATCCTGGGTAGCGCCTCCAATTTCTAAATCGTCGTCGTCATCACTAACATCTCCCGATTCTGGATGACTATTCGTGTCAGAAGATCGTAGCGCACTGAACTGCTTGCGCGACGTGCCTTTCGGAATGAAGTCATTGATAGGTGGCATGCCCTTGTCAGGATTTTCGACCTCCTAAGATAACGTCGAGACGAAGTCAACGTGGATTTAAGCAAAACAGCTTACCCAGATGCGTTGCTTGAACTGGGCATACTCTTCGCTCTTGGCGTATTTCTGACGAGTAGTCTTATTCCTGTACGCGTTGAGGGTCGCTTTCACTCCTTTCTCATAACGATCTACGGAGTCGGTCTACAAGGTCTTGTTGCTAAGCCGGTTGCACGCACATATGATTCAAATTCGTGAACTCACAACGGGTATCTCTTGAGCGATAACTTGGTGAAGATCTTCGATCGTCTTTTCGTGTGCTAACATTTCTGCTTCCACGTCAATCAAGTCTTTCATGATGAGGTCGAGTTCCGACAGAGCCTTTCATGATTTTCATTAGTATACATGATCCTGAAGGCTCGGACAGAGCATACCTTTACACTGGCGTCCCCAGAGGTGACTTCTGCCATAGAAGCCCCGACATCCTTGACGAGGTTGTAGGACCCTCTGTGCATGTTCTTTCTGATATTCGACCAATCCTGGGCGAGTCCAATGAGCCGTTGGCTCTCCTTCTTGTCAATGGGATGGTCAGGAAAGTTGTCGACATCAATAGGCTCGTCATCATCCACGGGCTTCGCATTGTCCTCTTCCTCCTGTTCTCTCTGACGTTGCTTCCCGGTACGTTTCTCGCTTTTGACCTTTTTGAGGCGACGCGACGCGTGCTCCTCCTCGTCATCTACGTCGTCTTCGTCCATGCGCTGACTGGGTTCATCTTCCTCGATTTGGTCCTGAGATGGTTCCCGACGAGAGCGACGACGCGAAGAAGATGCGACAGGCATCGTGAATAGGTGGTAACGAGAGTCTTTAGAGAACAGACTCGGAGCGCGTCGGTGGGCGCGCCGACAACATTAGGGCCGGTCCGGTCGTGATGCCGAACAAATTTGAAGCGGCGACCAGAGTTGAGGGCGTCCCCGAGAATATCCGACAACGACGCTCGTCACCGTGTTTCTCAAAAACTTACATTCTCATTCGATGGTTGCACGAACATTGTCTGCGTCGCTCGGGAGGACTCTCAGGAGCGCAGCGCGCAGTCCCGTAAGTATTTCTTTGCTACATGTATCTTTGACAGGCAAAAATTAAACCACCATTGCAGCGGTCTTTACGGTCATTCGCGACGGTTGTCCCTACACCGACAACTGAAGTCACTACGCTTTCCAATGGCCTGACTGTCGCAACGGAGGCTCAGCCGCATGCGCAGACCGCCACCGTTGGTGTTTGGATCGACGCAGGCTCGAGGGCGGAAACGGACGCGACGAACGGCACGGCACACTTCCTTGAGCATATGGCTTTCAAGGGGACGAAGGGCCGGACGCAGCATGGCTTGGAGCTTGAGGTCGAGAATCTCGGTGCACACCTGAACGCATATACTTCTCGAGAGCAGACGGTTTACTATGCGAAGAGCTTCCGAAAGGACGTTCCGAAAGCCGTGGACATCATCAGCGACATTCTTCAGAACTCGAAGCTGGAAAGCTCTGCAGTGGAGAGGGAACGCGACGTTATTCTGCGGGAACAGCAGGAGGTGGACAAGCAGCTGGAAGAAGTCGTATTCGACCATCTGCACGCTGTTGCATTCCAAGGTATGTCCCCAAACAAAGATTGCAATATGAAAATTAATTAACGACTGCTATCCAGGTCAACCTCTCGGCAGGACCATCCTCGGACCTAAAGCCAACATCCTGTCTATCAAGAAAGACGATCTTTCCTCGTACATCAAGACCAACTACACTGCAGACCGTATGGTCCTCGTTGGTACCGGTGGTGTAGAGCACCAGGAGCTGGTTAAACTTGCGGAGCAGCACTTCTCGTCCCTCCCCGTGTCTCCCAACCCTATCCCGCTTGGCCGTCTTGCCCACCCAAAAACGTCCTTCATCGGTTCGGAAGTTCGCATACGCGACGACGAAATCCCCACGGCAAATATCGCCGTCGCCGTTGAGGGCGTGGGCTGGAGCTCACCGGACTACTTCCCTATGTTGGTCATGCAGTCTATCTTCGGTAACTGGGATCGTTCGCTCGGCGCTTCTCCTTTACTATCTTCCCGACTTTCCAACATCATTTCGACCAACAACCTCGCGAACAGCTTCATGTCGTTCTCCACCTCCTACTCCGACACCGGCTTATGGGGCATCTACCTCGTCACGGAGAACCTTCAAAACCTCGACGACTTGATGCACTTCACCTTGAAGGAGTGGACACGTATGTCTATCGCACCCACTCCTGTCGAGGTTGAGCGAGCAAAGAGTCAGCTTAAAGCTGGCTTGCTTCTGGGTCTGGACGGCACTACCGCCATCGCTGAGGACATCGGCAGGCAGCTTGTCACTAGCGGGCGCCGACTGACGCCCAAACAAATCGAGCAGGCAGTGGATGCCGTGACACCTGATGAGATCAGGCGGGTGGCCCAGAAATACCTGTGGGACAAAGACGTGAGTGTGACTGGCTCTTAAACTTCGCGTTACATTCGAACTAACGTATATGCTAGATTGCCATCGCGGCGCTCGGCAGCATCGAGGGCTTGTTAGACTACAACCGTATCCGTGCCGACACGTCCTCCTTGATATACTAGATTCGGAGGGGTCTTTTTCTGCTGTCGTCTTTGCCATGTGTATCGTGCGAAGCAGAATGGACTGTTTATATTATATCACTCAAGGATACGCGAAGCGAAAGCGGTCCCGGACCAAGGGGTAAAATATAGTGGAAGTCATTATTGCGAACTCGTCACGTAGCGGGAAACAAGTCGTCTTCCGTCGGGCAGCTGCATGTAAAGCATGTAAGTAGCAGCAATGGTGGGCGCCGACGCGCAATAGAGCATGACGCACGTCTTCATGTTGGTGGGTGGAAGGGTCCAATCTTGCATGTAAGCCTGTATCACATCGTCGAGACACTGTAGCCACAAACGATACGCTAGTGAGCAGCGAGTAGTGAACGCGAAACCCGGGAAGGCATACCGACGATTTCATGCTATAGGAGCAATGCTGAAATCCAAACCCTCCAGTGAGCACGACTGCGATCGAGGCAAGCCAACAAAAGAACGCACACCATAGCCTGCGCGTATACCGAGACCCGCGTGCCCGTGCTCGAAGCTCTTTTGCAGGATCTCTATACCATTTTCGATAGGCGTTATCGGATCATTGATGTTGGAAAGCAGGAGGACGGGGTGCTTGGGTTTGACGCTATCACCGGATGATTGTCAGTTACATTGACTAGTTGTATTGGTTATGCACCCGCACCTGAAATCAGTGACACGCTCAACAGCCCGCACAGGCCAATGGTGACATGGCCAAGCACCTTCAGTGGGCCACCTGTGATGCGTCATGAGTACAATATACCTCGATCAAAGTAGGCAAATCGTTGACATCGGCCCAAAGCGTGCACTCTTTTTTCGGGCATCTACGATGACGTCGAACAAGTCCCGCGTAGTCGTTCCGTCATAGTCGGGCCCGTCTGAGCATACGATGCTCCAGTAGTTGGTGCTAGACAGCGGAAGTAAGCGACCAGTCGGCTATGAAATCATGTGCAACCAACTAGAACGGCATGTCAATGAAAAGGCTCGACTCATGCCGCTCGAGGTCTTGGTGTAGAGCATTCCGAGCGGCGAAAACAGATGCGGCGGCTGCGGGTGCGTTGACTGTATTACTTGCGGCGACCAGCTCCTTCTGGGAGCGTAGATACGTAGCTAGGCGTTGCCACCCTGATGGGACTTGCATCGTAATTACTATCTCGGCTGCATACGAAAGCTACAATGAGATCAAAATCAACGTGAGAGGTTGGATGCGGACCTTTGAGAGACGCAGAGTACGAGAGTTCCTTGGGAAGGCTCGAATGCGAGGGATCGTATGTGTCGAGAAGTAGTTGGTCAATATCCGCAAGGATAGATTCTTCCGTTGCCTTAGGACTTGCAAGTGCGCAGCCTTCGGGACCAGCTTATGCAGGGTACAAGTAAGCACTCGGCCTAGCTCCAGCAGAGAGTGCTACGGAGGTGTACCTTTCGCGCATAAATCAGCAAAACCAAGGTACGCCTTATCCAGGTCAGTCAACAGCTCTAAATCATCCAGAAAAGATGAATGAGCTATTTCTTCGATGTACTATTCGTATCAACGTACTGTTATAAAATTCCACCGCTGGCTCGACACTCCATTTTGGACCGTAGACTGGACCGTCAATTATGGTCTGAGAGTGAAAATGATGAGCACCACAAATTAGCATGATGAGTAGTACACACCCTGCCTAGGCGGTCGGGGAAAAGGGCCATAATGTATTGCCCAAGTATTGTGCCTACAGGAGCGTCTCGGGAAGTGCGATATCGTTAGACATAGATATTGACACACCGTATGAAAATCCCCTGAAATTGGATAAAGTCACTTTGGGTCAAAGGCGCGTGCATGAAAGGGAAGTAATACCAGTAATTGATTTCAGAGCCTGCACCATCAATAGCATCTGCCATGGAAGCTACATCTCGAGCATTCGCCGCAGTTCCCTGGCAATATACAACGATTAATTAACACACATTAATCGGGGAGCCTCAGGCTCTAAGCACGTACTACAAAGGGAAGCACATCCCCGGATACGGTGTTGCATCTATCCCAGAAATCGCTGAGCAACGCATCCTCTTTGTCTACATGAGAGTAGAAATTGTCGAGGTCAAAGGTCGATTGCAAAGAGGAATTCGTTTCGACCTTCAATCAAATTAGAATAGCCGGAGGAACGGTATGCCATATTGCGTAGACAGCATACGTACACCCTGGTACCAAAGCCAATCATTCCAAAATGAGTCTGCCTCGTCTTCGGAGAGGCACTTGACATTCGGAGTCGTATCATTCACGCCTCGTATATCCCAGCTACACACGAGTACACACGTTAGCTGCCGCCGCTGCTTCACGCGTGATGATTGACAAACCTAACTATGTCAAAATTGCCGCTAGTCTTTCGCAGAATGTCGCGCATACGTTCTCTGTTGTACGCGCCCGTCCCTGGTACTCCAGGACCGCCGGGATTCGTGAATAAGGATCCCTTGCGTTTCTCCGGGTGCGCGAGCAGGCGTACGACTGACAGGGAGGCGGACCCTTTGTTGACGTCGGCGTAGTCCAGAGGGACCGAGAGTCGTCCGCATTCATAGATATGAGAGTCTGCGGTACCGCAACCCTTCCATGCAATTGTGTTAGGTGCCTCGCTAGTTGTCCACGGCTGCTGAACTTGGAGCACCGAGCCTCCCACCGCATGGAAAATGCTGCCCGTTGTCGCCCAGAAAAGCTTCATCTCGGCGTGTTGTTTCGCAGGTACGATTAAACACACGCTTTCATCCTCGAGTTCACGGATCTGTTTGAAAACGAGCAAGCAAGTCCTCAACTGGTTGTACTGGTATGTTACAAGGACTGCATGTGTACCGGTCCGCGACCATGTGATCCATTTCCGCGGACGCGACTTGAAAAGTTCAACTTCCGCTCGATATCTTACGCGAACTTGACGCCAGGCTCTTGACCTTGCCTTCACCGTCTGCCATATACTGCTCCTGCGTTTTCCCTGCTTTGTGTTGCTATCATGGCCTCCGTAGGGTCTGTCACTCGGCAAATTGCTGCTCTAGAAATATCGAACAAAAAGCCCGCCGATTCCACGCGCCCGGGCCACACCAAACAGCCCAGCGCGAACAACGTGTCTAAACTGCTCACGAAATACGCTGCACCCAACCCAGGCATCTCCAAAACACAGTCGTCATCCTCCTTGCGAAACCCTATAGCACAAGTAGCGGAGGGTAGGCAGAAGACCCCGCCGGAGCCTGGAACAGGTGGTGCCCTCGATATCGGGCGGTATGACGGTGGCTTCGAGACAGAGAACGAGAAAAGGGGAGAACGGGTGTACGGTCATGCTGCAGAGGACTTAGCGCTTGACTCGAGCGTCTCACGGTAACTCTCTATGATGTTGTTTGTCGAATACAGCATCTAATCTGTCTCTTGGCAGCGTGCGGCCGACCCGTGAATGGAGCCTCGGGTCATTCGATATCGGTCGTCCTCTCGGCAAAGGGAAGTTCGGCCATGTATACATGGTTCGCACTAAGGCCGAACCAAAGTACATTCTCGCCCTCAAATGTCTCTACAAATCCGAGATCGTCCAGTCGCGCGTCGAGAAGCAAATCCGGCGCGAGATAGAGATCCAGCAGAATTTACGACACCCGAACGTCCTTCGGCTCTACGGGTACTTCCACGACGAGAAGCGCGTCTTCTTGATGCTTGAATTCGCCGGCAAGGGCGAATTATACAGGCAACTCAGAAAACAGGATTGCTTTTCGGAGAAGCGCAGCTCGCGATACATAGACCAGATGGCAGACGCACTGTCATATCTACACTCGAAACATGTCATCCATCGCGACATCAAGCCGGAGAACCTGCTGCTCGGTCTCAACGGCGAGCTGAAGATAGCAGACTTTGGCTGGAGCGTGCACGCACCCGGAAACCGTAGAATGACGATGTGCGGAACGCTCGATTACCTCCCTCCGGAGATGGTGGAGCAGAAGGCGCACAACGAGAAAGTTGATCATTGGGCGCTGGGCGTTCTGACGTACGAATTCTTGGTGGGCAATCCCCCGTTCGAGGACAGGGCTAGCGTAAACGGTAAATTGGCCCCCTCACCGATGTTGTGGACTCTCCTCACTGATCTACCTTCCTACTGTAGCAACGTATCGTCGGATAGCAAAGGTGGACCTACGTATCCCACCGCACGTTTCCGCCGAAGCGAGGGACCTCATAAGTCGGGTACATATCTGTCTCATCATTGCTAACGACCTCATTGCTCACCTCATTTTTGTCCGTAGCTTCTGAAACACGACCCCGAGGCGCGAATACCGCTTTCCGAGGTCTTACGACACCCGTGGATTGTAAAGTACCGGCCCAAGGGCACTTCGCGTGGCGGAAACGATGATGCATAGATTTGGATTCGAGAGTCTCTCTTGACCGTGGTCCCTGTTTGCGTTTTGTATACGGACTTGTTATACTATTCGGTTGGCATAAGATCGCAGATGCGCATCGATGGCCACTTTATTTTGTTTTAGAGGCGCGTCCGAGTCATCTGCATCCTTTGGACTTCGTATGCTTACGGCGATCTTGCCCTCCTACCACAGATTTCCTGAGCACCAAAAGCTGGACATGGCTTAACTACAATTCGATCATCCTCAGCGTCGCCATAGTGTGCAAGCCACTTGCCCATAAATTCGGTTAAGCTGCACGCTCTAGGAAAAACCTGATTGCGAAGCGCTAATGAAGCCGTCGACGCAGCGCTCTGTGTTGTCCTGCTTCGTAAAGTGTCAATTATGTTCTACAATATTGTGCATACGGGACAACGATGTTTTTTTGGCTCAATTAATTGTGGGAATACTGTATACTTGCTGTATACCCGATACTTCAATAGCACACTCTACGCCATCTCTGTGTCTCGCACACTACTCCGAGCTCTCCGAGCTATCAGTATCCCCTTCAAAGATCCCCAGTTCGCGGAAGATGTCTGCTTCCGTTCCAAAAGCCATCTCATCCCAGTCGTAGTGCACCATAGTCACTTCGACGCCCCTTGCCTCGAGTCTGTGAACGTCGATATCGGCTGCGGTGACACATTTCTCGATGTGAATCTCCACGATGTCCATTCCGCGCTCCTCTCGGGTGGTTAGTGGCTTGTCCAAAAGGCGGTGCAGTCGCGTAGGCGTGATGGTCATCACATTGAAGAGTTCGAGACGGTCAAGGCCAGGCAGTGCGACGGCATCCTCCTTTTGAGTCGGTTTGATCGAAAGCGCGCGGAATATCTGCTCCACGAGCGTCGTCTCGAGCCGCAAGATCTCGATGCTCGGAAAGTTGCCAGCCGCGCGGAAGAGGCGACGCCATTGGCGCTCTGTGGTCTCGTTGAATTGACGTAGTACCAGTCTCTGCGTGTCTTCGAGGCGCAAGTACGAGCATGCCTTCGTCAAGAGAGAATCGTCGTCAGGAAGGCCCTCTTCTTCCAGGTAAAAGCTCAAAAAGAGTTCGGGAGGATCCCCTGTCGTCTCCATGTACACACCGCTCGAGAAGCATCGAATTTCGACCGCATTCGAAGCTGGCTTGCTCAACTCGAGCCGTGCAATGCCCGGTCGTTCACCGCTAGTTTTTTCCTTCAGTATAGGCAGTAGGACACGATAGTCGCTGTGGGATCCAAACGTGGATATGCTGAGATTGACGTCGCTAGGGAAGGACAGAAATTGCAATACTGGAGCTACTTCGAGGGCCTTGCTTTTGAGGCTCAGCGCACGGAGACGAGGGAGGGGCACGATGGAAAGCAGCGACAGAGATTCAGAGTCGGAGTCAGAGTCCGCGAGCGGGATTACACCGCTGAGCTCGAGGATCTCCAAGGACGGTGCGCGCGCGAGGGCCGACAAGAAAAGCGCTAGGGTCGGGCGATTCCCATCAGATACCTGGTGTAGGCGCAGCTCCTTCAGGCTTGCGCATAGGACGGAGGATGTCCATCGCATGGAGCATTCCGTCAACTCCACGCGGCACAGCCGAGGATGAACCTTGTCGAACAGGTCGTGCGGTAGCATCGGGGGTGCGATATGTGGGCAGAGCACAGGCATCATAGAGTGTATAGAGAGTTCCTCTATCAGGGGTGCAGGCGCATCCAACATACTCAGCATTCGACGGAGGATTGTGGGGGAGGCGTGATGAAGTTTGAAGCATTTGATTCTTGATATCTCGGGATATATAAGTTCCATCCACCGTGGAATTCGCGGGTCGGTGGCGGGCAAAAGGAGCTCGATTGCGATCGTGAGGGGTGTCCGTTTTGAACGCCTGAGCTTTTCCTGCGTCCATTCAGGGCTCATCCCCGAGATAGTAGACCAGAGCTCTCCGCAACCCAGAGCTATTGCGCGCCACAGCTGGCAGACCTGGGAGAAGGCTGTAGTAGTAGGCTGGTGACCCTGGAGAAACACGCGTTTCACCGACTGAACGTGAAAAATGAAGATCATGGAGAATATCTCGTTGTGTAAACGCGCTATGGGGGCGAGCGCGTTTCGACGCGACTGGACAGCATGAAGGGAATCGGACAACCTCTTGATTTCAGCATCTAATTCCTGGCGCACAGCGGCGACCGGGTCCGGTAGATCCAGAGGGACGAGTGGCGCGGTGGTGCAGGACATTGTACTCGGCACTGACTATGAGATTCTACAACTGGTCAACGATCCAAGTTAGTAGCTCGCTCACTGCGATACTGATAGTTTTGTACCTTTGGGAAGATCTAGGCCGTCGCGACGCTACAGCGACCTGCCACCGAAACTGATGTAGAGGATTCGAGGAGAACAAAATGATAATGCTGGACGGAAGGAGGAGCGAACGAGGAACATACTTACTATTTACTTGAGTACATAAATGACGCCAAACAACCTCCTCCGAACATGGGTGCCTGTGCTTGGAGAAACAAATAGTAAATTCATGTCAAGGACTCGCTCGTGCGGCGCAAGTAGTACACTTAAAACTGATACTGCAAAGTTACAACTTGCGAAGATTATATGCAACCATGAAACAACAGCGCACGAGGCATGGAATAGTAGGCGAAGGGATATCGTAAGTAAGACAATAAACAAGAATGTCCCGTCCTCAATTAATGCAAAAACGTAGGGAGATGGCAAGAGAAAGACCGCAGCTTTCCGCCATCTACGACAAAATCTGGGAGGGACCTTGTCAGAGCAAGTACCATACATCGGGTAACTGACTCACGGCGAGCAACACAATAGCCACTACAATGACGAGCACAATCATCAAGCATGCAGCTCGACGACCTGCTTTTCGTTGATATTCGTGAGCAGTTCCTAGCTCCTCGGCCGCTCCTGACGAGTCGACGGCAATTGAATTCACATTCGCCTCAATGTTGTCTACGACAGTGTATTAGTAAAGGCTGCTACCTGGTACAGAAACTATCCATTAAGCAAAAGGACGTACTAAGCATGCCGCCCTGTTGATTGACAAGTGTCCCCAAGTCTTGGAAAATCTCTGCCAGTTCGTGGATACCTGTCTCAATCTCGCGGATTTCGGATTCGCGCTCCTGGATGAGAGATTCTTGATATGCAAGCTCGTGCGGTGATAATTGGTTCTGCATCATCAAGGCTTGGTGTTCTTGTGGTGTTTCATCCGATCCACCCGCTTCTCTGTCAAACACAAAGTCATTACTAGCCATATGGTGCATTCGAGAAACCGGACTGACTGCGCTTGGAGATGCTCGTCCTCAACCGCCATCTTCACACCTTCAACCACAGTTCGCTGCCTCTCAGCGCTTATCTGCTGTGCTCTCTGGAACGCGACCAGCGACATTTGCAGGTCGTGCGATATCTTCTGGACCGCTGCCTTGTGCTGCGGCTAGGGAGCAAGGTAATTAGGTCTGCTCTCATGTACGAATTGCTAGTCTCCTTACCGCTGAACTTTGAATGCTTGCAAGCTTCTTCAGGTCGTCCGAGCCGCGTTTCGACATTGCCCGAGTCGTCTCGGTAAGATCATGCCTTTCAAGTCATTGCGTCAATTGGATGCCGGCGTAGGATACAGGGCAGACGCACAATGATTTTCTCAGCGCGGCATGGTCCTTCCCTGTACCAAGCTGGTCCACGAGCTTCAAGATGCCCTGCACGTTGGAGTTTATCTTGAATACTTGCAGCGAAAGAGAGGATTGCAGAGCATTGAACGCGGCATCCTCCTGTGACCGGGGAGCTAAGGGTGAGGAAGTCGGGGGTAATGGCGCTCGTCCTGTCTCGATATCTTGAAAGCTCATGACTGAATGCTGGGAGTGTGTTACACCCTATGAGGAGCGTCGACAAGAAAAAGCAAAGTTGAACGAGCAATTGCAACGAGAACAAGAGGCAAAGCACGACCGAGCTGCGCCGCCACTGCCAATTCGGTATACTCCACGTGGTTGCACTATCCAGGTTGGGTCGGAGTTGAGCACTACTGTCGTTCTGCACTCGAGCACTCAGCAGACTCGCGGACTCGATAGACGGCCCATGACATTTTTTTGGACCTGGCACTCGTGACAACTGAAGGCAGTCGTTTGACGGATTCAACGAGCATACCAGAATACACGACGGGCCGCTACAACCTCGTGGGTCCATATATATTGCGCAAGTCCAGGTATGTTCCGAGCAGTGAACTTACCTCGAAGTTGCAATGCTCCGAAGGCTATCAATGCTGATTCTGGCTTGCCTTGTAGTCGTCCAGGTCACTGCATTGTCTCCTAGGTTTTTCGCCTGCCAGGTCCAGAAGCCCACCTCGGTCTCGCCACTGCAGGATTGCCCAGACGGGACTATATTTGTGTCACAAAACGATGCCCGTGCTCAATATTCAAGCGTGCAGGAAGCAATTTTATCTCTGTAAGTTGCGCAGCTCGAACAAATGTGCTAGGATTTGCTAAAATATGCATCGACAGCCCCGAGACGGGCAACGCCACGATCTTGATCGCTTCCGGAGAATATCACGAAACTGTGAACGTTTCCAGAGCGGGGCCACTCACACTCCTCGTAAGCATGCTCACCCACCAGAAATTGCAGTTGAGAAATGAGCAAATCTAGGGGCAACTACCGCCCAACACAACTTTGGAAGTGGCAGAAAATGCAACCTCGCTCAATGTCGTTCAAATTTGGAACAACCAGTTCGTGCAGACCGGGATGGATGACGCCCAATCGGCTGTGCTCACGGTGTCACCGTCCTTCAATGCATCCCTCATCGGTGCTGGTACGACTGGGGCTCCCCTGCAGCCGCTTTTTGGCAACGTCGATTTCAAGGCATACAACATCGATTTTCAGAACCGGGCTGTGCGTTCCATTCCTTCAAAGGATGGTACGTAGAAGAATGTTAAATCTTAAGGATGAATCCAGGCCAATTTTTCCATCTCGCAAGCCCTCGTGACCGACATCTCGTACGCCAACGCATCTTTTTACGGGTGTTCTTTTGCCAGTTACCAAGATACCTGGTACACGGGCCGCAATGCTAGCACATATGTTGTGGATAGTATTGTATTCGGCATGACTGACTGTAGGTCCATTATATCTATTGAAATCCTTCACACGATCTCATGAGTTCCATACAGATATCTTCGGCTTCGGTACTGCGTAAGCTAACTGGCCTGAAGTACACATTTCGATTCTCATGCCTCCGATGAATGCAGGTGGTTTCAAAACGTAACGTTGGCCAACCGAGGTTGCGGCGGGGGTATAGTTGCGTGGAAAGGAACAAATGCAAGTGGTCCTTCCCCAGTCGCTCCCGGAAACCGCTATGGAGCATACATCGCGGATTCTACTATCATTCGTGTGAGTATCGTTGTGATGTAACTCTGCACTAGCTAAGGTCTATCGGAAGTCTCCCGACGCAAGCGCAACGACTGTGACGGAGGGGGCATGTTTTCTCGGTGCGACTTGCTAGCATTATCGTTGTGATGTCGAATATTCATTTCGTTTCTAGGACGGCCCTGGAATGATGATGCTACAACGGTCTTTTTGCGGACGTGGATGGACAACAGCATTCAACCAGCGGGTTTCACCCCTTTTGATGCTGCTAGGTGCGACTAGTCATCTCCGACTTAGAGGATCAAACTCAAGTCATTCGGCAATATTGTAGACCAATCATCAAGAACACGACGTTTTACGCTGAGTTTGACTCTACGGGCAAGTCGCATCCTCAAACATGTGATCAACACGCGCTCATGCATCGCGGTCAACACTAGGTCCCGGAGGAAATACGAGCTCAAGGGTACCCAGCGATCACATCCTAAGTGCAGCTGACGCCCGGAACTTCACTATCGATCGCGTGTTCTCGGGACGGCCACAGTGGATCGACTTTGATTATACGTGTTGAATGAATGCTATGCGATCGACAACGGTTATCGGCGCTTCATTTTCGGTAGGCTGTTGGTATCATGTACGGTATCCCATTTCCTAAATATCACCCGCGCGAACTGTGGTGCCGTTGTCGGTGCGGTAGGTCTATTACCCCTCGACGGCCTGCCATCTCGTTGATTATTTCCCTTTCAGCCGCCGATCGCCTGTGGCGCGTTTTTGGTGCGAGTCCTTCCGCAGTACCCTCGGAATGGGTCGTCTCGAGACCCTGTACTCCGGAGGTCATTAGTCGTGTGAATCTCGAGTCCGCATAGTATGTGACACCTGATTGTGCGGTGATACTGGACTTGGAGCGGAGCGGCTGAGCCTGAGCATCGTGCGTTTCAATTCCACACCAAGAGGATCACGGCGCAAAACTGATGCAGGTCATCCCAGTCTCAAGAACCGCTTGTTTTAGATGTCCATGAGTCAACATATCTCCCTCGCGCGCGATAACCTTTGTTTTGTTGTAAGGACTCATACCTTTCCTTTCGCTCATTACTCAGGATGGCTGTGGCTAGCTGTGGCTTGCTGTGGACCCGTCAGACCCTTCATCTATGGTTAGTGAATCACCCAAGCTGATTGACAGCAGAATATGGGATCTCATGAGGCTGTATGGTTGAGTACATAGCTTCACTATACGAAAGGATATGAATGCACTCGTACCGTCAATGGGGACCCTGGGGTACGAGTATTACACCAACATACCTATTTACGATGAACTAACTGTGGTTAGGACGAACAAACATCATTCCCGCTTCACACATGCTGTACGCTATCACCTTAAGGTGGGTTCCTACTTCCCTCCGTACCCCTGCAATGCAGACAAGGCGCATCGTATCAGGAGCGGGTGCTCCTTCTATCCGGGAGGATATTATCAAAACCAACGCCCGCTAGTATCGTCCGTATTCAGATTCCATTGGGGCCGGCGCTGAAGGTGTTCATTGGTATCCATCGTGCTTGGCGCTCGGTACTAGTGACATTTAGATCAGGCTGCGGCCTATGCTATGACATCGATGTGCTCTTCCACCTCGTGCCTTCATTTTTGCCGCACCGCTTTCTGTGGTCTCCTGACATATTGGCGCTTCTTTCACGGTACATAATCCGGACATCGACCGTGATTATCTTTCCACCCCCACAATTTCCCCGCATTCGAAGTATGGCTCAAGCTTTGCCATCTGTCGAGGACGACATATCGGAGACGTGAGCGTCTTGTTCGGGATCGTTGCGAGAACCGGACTGATCATTACCTCCATCTTTCCCTCTGTCAAAAGGCTCCAAACGAATGTATGTACACGGACATCTTGGCGTCTTCGAGTATGCGTGCTGACAAGCTTGATACTTAGTACATCGCGTTCGTGGGTTTCACGATTCTGGTGTGGGACCATCTCCTCACATTTTCGGACGAGGTGAGCATGCCATAAGGGCGTCATCGACACGCTCTGACAAGTATCAGGTAGAGTATATATGGAAAAAACGCAAGACCCTTCGTATGTCCTCGCTATCGCCGAACGAGAGGCAGACGTTGACAGACCACTACTACAGTCGTCTATCTCTTTTTAGTGGTATGTCTATATCTACATGGATACCATGCGGAGTGCTTGAAGGAATCATCAGAATCGTTACATCACTCCTCTTGGTTTTATTGTGAACCTTTTGGGTACGTGCTTATGTATGGTTACTTGTATCAGACGTTAACCTGCGTTGCTTGCCATAGCTTATCTATCGCCAGTGTTTACTCGTGATGTACGTCTGCGGGACATTATGTGTTCGGCCTATCTGACCAACTCTCCCCGAGCATAGGTGTTCGTTTGCGGCGACACCAACTCTTCCGCCTGGTCATATGCTGACGACCTTAACTTGTATAAAGGTGTTTACAGTTTGTACGGTACGAGGGAGCTATGACCGCGTTTGGTGTGGAGGTCGTCGGCGTGATGATGTTGCTCGTAAGCTACAAAAACCCCGTCCTTGTGATCATATTCTGACAATTGCAATAGAGAGTACACGCGATGTACCGTGATCAAAAACCATGGGCGGTTTCAGTCGCGACTCTTATACTCGTGGTTGAGACTGCCGTGAATATTTGGTTGCTGGTGCATGCAGGACGTACGTCTGAGAGTGACACTGTCATATATGAGAATCACCTGCTGACTCTGGCGCCCTCATTGCAGCGGTACCACACACGACAATAACGAATCACGGTAAGACTTTTGTCTCTCATATTGATTTGCACCTCGCTCACGTTTACTCCGACCGACGTGACAGCCTGCAGTATGCTGTTTCATGAAAAGGTGTAAGTCCTGTCTACTTTGTCTGCTTTCTCATGGCCTAACGTGCAAATTGCAGGGAAGGTGTAGCTGCTGCGTCAGCGTGGCTCCCTCTCCTGTACGACACGGCCATCTTCG
Source organism: Plicaturopsis crispa FD-325 SS-3 (assembly GCA_000827205.1). Classification (NCBI taxonomy): domain Eukaryota; kingdom Fungi; phylum Basidiomycota; class Agaricomycetes; order Amylocorticiales; family Amylocorticiaceae; genus Plicatura; species Plicatura crispa. The sequence goes on along the minus strand of KN832564.1, from coordinate 942,735 downwards.
CGCTCGTTCTCAGACTCGCGCTGCCATCGATACGAAAAGAAGCTGCCAGTCGGATACTTGGAAAATTGCTCCGGGACGGGCTGTTGTATTATGGGTATGTCCGTCAAGCGATATGTGTGGCTATGCTGAACGTGTGCATGTTTGCATGAAGAGTAATATGTTCAGTGAACCTTGTACTGACCATCATGATTGTGGCTGCCCCCAACGGGATCAAGAACATAGCGGCGCAGTGCGTACTATGTTTTTGTGCTCTCACCTTGATCGCGTAGTGGGCTAACGCCGCCCTAATCCATCCACAGGCTTGAACTTCTGTGAGACGCATTTAGCATAACAATCATCAATGACCTGCATGTACTAACTATTTGGCTATGTCTCGGTCCCGTGCAGACTCACGGTTCGTCCCTCTCCTTGCCAATGGTTGGAACCAGTTGCTAATCTTTGTTGCGCCTCCAGGTGGCTATGATGTCTCGTGTCACGTTGAGCCTGAAGAAATTTGGCAATGTCGGCACCGGTGAACGGTCTGTAGACGCCAGTGAAGACGTATCAACCTTCCTGAGTAGGCCGGGATCCTATTCAAGGCATTCGCGATCATACCCCGGAGGAGGCCGCGGACGCACGCGCTTTGGTTCTCTTACATTCGAAACTATCGCCGGACCCTCGCAAGCTCCTAACCTAAGCCCCATCGACTCCCTTCGGTCCTTTGGTATACACACGCCGGAGGAGGCTGCTCTACCGGACGACGATAGCGGGGTTTTGGGTCATACCTACGCTTTAGACCGATGTCAACCTCGCGACGAGCGCCTGCGGTTTGACCTCGAGTCTCACGGCCAGGCCGAGGCTTCTGGAAGTAAGCCGTAGACTCGTTTCACGGAGTCATACTAGACTATCTGCACGCACGGGCATTTATCTTATCTCATTACAACCAACACCTGTCCGCATTATTTGGGTTCAAGTCGCATATTATTGTATCGCACACCTTGTATTTTACAGTTACCCTTCCAGTGAGCATTGTGTTGCCCAACTCAAGATCGGGCCGCAAGGATTGCAGGCAGTATCGTCATTTCCTCAAGGCTCAAACTTTATTTCCACCAGCTGGACCTCTCAGCCTCGCTGACAGTGACTGCCCCGAAAGACCGTAAACGGCGACCTAATAAATGTATAGTACATCAAGATATCAAGATCCAGGAATGAAGCACTAAAGCCGCTTGGTCCGGAGCAGACACATGCTCCAACCCGTGGAAAAATGAGAAAAATGGGGGGAAATTTGATGTATTAGTGTCCTCATGCATAGCTCTCTTCACTGGAATTGTGCGCGTTGACGAACGCAAGCCTTCGTTCCTGACACTAGATAATTTAGCGCCGTCTTGAGAAGATTTGACGCAGCGGTTCGTGACGGTCGGTATTTCCGCAAAAGGCAGGTCTAGTGTTCGTCGCATCACGCGGGCTTCCCGAGTACCTGGTTCGCTTGGTACCCCCGCAGGCACCGCAATTCCAGGGCATCGGATGACGGACGCAAGTGGTATCTCAACGATCACCCCGCTGGCAGAAATGATCATAAAAGTTCCAAACTTTCCTTGGCAAGAGTACTCTATGTCGTCCTCCTTTCTCACAGGAGCCTGCCACAGTCCACTCGCGAGCTGCTCTCTTGATCGCTACGACTCCAGTCTGCGCAGGCGCCGCCCCAACATCGCTCGTTGCAATTTCTATACTTACCCCGTCTTCTGCCGCAGCGCTCGCGGGGCCACTTCATGACATTTGGGCGGCTATCCCGGGGTCATAAACATCTAGCCCGACCCCGCACTGGACGTGCCCCGCATCCACGTAGGCTGTGGTTTAGCCATGTCAAACTTCCCGATAACTCCAGAAATCATTACCGACGCTGCTCAAAAGTAGGTTTTACTAGACTGACGTTTGGTCTCGAACGATAGCTGACATATTTACTCAAAATCAAGTCAACGAACAAATGTACGCTGGCGCTGTCTCTCGATGGCGATGTCACAAAGAGGCGCTAACCACTATCTGTTCTAGTATATAGGCTTTGTGAGCTTCACGATTCTTATCTGGGATCACATAATCACCTTCCCGGATGAGGTACGTCTCTATGACCTACATTGTGTATCTAGCTCTCATGAAAATCTCTCGTTTTACTCAGGTCGAATTGATCTGGAAGGGGAGCAAGGGTCCCCGTATGTGTCTGCCTTATAAATACCCTTATTACGCCGTCTGACTGCTGGGTACTCAGTCGTATGGTTATTCCTTCTGGTAAGTGCTCTATCAAGTAGTCATCGGCAAAACTGAGCGATCCCGGTCACCCCGTTCTAGAACCGATATCTGACACCTCTCGGTTTCACCCTCAATATTTTCGGTATGCAAAGGTCGCATATTCCTCCAACTCTGACTGACCAACATCAAGCATACCTCTCACCTGTTTGGACGCCTGAAGTGAGCTTTATTCATTAATGTGCTGCTCTTATTGCTGCTGACACACGCTTCCCCCTGTAGTTGTTTGTGAATTCCTGCTCATAATTGAATGACCATTGAACTGAAGCTTCTCCAGATGCGACCACTTCGTCCGTTTTGAAGGGTCTATGACTGTCATCGGCGTCGAGGTCGTTGCCTTGATGATGCTTTTACGAGTTCACGCTATATATTACTATCGCAACAAGTGGGCCGTCTACCTAGTGGCGGGCATATTGGTGGGCGAGACCGTTGTTAATGCCTGGCTCCTCACCCACGCTATACGTAAGACGTCTCTCTAAACTCGCTGGTCACGGTAAATGCTGACGCGCCGTTTATATCCTTTTTAAGGTGTACCCCACACAGACCCAGATATTCACTGTATGTCCATCTTTACATGTTTGCGTAGCTGGTCATAATCCTAACCTCATGTAGCATGTACTATGATCTTCGATCCTGCTGTGTAGGTCATTCTTACCATTTGATGTTGATGTTCACTCACACATCCTCGCTTTAGGAGCGACGCAGCCTCTGCCTCGGCATGGATACCTCTGTTATACGACACCATAATATTTTCTTTGACCTTGCATGCCACTTTACCGTCTATCCGGCACAAACAAGCCGGTCATATCATTCGGAGACTATTTGAGGATGGCCTCTTGTATTACTCGTGCGTCCCCCTCGACGTATTTTTTGCTCTCTATCAACTCATCGTCTCAAAGAGTTATATGCTCCATTACTGTGGTGTTGACCATCATGATCATTGCGGCGCCTCCTGGGCTGAAGAATATCACCGCGCAGTGAGTTTCGACTCTCGCATTTCTCGCACTCATCTATCAACTTAACCAATTTACAGACTCGAACTTCTGTAAGTCTGGTTGCAGTTTCTATCTATATGTTACTGACCGCTTGTTTTGCTTCCATACGATACAGTCTCACTGTAGGATCCTTTTAGTTGTATCGGCGATGACGCGCATTGACGAAGTGTCTCGCTCGCAGGTTGCAATGATGTCGCGCATAACATTAAACTTAAAACGGACTGCGCGCGATCACAGTACTCTGTACGCAACTAGCGTCGACGCCGCACAGACCCTCCCCACTACTCGAGGACGATCGCTTTCTAACTCTAGTCAGCGTCTGGGGCGCCTTCGATCTGCCTCCGGCTCCGGCTCCGGCTCCGTTGGTCGTTGCACGTCGCTCACGTTTGACGTTACCGGGAGGGGCGTAGCGAGAGTGCCAGATTTGAGCCCTGTGGAATCGACAGAGTCGCTACACGCCCCAGATCCCGTCGCCGTAGCCGAAAACGGTGCTCTACTGCACTACAGAACGGAGCAGTTTGAAATGGAGGCGCCGAAGCAAAGGCCTCAGGATAGGGATCTCGAGAGGAAGCCCCCTCGTAAACCGAGGCCCTTGGATGACTCGCTCTTACCATTTGCGAAGTGACGGTTCTGCTTTGCAATACTGGTACTGTGATACATGGTACCAAGACTGCGCAGATTCGAGGGACTTTGCTGGGAATTTTGGAATATAGCACTGTATCATGATACTTATTATATCTATTGGGGCTTCAATGTAACATTCATGATCTACGCGTTATACCCAGCACTTCGTGTGTCGTTATTCCAAGCTTCTTAAATGTATGGCACTCAGCTCTGAAGACGGGATGACCGTACTAGACGAGTGCCCGTAAAGTGCCACCAGAATCTCCGAGAGAACCTGGAGAGAACGCGCGGAGTCTTAGCAGGCAGGGGTTTTCCTTTTTGAGCCTGTGGCAATCGACTATAATTCGCCACTATTGAGCCTGAGGAACGCCTTATCCCTAGCCACCACCTTGCTTCCAGGCGACCCACAGCGATGTCGCAAGAAACCGCTATTGATCTATCACACACATCCGATTTACACCTAGGAAGTGCTGAGGCGCGTTCCGACTCGCTCCCGTCGCTCAAGCGGAGGGCATCAGCTTCCTTTGAAGGGCAGCACGACGAGACGAGCAGAAAGAGGCTCAAGGAAGACCATGCTGATATTCCAACTGGAGGCCCTTTCACTGAGAGTGCCGGCATAGTTCAGGATGCTCTCGTGGACGACCTTGTGCAGGAACTTCAGTGTGGATGCTGCTCTGAGCTTGTCTACAAGCCAGTCGTCGTCAACCCGTGCCAACATTTCTTCTGTGGCAGGTGAGCAGGGTGTTCTATGTGATTTTGAAACGGTATTGAACTCTCATGCACAATTAGCTGCTGTGTTCTTTGGATTCGGGTGAGTACAGTGACTACGCGTATAACTGCGTGGTGTCTCCTTCCCCGGACTTGCATCGGACTTATCGTGGCTCACACCTATTTCTATACCAGAACGGGGGGACAAATTGCCCTGCCTGTCGTGGCATTTCTACCTCTGTCAATCCTTCTCGACCGCTTCAGACAATTGTCGACGTGCTTCTACGTGCAGCACCGTCACGGACGCGCGCCGAAGCAGAGCGGCAGCAAGCTGACGAGATATATAAGTCCGGCTCGTCTATGAGGGTAAGTGCATACATATATCACTCCTTTCACTCCAACTGCATGTGATCTTTCCAGATTCCGGCACCAAGGGAATTGTCTCCGGAACCGAATCTCAATCCAAGTGGAGACTATGCACGTCCGTGCCCTCATTGCACCCCGGGTAACCCATTTGGCTGGCGATGCCCGCAACCCATTGCAGATCCCAACCTTGACCCTGATCATGCTTGGCCGTTGGACGATGGTACTCCGCCTGGCCATGGATACTGTGGCAATTGGTGCGCACACTTCTGTTCTGCTTATATGTGCAATGCTTTACCATCGAGGTGTTAGTGAGAATCTTCTAGCTTTGCAAGCACCTACGACAACTCTGTGCGACTTATGTCGCGTCTCTTTTTGCGGGATCGGTGTCCAAGGACGCTGCCTCGCTGCACCACTTCTCTCGCAACACCCACACGGGATGTCTGACATAGGCGACTTGATCCAGTCGACTGACATCTACGAGTGCTTCGACAGCAATACAGTTGAAGTGGAGATCATGCTCGACTATCTGACTGCACAACGGCTGACGCCTCGACACATCTACCGGGAGGTAAGTGCTTTCATCAGACATATGCCCATGAAATAATGATCGTGCTCACCCAATTCTTAAAAGATCGTAGCGCACATACAATCTCAACCTCGTGGTTTTGCCCCGTTGCTCGAGCTAGACCTGTTTACCGACGTGCACGGCGTTGCTGCGGGTGCTGACCCCGATTTGAATGCTCCTCGAAGTCGTATCTGCAGGCTTTGCGCTACAGAGGTTCTACTATGGGGCATCCGAGACTGGTGGATCCGTGAAAGGCAGAAGGGATTTTTGGAGGAGAGTGTTCTAAGCCGCAAGGATTGCCCCGAAGGTAGTGGCTGTGGGAGACAGAAGGACCTCGGTATGTACTCATTTGCGCTGTATTATAATGAGAGACTGATTGTGTTTGTTTTCCCTTGCAGGGCACGCACGAGAGTGTGCGTGTATTTTCCTCGGAACATACTTCAGCGACTAATTTTCTGGTTCATGCATAGATAACCACATCATTGCGCCCCTGGTTGCACACCCAGTGCCTGTCGCTAACCCTGAGGCTTCGGATGCTGAAGCTTTTGTCCAGGGGGGCGACCCTCGACCCGACGCCGAGCAGGCTGAGGCACCCGTTACAGCACCAGGAATCATGGACGGATCCGAATCCTCGCAAGGTAGCAACTCCGAGGGGCCAGCACCGATGCCACATCTCGCCGATGCCTCTATGTTGGATCCTCCGTCCTCATCGTCGCAAGACTTTCGCGACGCGATTGACGCTTTACTCTAATCTATCGCGGCAGCAAATCAACTATTGCTGAAGCGCTGATTACTTTACCATGCAAGCTCTTCTGCCGTCCTCCTTTCCACGACTGAGCGTTGACACGATACTTTCCTATAGCTAAATTCGCGGTCTCGCAGTCCCCACAGAGCTTTATTTCATTTCCTCAGTTACCTCGGGCCTCCATTATCAGTCTTTTTCGTCCTCCATTCGCCCGTGCTTCCAACAGGCTAACATCACTTGTAAATTTACGGAGTGCCTACATGATCATCTATTTGCAACGATTCCCTAGACTATGCAGCAGAAAAGCAACGTTCCGGTAAGTACAAGAAGCGACTGCAAAAGATAGGCCGTATGATCTATAGTGAAATGGAAAGGTAAGATGAAGGAGTGAGTCAGAGTCCCGGGGTAAGTGGATGTATGAAAACAACAACTACTGTAGAGTAGTGCAGAAGCAATAAAAAACAATAAAAAGGTAAGCAAGAATTGACAGGAAACGATAGCGTGACATCACGGACTAAGGAATGGATAGATCGAGGCCGAGTGTGAGACATCACAGGGTAATCGATGCGATGCCGCCATACATGGTCGCTGGGTCCTCCCATTGACCACGCTTGGTAGAGCCCGACTTGCTCGAGTGGAGAGAGCTTTTGTCGGCTGCGGCGACGCGCTTCTGCTTGCGCGCCTTCAGCTCCTCCGCGAGTCTCTCCATTTCCAGCCTCTTCGCCCTTTTCTCCTCCGCCTTCCGTGCCTTCCCATCAAGCGGATCCAAGCTCGCCAGAGTCGCCGGTGGCTTCTTGGATTCCACCCTTGTTCGAGACTTGGAAGAGAACAATCGCGTAAGCGACACCGTGCTGCTTGTAGGATGGTTCATGAGAGACATCGGTGTCGATGGTGTGTCGGGCGGGGTACTGGGGGATTCTGACGATGCGGAGAGGCGTGATCGGCCAGACGAAGCGACTTGCATTGTGTCCAAACTCGCTGGCTGCTTGGGGGCTTTCAGCGGGCTCGATGGCGCACTGACTGGCATACGAGGACCCGGGGAGGCCGTGCGTGAATCAAGATATACAGGGGAATAATGGGAATAGGATGACGAATCAGCCTCCGAGGAGGATCGGGCCCGTACGTTGTTATGCACAGGTGGCATTGGCTTTTTACGGTGGAGACTTGAAGACTGGGGAGAGAGGGTTTGCTGAAGTCGCCCGGAAGAGGTCCGCGATCCGGATGGGAAGGGAAGAGTATCCGTCTCCGAATGAGCCTTCAAATTGAGTCGAAGGCTGTCCACATGGGATGGGTGCCTTGCGTTACGAAGGGTTGACGGGCGACTAGCCTCTCGGTTGTCAAACCGGGGAGACAAAGGAGGCTGCTTAGCAATGTGCGAATCTTCCCGACTTCGAGGATTATGATGAGGATACTGTATGTCCTGCTCATCGGAGTCGCTCTCCTCGATGATGTCAAGGGAGTATGGGCTAGGGAATGTGGCGTCCACTGGTGTGTTAAGCACAATCGGACTGGATGGTGGTGAGCTCCGAGATTGGGAAAAATGAGTGCTGCTGGAGCTCGACGATATCAAAGAAGGTGTGTGGCTGTCGCGGTTATACGAGGCTCGCGGCCGTGGAAGATGGAAGGCATAAGGCGTGGAAGGCGAAACGCATGCGCGGTCGCCGTAGTCGTCAGAAAATGAGTGGTCGATATCGGATACGGAGTAGAGGGACGTTGCTTTGGACGATGATGGTGTTGGTGGCGATTGGATATATGGAATGGTCATCGGCGCCCTGCGGGGAGTGTCCACACGCTCGTCGTCGTCGAGCATGAACGGCGTCACGAACATATCCAACTCCTCATCCTCCAAAGCCAGCCCTGACCTCTCCTGCTCCTCTGCGAATGAATCACGTGGCTCCATCACGGATGGGGACATGAGCTCTGCGAAAGCGACGAGCTCGCTGTCCGTAGAGATGGACACTGCGCTGAACGAGCGAGAGTGTGAGGGCTTCATATCCTGGTCACTGTGGGGGCTTTGCGGAAGAGAGGAGGAACGGGGGCCAGTATCATAAGTATTTTCGTCGGCGCACGAGGTTCCGGTCGCAACTTCGGCAGATACTGATGCTGAACCTGATGCACCATTGTGATCCCTTGCGGCGGCACCTATGCACATAAAACAAGAAAAAAAGAATTGTCATTGATCTGCCAAGTTATACATTTTACAAAACCCGCATTGGTTCCAACTTACTATCGCTCCCGTACCCTCTCGCGACCCCGGTCGGCGTCCCACCAGGGAGGCCCCTAAAAGGTGCGTCCGACGTTCCTCGAGGTCTTGTTGACGTGGCATCATTGCTGCCTCCGGCGAGAAACGAGCTCCCTCCAGGTGTACTGCCGTTGGCACCGGGATTGCCTCCACCTGAACTCCCACCACGGTCTGCGCGGGAACGGCCGGTTGGCCGTCTTTGGCTGTACGACTGTAAAAAGACTTTAAGCTCATGATGATCACATGGAAATGTAGGATAATTACCATAACAGTCTTGAGCGCCCTGTGATATAGACATGATTAGCACAAGTGTTAATATACATCGCTGGCTTGCAAATGCAATGAACGTGCCTTATCTGCAAGCTCCGGCAACTGCAGAGTGTGGCTACTTCGTACACACCCACAGACGTTGAATTGGACAGGGCACGATGCATCGCATGCTTCACCAGGCCCTCCAGATGGGTGATTTGATATGTGCTCGAGAGAACCAGGAGTTGACTGAGAACAGCAGGCGCGTGCTGCAGAGGTGTAATGAGCGCGAGGGAGTAGAAGTACTGTAACAACGCCAGGGTAATGGGATAAGGCTCCGAAAGGTGGAAAGTGCGGGGTGTAAGACGGGGGTCCGGGCGATTGCCACCGCCCACTACTCCAGGGAGCTCCGGTAGCGCGACATGCATCGGGGAGGATGGGAGAGTATCCGCAGCTTGTTGTGCGGCCTCGATGAATTTTCTGAGCTGGTTCTTGAACCACGGCCAGCGCTGCTCAAGCGTTTTTCGCGAACACCGGATTTTTCGACCATCGTCACACACGATCTCGAAATCCGTTAGGACGCCTTCCTCAAGGGCGGCAAGACCCAACTCCTGCATAGGCAGTTCGATAGCGAGCGGAGGAGGCTGGTAGATCCCAAAAGCTTCTAGATCAATGACGGCGACATGGTTCCAGCTCATGAGGCGCCTGTTGTAATCCTCGACAAGATTGCCGTTGCGATTCCCGAATATGACGAACTTGTTCGCGTCTGACCAAAGGCAGCCGCGGAACCAAGAGCCAGAGGAAACAGCAGACCCAGGGTCGATACGTGACCAGGTCATGGTAAGTAAATCGAGCGCCCAGATGGAAAATGATTGGTATGTTTGGGCGAGGTATATACCCGCAATGATGAAATGAGTACCGAGGATAGCGCCGGTCGGAAAGCGGAGCCCTGGAGGGAACGAAGTGCCAGTCATCGAGGACGACCGATCGTCAATAGTGAATTCGCCATCGGGAAGTGGGGAGAAAACTTCCAGTTCACGTTTCACGTCCGTGAACTAGGAGTACATCAGTTGGTTGCAACAGATGGAGAAGCAGGAGGCTCACGTTGTAATTGCTATACAAATACACATCACTCGGGTACTCCGGGGTAGGTGTCGCAGAGTAAGGAAGATGGACCAGTGATTCAGAGGGTGTTAAGTCGGGGGAGGCCACCGCATTTCTCTCTGGTTGGAAACGGGTACCTGGCGAACCAAGTGTAGACCCAGTTGCCTGTGGCTCATCCTTCGGCAGCCGAACCCGCAAGTTCGATGCCACCGCAACACTGCGGTACGTCCCACAGTGCCGTGGGTACTCCCGCACCTGGATCCATGCCTTCCCAAGAAGGTCGTAGATGTAGATATCGTCCAGCCAGCTATTCGACAAGTCTTGTCCGCCAATGATGAATAAACGATCCGCGGTGACGGAAGACAAGTGAGCGTAGCGTGCTTTGGGAGAAAGCACCTCGGAGGACGATGCTGGATCCGGGGACGCAGCGTTCGATGCAGCGGCGGGCAGCCAATGCCTAGTGGAGAGGTCGAAAAATCGAACGTCGTTTAATACGCAGAGATCCTCTGGGTTGGCCGAATTGAATCGGTTCCCCATTCCACCGAAAATGATTAATTGGTTGTTCCCTGGTCGAGCGCTTTAGCAGTGCATCAAGTTATGTTCGCTGTGCATACTCACATGCGTCCGCACTATGAAAATAACGTGCATCCGGGGTATCGTCCTCTGGAAAAGGTGCAATTTTCTCCCAGTTGAACGTATGCATGTCAAATTCGTAGATGTCCGATACCATTCTGCGCTCGGTGACTAGCCGACCACCCTGGAACGTTACGTTAACTCAATGTTCTAGGCAGACAGAGGGCATCGTGCTCACGAAAAGGTACATCTTCGACCCCACGACAGTTGTGGAAGCTCCCTAAACGCCCATATTAACGCCAACGACTTCGGAGAACTGACGTAGGGAACGTACCACGAGTTTTGCTGGAACATCGCCGGTAGTCTTGCGACAAAAAGTGGTCAGGTCCGAGATGGAGTGCATCGGAAAGCGCGCACTCTGCGCAGGGAGCTCGAGTCGAGGAGGTGGAAGTAAGAGGGCAAGCGGTGAACGAGGGATACAGCGTCCGTCCGCCGGTGGGGACTGTGCGATTGCGCGCTGTGCATTCTGGAAGTTGAGATCTCCCATCGGAATCTGCCGGGATTTCCCAAATATCCTGTAAATGATGGCTTCGTCGGTTTTTCGGCGCATTCTCTCACCAGAACCACCACCTGCGCGCTTGGCCAACTGGACAGACTGCTATCGGCGAGACTGCTATCGACGTTGTGCTGCTGCTACATGCCAGTGCTACCTACGCGTCGATACGTGCACCATAAAGTGCGCAATCCTTCGGGCCCCGCAAATGCCAAAATTACACTCGCAGGTACCCCTTGTACCTACCTGCCGGGTTCGGGGGGTATATCTATCTGATGAGGACTAGCGCGCTAGCGCTTAAAACGGTGCGCAGAATTCGCCTTGCATATGCTCCCACGAAACAAATGTTCCTCCCTCATGCGCCTGGGTTACACTCCCTCGTACAGAACGCTCAACCGCGGCACCGATGTGCTCAAAACGAACTTAATCTCTTCTCTCTTCTCAGGCTTATCTAGCTTTCCCCGTTTCCCTCATAGCCTCGTAAGTATGTCTGGCATACGGCGCCACCGCTTCGGCCGGATACCACGAGAGTCGCGAGACGCGATTCGAAACCTCATCCATGCGTGCATCGGAGCCTTGGCTGAAATTATCCCAATAGAACGTATGTGCTCATTAAATTGGAATTCTTCTAGTACTCAACTTCATACGCATTTACTCGTAGGATGCTCGGATATCACGATGATGTTGAGGACTACTTCCTTCACGCGCAATTGATTGCGCGTATGACCTACACACTCACCATGCCTGAAGCTCAGAGCACGATAGCGTTCTTATACTTATGGTTATCGCTCGACAGCCTGTTGCAACGCATGTCCTCATGCACCCGCATGCCAAAACATCGATTGCAAGTATGCCGGATTCGACATTGGTTACAGAGTCAATACTGTCGATGTAACTGTGCGTGCTTGCTCTTAACCCATCACATTGAATTAGCACTTGTGTTTTTACGGTGGCAGACGCGCGCTTCCCGCTACGGGTGACGCGGAATAGACACGGCACAAGAATCCTGCAAGAACTACACCGCTAAGTACGCGCTGCGCACTATGTATAGCGGTCAGCATCTTGAGCGTCGTCGCATCAGAATGCTCTTGAAACGTTGCGAAACGCCGGAAAATGTCCCGCAGAAGTGCACATGCACAGGTGTATACACACGCCGATAACCCTATCGGTAATCAATCAAGGAGTCTTTGCTCGTTGGCCACTGTTACATCAATATAAGTATTGACAAGTGCTGTAGGTATTTGCGAGGCACCGATGTTGCAGCGCTGTAGCCTGTAAAAGTGGAGCAGAGCGACAGGCAACAGCCTGAGGTTGGAGACATTCCTGGCACCGGCAACCTAAATTGTCAAGATAATGGTGTCGTTCGTCGAGTCGGCGCGAGAGGCTCTGAGACCTCCAGAGGCGTGCCATCGCTTGAAGGCCCGCCGGAGCCATCCTCCCCTGACGTTGTGTATATCAGTCTTCCGCCACTAGCGAAAAAGATACGCGGTAAGTTTTGCTTCCCCGGGTGACAACCGCCAACGCGTGAACACTCACCACATCACGCTTTACCGTGTCCGCAAAGAGTCCTTCCCCGGTCTCGCGGAGAGCATCTTCTACGGTTGCCGAGCTGTGTCAGGTCTGTTTTTCAAAAGTTAAGCCAAAGTGTGATTGAGAATTGCGCCTCGAGGACCTTGCGGGGACCGGCGGCAAATCGGCAGGTGCACGGCATGACTAATTATGACCGTATGCAGCGGCCTCGCGCCGCGCGCCCGACGTCGTTCGCCGCCGCCGCGTACGCTCGTCGCCGTCCTCGACAACGAGCTCAATTATCTCATCAATGTTGCCTATTCTCCTTGGGATTTCTTAGCTTACCTTTGTACATAGTTTTATATGGTTTCTGATCCTTTGCTTCGCTTTCAAATGGCTTCATTGATGCACTAAGTACATGATAACTGTCTAGTAACAAAAAATGCGGCCTATACTATATACCCTAACACCTACCTGGATAACTCCAACACCCTCTCGTTTGGGACCTATTAGTCTGCAAATTCAGTGTGGAGTGGGTTTGCTTGATGCCTGACAACTCGAAAGGTCAAAAATGCGCCGCAAAAGCGGAGGGTCAGGGTGCAGGGACTTACCAGAGCACTGTATGCACTTCAAAGCAACGGTAACCAGCCGAATGGCCGTCCTATAGGCGCGGGACGGCAGTGCTTGAGTATCTGGGAAGAGCAAAGGGCCAGTCAATAAAAAAATGCGCAGTGAAATGAAGCCAGCCTGTCTAATACTTGCAGTAGGCGTTCTACACCTCCGGGAACGTCAAATAGACGTATAAATAGTGTCCATATATCGACTTGAAGTTGTCCTGGGGTGTACAAGACAAGCAATAGTTCAAATATGTGGTCATATGCAGAAACATGTGTTTGGTAACTCACCTAGCATATACTCGAGCTTCAAACAGTCCCGAGACCGTCAAGGTCACCCTATAGACACTAAAAGGTCGCTTAATAAAGAATATAAGCCTGTGGAAGCAAAGAACGTGGATAGGAAAAAGAACGCATAAGATGCGAAGCTGACACTAATCATTCTCCTCCCGTGTTTGTGATTTCCCAAGGCGCAGGCTCCGACGCGCTGAAAGAGCCTGCAATGTGGGGAGGTGTATGCGAGGCTACTGGTGATACTTATTAACGACCCGGAGGGTTGGACGTCGACGAGCATGCGGTCGAAATTATTGCGGAGAGCGAGATTGGGCGACATAAGAAGATAAATGTACCAAGTAAGATATTTGACGAAAGTCGAGGGAGTGTAGCCAAAGTCCGGCGGGTCCGAGTGCTGAGACGACGAGGAAGAGGCGCAAAGTTGAAAGGGGGAGCCGCGTAGATTCGGTCGCGTCCTTGCGTGACTCGGACGCGTCCGGATAAGTGCGACTCGTACGAGAACTTACCATCTGTTCTCGTCTTTGTCACTCCTTTCGATCTTGAATTCCCTCTGAACTCCGCTGAGTCGAGCTATTCTTAGCTGCTTCTCAGCTGCAAGGATCGCTGTGCCATTTTGCCGCCCAACGGACGCACTGCGCGGCGGCGCGCTGCATCCTCGCTACATCAAATCACGTCCACTTTGCGTCCTCAAATCTTTACTGGAGGGTCAGATATTGAATCAAAAACGAAACAAGCTTGTTGAAATCATCTCAATACATGGATAGAGGAAGCTAAGTGAAATATGTAGTATTGATGAAATAATTGAGCTCGTCGACGACGACGGCGACGAGTGTACGCGGCGGCGGCGAACGACGTCGGGCGCGCGGCGCGAGGCCGCTGCATACGGTCATAATTAGTCATGCCGTGCACCTGCCGATTTGCCGCCGGTCCCCGCAAGGTCCTCGAGGCGCAATTCTCAATCACACTTTGGCTTAACTTTTGAAAAACAGACCTGACACAGCTCGGCAACCGTACAGGTGGCAGATTGGAAGGCTCACAAGCCTGCCTGCAAAAAGCCAGGGGTGTGGTATGATAAATACCGGAAGTGCAACGACGGAAGCTCCCACTTTGGAAAACTTGAGCTCATCACATGGGATTGCGTCGACGAGGACGGGGGTACGTCCTACCCATACCTATATCGTGTGCCGGTGCACTTATACGCCATCTGCAGAAGAGCTTGGATGGGGCGCCTGTTACAAAAACGAATCGGATGACCTCAAGAAGTCGTTCGAGACTGAATATGGCGGCGACGAGCAGAAATGGTTTGAAACGGGTGACTGGCGGCAGGGGTTCCGCTGGACATGCTGCGGAATGTCGGGAGATATGCCCTATGGCTGCGACCATCACGGAACCGGTCCCCGCCCCTGCACTTGCGATTTCTGCCGGTAACGCGCCCTTGATGATACTCTGGGACATTGAAAGTATTGACCACACGCCGTATATAGAGGAGGAAAGCCGCTTCCAGACAGTATCTACAAAGAGCCATCTTCGTCGCGCAAGGGGCTGACTCTGAGCAGAGGTCCCGATCCTCGGTGAGATCTGAGCAATGCGCCGTACATTACATTAATTACTGACTCTTTCATAGCTCCTATAACCCTGCAATAAACATGTTCAATGGCAAGTATTGGATATCGCGTGATTGTGCAACTCTCTGAACTGATTCACGTTCCTAGAGATGGGACGTGCCATAACCGGACTGGAATTTTGAAACATGGCGGCCATATTATATCTCAACGTATTCGCGTAGGGTATTCGACTCGCTTTGCTTCAAGGTGGCGGGTGCATATAATCACATCTATCACAATCCATGGGAACTCCTCCTAAACGTAGGCGAGAGCATCTTGGGAATCCATATAATCCTTCTAATGCATCACCGTGACCGCAATTGATTCTCAACCTTTAAATATTAGAATGAGACACACGACCTGCACACGACGACAGGTTGTCCGCCTCGAAGATATTCTAGTTTCTTTTCAATGCTCCTGGCATCTGGCACCACGACGATCGCCGGTTGAAAGGACAGTTGTATACTCAGACCTTTCCGAAGAATACATCACGCTAATAAAGCGCTTGCTGTGGTACTGCTAACAGATGGTATATTATAAGCCGCCTTTCCGCGTAAAGCTGAAGAACTTACCGGGTGACATGGACACACTAAACTATATGTGCATGGGAGTAACAAGAAGGGATATACGGATATCGTCGCAGAGTGAGCTTAAAGACAGCCCTGTAAATGTGATGTATCATCCGTTTTCGAATACTTGGTTCTCATAGAATGAGATTCAGCTGCAATCTCGAATAGCCAACAATAGTTTCAATTAATGATGATACAATGGCTTCGAAACTTGACTTCTTTTTATCGTCCACGGTGACCTGTGACCGCCTAAGGGGACAGTCTGTCGATTTTCCACGTAGGAACGTCCTCCGAAAGATCATTGGTGCGGAGGTATCGGACGCGATCGTGCAGACGAGACGGTTTGCCCGACCAAAACTCAATCTCGCTAATGCCAATCTACATCAACATATGCTGTGTGGAACGAGACGCGATTGACTTACTTGGGGACGACCCTCCACCCACCCCAGAAGTCCGGCAGAGGAATGTCTGCCTCCTTCGAGCTCTCCTGCGCGCCGAACCGCTCCTTCAACCTCTCCAATCGTTCCTGCACCTCCCCCTCTTGCACGACCGTACTCTGCCGGCTCGCCCATGCTCCTATCCGGCTTTCGACTGGCCGCCCTTTGAAATACGCCTCGCTCTCCTCCTTACTAACCTTCTCGACTCGGCCCTGCACTCTGACCGAGCGGTGTATCTCGCGCCAGTAGAACACCAGTGCCGCATGTGGGTTTTCCGCAAGCTCCCTCGATTTGCGAGAGGTGTAATTCGTGAAGAACACGAAGCCGCGCGCGTCGAGCTGTTTGAAGAGCACTACGCGGGAGGACGGGATGCCTGAAGCGGTAGCAGTGGCCAGCGACATGGCCTCGGGCTCTTTTACGAGGCCTCCTTTGACGGCCTCGGCAAACCAGACGTGGAACTGGTCTATAGGAGATGGCTGGACGGTCTGGGGCGACAGATTGTCGCTTGTGCGATACTGGTTGTGGGTGTTGACTAAGATCTTGTCGGGCGACGGCTCGATTATGACGTCCATGTTATATGAGGTAGACGAGAAGGCTCTAGGGTAGAATTTATTACCAGATGTCGGGTTTTTCGTGTAGAGAACGCGCAGTAGACGTCGCATTCAGAATCAGAGGGTGAGCTTTGAGGGGCAATCTTTCGAATCGGGAGGCAGATGCGATCGAAGCGATCAATTCGGACCACAAAAGGAAGTCGTTCAAGTTCAAAAAGCTCTCAAGTCCGAGCGACTCGCGAAAGCTTCGGCCTCAGGTGCAATTGACAGCAGCGGCAGCCTGTACGAGACTCACACACTGGCTCTGGATAGCGGCAAAAAACACTTTCCATGATTAGATCAAATCTACTCCGTGGTTGACCATCAGAGTGCTCTGCAGCTCGTCAGTCAACGTATCTACGGGCGTGGTACAGGGATGACAGAATCGGAATTTTATCTGATGTATCATAGCGTACTATAGTGAGCTTTCAGATTGAGAGAGAAACAGACGAGAAAGTAGGTGGCGACCGGAAAGAGAAACTTCAAACCTGCAAATACTCCTTTGGGTCCTTGGGAAGAAGACGTAGGCCTCAATTAAAGTGATCCACGATACGGCAATGTAAACACGCTTACCTCTGCAGGTTTGTTCTGGGAGACCACTGCACTGAGCACCGTAGCCTGGCTGCTGTCCGACGCCGGCTCAACCCTGAACACGATCCCCTGACTCGTCTTCATTGCGACCGTGCTCACTTCGTTGTCAGCGACACGGACCACAACAGCGCGCGCATTCAGTGTCGCCAGAAGGACATTTGAGTAGAGCTTGCCGAGAACAAACGAGAACATGATGTAGTACTGGCTCTCCGTGACGAAGCAGAGGATATAGCTGAGAAGTTGCAGGCCCGCGACGACAGCTGTGATGAAGCCCGTCTGGATCGTCACGACAATAAGCCTGGTCAGGATTGTCTCGGTGGCCTTTATGGGTGTTTGAGAGCGGGCCCTTCTAAGCTACAAGGTCCATAGTCGTGAGCGCTCGTTCTTACTCAAATATGAAAAGACTACGCGTACTATATGCAAGAGAGATCCTGCTATGATAACATCACAGAAAAAGCTCGCCGGAAGCCATATCTTGTAGCCAGATGATGATGTCAGCTGTTTAGTAGATTGGCAGTGGATAATGGACTGACAACAAGGGCAGACAGCACCTGATTGGCGCTGAACTGGCAAATGCCACAGAAAATACAGTTTCAGAATCAGTAATGCTCAAGTAAACATAAGAGGTATTTACCGGCGTGTTCGTGAGGCCCATGATAGCATATGCCACCGCCGATCCGCATTGCACTACTGCAAGCTATGGTGGCATCAGCGATGCAGTCGTCGACTCCAAAAGAATGAAAAATACCACGACAATACAAACTACAAGTTTGCGCATGATCGACGTATTTTTGAGAATCCAGATCCTTCTGAGGGTGCCACAAACGGTGCGTGAGAGACCGCCATCCAGTACTAGTATCGGGTCGACATTTACCGGGCAAAGAAAAGCTGGATTCCGCAGGAGACTGGTATGCCAGAATTAATATTATAGATTCACGACCACATTTTATACTGACAGACTCACCGATGCCTGCAAATATTGGCGTTAGGCAGACGGACCAGTTGAAATCCGTCAAACTCTCGTAGTTGCCCTGCGCCCAAACAAGTTGTAGCCACGCAGTATAAGTTGCAAAGGCGGTCTGAACGATGTCAATGGCATATACGCCGTAAACTGAAGCCGATGTGAGGTGATTGGACCGGTTGATTGCAGCGCAGGCAGTGGGATGGTCGCACGCACCGAGAATTTTGGTGCTCGTTCTGTCGTTCTTGTTCGAGATGGAGTATATATCTATGAGCCTTGAGTATTGACAGCCACTTCTAATGGCAGTATTTGCGCTCACAAATTTGCACGCTGCGTCAAGATTATCAGCTCCGCACGCTCATATGCGAAAGATAGCGCGCAACGTACTTGAGGCATCCGAGGAGCGCCCAGTTGAAGATGGACCCTAGCAGCTGTCATTCTTCTCAGCCACCGTGCTCGTGGGCGGGAGACCGATATGATATACTGACATATGGCGCAGCGCTGGGTCATTGGCATCGCCATTTATCAAAACCTCCCAAAATGTGTTGGATGGTTTACGGTACTCACTATAAAACAAGATCTTCCTTTGTAGGCTCAGTGATTTCGTAGGGCGATGTTTGTCGAGGGGATAGCATGCGCAATGCGGCGAATGCCATCGCGCTTTAGGAGGGAGAGGCAGGCAGGCGGTAACCGTGGGGGGATCTACACGCAGAATGGATGGCATTTATACGAGATGACTGATAACACATACCGTGGAGTGAGGCTTTCGCATGTTGCCGAGGCAGAGATAATCGCGTCGAGGGAAAGGCAGGAAGCCGTAGAGGGAATACCAGCTGGGCGTTAATCACAATCGTCCCTGCGGCATTGAACGCCGCCATTCAAACACTGTTGGAAGGAGCATCAGTTTGCTCCAAACTTTGTACAGGATACCAAGAACCTAGATTTGAACATGATAGTGCCTTGATATCGTACAGGCAGCATATACAGGAGGACCGTTGTCCGTCACCAAGAGGGGTAGAACTTAGTCGACGCGTCTTAGATTGCTCAATGTCTCGCTATGGCATGCATACGAGGCACAAGAGCTCTGAGTAGCTGAGGCAGGCTCGTCTCATGAATAGCTCCGGCAAGGTCGGCCGTCCGAGCATCTACCAATAACCGGCGATCTATACAAAGCGAGTACACAGCCATGAATGAGCAGCGACTTCGGGAGAAATGGAGGAGAAACCGTACCGTCAAGTAAGTCATGGGCTCAGTAGTGTGGGCGCTAGACCTAAGCAAACCAGAGCACGTCGTCCTTGATAAGGCGATGCATCATAGTAGCAGAGGCGCGCAGTCTTGAGCTTTCGAAACATTTCCAGGCCAAAACAAACACGCAGACAAGAATCAATATCAGAAAGAGTAGAAAAGAACATGAACGCAAGAAGCAGGTTTCATCGACAGTATCACCGGGGTTTTCCCAAACCCTGCGAGTCTTTCAGCTGCAAGGGCATGCCTCGTATAGCTCTGCTGTTCCTACATCAAGTACAGTCTTACAGGTAGAGCTACGCAGCTATATTGCGCGCGCGACTTCCAACTTGTCGACGTATATTCGCCTTCAGCAGGTCCTATTCCTCGAGCGGCCGCACAATTGAGCGGTGATCGGACGGTTTCTACCGCGCGTAAAGTCTTTTGGACCTGAAGATCCAGTCAAGACTCGTTCGCAGGGCTTGGCCACAACAGCTGAATTGAGTTGGAAACGCTCAGCACTTGTGTTCTGTGATTGATTCGTGAAGAAACATACCAAATGTCCGTGAGCACCGTGGATTCGACATCGAAGCCAGCTTTTATCGTTAAGATAGCAGCATCTTCAGAGGCGGAGACGACCGTTGACGATTAGCTGTGTGTTTTCAGGATGGCCATCGCCAAGGCGCAGACACTGAGACAGAGGGAACGGTCCAAAGGCCATGCGTGACAAAATGCACGCGTAGAGTCACAGCCGTCACACACCGTGTCCAATTACCGTCACGGACTCACGGACGTCCTCGTCCGCGACGATATTTCTCCCTTCTTTCTCCTGACATGGCGTGTCTAAATAAACTGGCCATTCGTGGCATACGTTCTTTCGACGACAAGCAGATATCCGTCATAGAGTTCTTCACGCCAGTCACTGTCATCGTCGGACACAACGGCAGCGGAAAGACGACCATTATCGAATGCCTCAAGTATGCCACTACCGGCGACCAGCCCCCGAATACGCGCGGCGGCGCGTTCATTCACGATCCCAAGATGGCCAACGAGAAGGAGGTCAAGGCGCAGGTGAAGCTTCGGTTCCATGCCGCGAACGGGACGCGTATGCTTGCCGTGCGCAATCTGTCCGTCACGGTCAAGAAGACATCCGGATTGACGATGAAGACGCTCGAGAGCATCTTAGCTGTAGCAGACGGAAACACAGACCCGACTAGCAAGGTGTGTAGTGTGTTGCTGTTAGTTGCGCCGCATTCATAAGGGAGTGTCAGAGAGCCGTTATCTCGACGAAATGCGCGGAGATGGACCTGGAAATACCACATTTACTGGGCGTGTCCAAGTCCGTCCTCGAGAATGTTATCTTTTGTCACCAAGAGGAGTCCTACTGGCCTCTCGCTGAGCCTGCCGCTCTCAAAAAGAAATTCGACGATATCTTCGAGGCCACAAGGTATCGTGCTGTGCAACTTGTACGCGTTTCCTTTCTTACATGACCTCCTAAGGTACACCAAGGCATTGGATAACATCAAGGCGCTGCGGAAAGATCGCGTCGCTGAACTCAAGGCGGAGAAAGAACGTCTGGAGTCGCTGGCCCGTGAAAAGGCGCACGCGGACAAGCTCAAGGGCCGCATAGCTGACATAAATTCGGACATCGCTGCCAAGGAAATTGAACATGAGGAAGCGAAGAAAACATACGAGGCGCTCGTCGTGAGCAATCAACGCTTTCAGGACCTTGCCACCAAATTCCGCGAGATGTATGTCCGGGTGCAGTCCCTTCAGGAGAAACAAGCCCGTTTTCAGTCAGAGCTGGATGACGCGAAAGTCAACGTCCAGGAAGTAGAGGGTGTGTCATCTTCGCTATGGTTAAGGGAACTGATAGTTGACAGATGTACGCAGGCACAGACGCAGAACTGCAAGAACGGCTGAGGAATTTTGACGAGCATGTCAGGCTGCAAAAACAGAAGAAGGGGAAGGAGGAGAGTACGTGGCAGGACCTTGAAGACGAACTTACAGCTGCGCGTAAAGCGCACGTCGAGCTTGTCAACGAACAGGGAGAGCTTGCTGCTGAGGCCAAGGTTCACTTCCCTCGCAACGGCGGTCGTACGCGTGATTGTTGACAAACTGTGTTTAGGCTCAAGAACGACGCATCTCCGAACGGGAGGACCTCATTCGCGTGATCAGTAACAAGCACGGTATCATGGGGTATGACCATTCCCCACTGGAGCGGGACAAGGTGGTCGAGTTCATAGGTAAACTCGGGGCACTACAGGCGAAGCAGATCCAGGAGTACGAGAAAGTTCAGGTCAGTGACATCCCACTTTCTATTATCAGTGGTGGTATTGACTGCGTGCTCCTAGCGTGAGAGTCGCACAAAGAGCGACGAGTATAATCACAAATCTCGGGAGTTGCACAAGGAGCTAGAGAGTTACAAAGCGAAGAAAACAAGCACGCGGGATCAAATTGTGGGTCATTAACTTGTTACCATGCTCATAAATGACAGCTAATGTATGACCGCCTCTAGACCGAGCGGCAATCTTCGATCGCGAGCGCCGAAGCTGAACTCGATGCCACGCAGGATGTCCCTAGCGAACTGCGTACGGTGAAGGCTGACATGGACGAGAAGCGTTCGCGCATCGAGAAGCTCCGTGCAGATGTCAAGGCGGGCGATTTTGAGCGTCGACTCGCGGAGAAGACGTCAAAGGCGCGAAGCCTCGAGGACCGTCGCGACCAGATGAATGGGGAATTGCGGACACTGAGCCTTCAAGCGGATGCGCGCGCTAAACTAGATATCAAGCGCTCGGAGGTAAAGAGCAAAGAGACCGATGTCGCGAACGTGTCAGTAGTGTCTTGTTCTCCGCTGCAGCCAGTATTGACTGAAATTGGGCCCGAAAGGCTTGAGACAAACAACGTGAAATTCCGCAAGCTTGTCGGGGCTGATGCTCGGGCGGACACCATGGAGCGTGATCTGGAGCGAGTGTCGAGGTGCGTTGTGGGTGTCATATTGCTGAGAGGGAGCTAACGGCGAATCGGTCCACATAGTGAGAAGGACCGCGAAATTCTCGATCTAGAGAGTCAGTCGACGTCCGCGAACAAGAGTTACCAGGAGGCTGAGGCTGTCATGACGAGCCTCCAGGCCCAAGTGCGGACGCGACGCGACGAGCTTAAAGGTATGGATGATCCGATTCCGTCGTCTCCCTCAGTTGTCTAAACCGCGTAGCAATTGAGAAGACCCTCAAGAGAGGCCTCGGCGACGATAGCCGATCCTTGGATGAAGCTCTGAAGGAAGCCATAGACGAGGTAAACGTCCGGAAAGAGTCTGTATCTTGAAATGTCATTGCGTCCTGGCAATTGCTGACTTTGAATATTATAGGCAGGGCGGAGCGCTGACTGGCGGAAGCCTGGTTTACGAGCGATTGCTTCGCCTGGGTAAGGCTAAGAAGATCTGCACCGCTTGCAACCGGCATTTGGACGACAATGAGATGGCGGTTTTCGAGAGCTACGTATGTACCTTCCGTTGATTCTGACCGTACGGCGCCTCTCAATCTACTGTTACAGCTCAAAGACCAAATGAAAAAGACGTCCCCGGAGGCCGCTAAGACATGCAGGGACGAAGAGAAGGAATGGCAAGAGGAGCTCGACAGGCTACAGACCCTTGTGCCCCACCAGGCTTCTATAAATCGCTTGAAGGACACAGAAATTCCGGCCTTGGAAAAGCAGATCAAGGAGCAGGCCGCGCTACTTCCCGCTCTTAGTGACAAGGCTGAAGCTGTGAGTCGTTTTGTGTGTGGGTATTCCTGTACGGTCACTTATATTACGAATGCCAGGCGTCAGAGAAGGTGAAAGAAGCAAGAAAGGAGGCAAAAGATATCGCTGCTATGCGGCAGCACGCGAACCATGTTTCAAGGACGCAGAAAGATGTTGCGCGTCTTCGTGTAGAGATAACGCACCTCGAGGAGGAGCTTTCCGCTACAGGTACGACTAAGACCGCGGACGACGTCCAAGCAGAACTAGACGCGCTGTCGTTGGAAATGTACGTCTCTGTCACGTTGCAGGCCTGACTCCACAATGAACTAACCCTCCATACCAGACGCACCAACGAGCGAGAGAAGCAGTCCTTGTCTGCCGATAAGGAGCGGCTTATCAACTTGACTAGAACGCTCGAAAACGATCTCTACAGCCTACAGATACAAGAGAACAACCTAAATAATCGTTTGCGTGACAAAACCGCGTTGGAGGAACGCATTGAAACGATGAAAGGGGAGATTGTCACTTTCACCGACCGGCTCAAGGTAAAGTTTCGGTCTCTCTGCGCGCCAATGAGATATTTTAACCCCCTGCTAGGATATTGACATCAAGATCTCGGACGCGCAAGCCCCCATCGAGCGACTGGATCGCGAATATCAGGATGTCCAGAGGGAACTCAACGCAAGAATTGCTGAAGCTCAGGATTCGTCGCAAGAGCTGAACAGAAGCGTTGACAAACTAGACGGGACTAACAAGGCCGTAGAACGGTGCGAATGCTTCATTTCCCTATCCTTTAGAACACTCGCTTAACAATCCTTTATCAGATATGTCCGCGAAAAGCGCGCACGAAAGCTGAAGGAATGTGCGGAGCAGATTGACGAACATCAGGAACGCATCCGCGAGCTCCAGATAACTATCGAGAATACCCGCAACGTGATCGCCAAGATAGAAAAGGAGATCAACGAGGCGGGTGCGTCACAGGCGAACCTGCGCGAGAATATTCGTATCCGAAAACTTGGTCGCGATATCAAGGCAACGGAGGAAGAGATCAACTCTTACGATATGGATGAGGCTGCCAAATCGCGAAGAAATTTCGAGGACAAGTATCACATCGAGAAAGCGAAGGAGACCGATATGCAAAGCCAAGTCAGTACCTCCGCACGGAAAACATTTGTCTTATACTTACTGTTTTTATTTGTAGTACGCGCACATAGGCGGTGTGCTTACTTCGTCGAAGGCACAGCTGGCAACTTGGGAAGAGGATCTCAAAGAGTTCAAGAATATTAACAAGAGATATACGGATCAACTTCTTAAAGTCAAGGTAGGTAATCGTCTGGTTGGTAAACACTTGAGCTAATCAAGGTTCCCATTCTCCAGATATCAGAAATGGCGAACAGTGACCTGGAAAAATACGGAAAAGCTCTTGATAAGTATGTGTTTTCCTTGAATCGGGATGTTCTTCATCTTACGCTCGCGATAGTGCTATCATGAAGTACCATTCGCTGAAGATGGAAGAGGTCAACGACACCATGAAGCATCTATGGAATAAAACGTATCAAGGAACAGGTGTGCATGCCCTCACCACACCGTGATATTAGTTAACATGGCACCCAGATATCGACGGAATCAAAGTGCGCTCCGATGTCGAGGGCGGCGCCTCGAAGCGATCGTATAATTATCGGGTACATAGCCTCTCTCCTCCCCCAGACCATGGTCAACTAATGACATTCTCAGGTCGTTATGACGAAAGACCAAGTTGAAATGGATATGCGCGGGCGTTGCTCAGCAGGGCAAAAGATGTTGGCTTCGATCATCATCCGCCTAGCACTGTCCGACTCGTTCGGACAGAACTGCGGTATTCTAGCGTTGGACGAACCTACAAATGCGCTGGATACTGAGAATATCGATGCGCTTGCAGCTAGTCTTGTGGAGTGAGTGTCGATATTCTCGTCCGCCTACCCTTCGTGACCATGTGCATTTTCAGTATCATAAACGAGCGCAAAAACCACTCCAATTTCCAGCTAATAATTATCACGCACGACGAGAACTTCCTCCGGAAGCTGGGGCAAAGCGATGTTATGGAATATTACTGGTGCGTTCCTATAATTTCCTGGTCGCGTCGTCCACGCGTATCTCACATGTTCGGATTCGCAACGACAGGCGTGTTTCCAGAGACTCGCGGCAAAAATCGGTCATCGAACGCCAACGGTTCCGGTAGCTTAAAAGCGCCATCTCACCTGGTTAGATCTGGGTCTACGCCATCCGTCTCAATGTTCATCATATACTTCCAACTCCAACTAATGCTACTACCATGGATTTCGACACTGGCACGCGCAAGCCAACTCATGAGAGCTGCTAGTATTGGGTCAAGCGTGGGCAGTAGCTACCCTCAAGTCCATCGTAAGACATATATATGTGCACATGTACAACGCTCGAGCGGGCGGCCTCATTGCGTTGATCTGAGCGAGAATCTCGAACACACCGATGCTTCATCACATTGATATTGCTACGCGCAGTCGTAATGAGTCTCAAGTCAGGCCTGCATGTGTGGTGACTTTGCGATAGATGGCGCCTAGCGGAGACGAAAGACCAGGCCGGTACAAAGTAGGTGCAAGAAGTTGAACAGCCATGCCTAAAAGTGAACGAGAGAGGGGGAAGTGGCACCCGAGGGTTACAATTTGGGTATAGAGTGTCACAGTGGTGTTAATCATGTCCGACAGTGTGGAGGCCTTGTAGATGTGGCATGCACGCGGACACCACCACGAGACCGGGGTATTCGATGTGCGGTGCTGGAGAACTTGGGTATGCATGCTCGGCAGGAATGCAGGGTATATTGTGCTGCTTATGAGCAATTTTTGTCATCGCGGCCTGGGCTCTGCTTTTCCTATGCAGAGGCCCTGTCCCAGATACTCATATCCGCTCGTCCATCTTCCTCCCATACCACCCACCCACCAAACTCGGGCGGATATGCATACGTGTCGTCGACCAGCATCACGCGCGTGTCCGTGTGCCGTAGATCAGCACACCAACGATACGCCAGCTTTCTTTGGTCGTCAGTGGTGCGGTTTGTCCATATGATAAGGATTATAACACGGAGGCGCGAAAGATCTAGTAGCAGGCGAGTGTAGTCCTCCAGGGGAAGGCAGCCGAAGGGCACGGCTAGGTGGGTAAGGTTCGGGAAGTAGGTAGTGAAAAACCCTCCTACGGTGTAGGCGAGGGTAAATTCTGGGATGCGCAGGTGGGTGATCCTGGGCAACGGAGAGCCACGGGTCATCGACCACATCGTTGGGGAGGTCAAGAGCCTGAGTTCGAAGGGCAGCTGGCCGACGGGAGGCTGCGTCCGTAGGAACAAGGATGCTGCGGCATCTGAGTCGCAGCGGGTCAGCCATTGGAAATGCGAGTATGAGAGCGCAAGGCGCCGAATGTTGGGGCATGCTGCGAGGATCGAGAGTATTCGATCCGAGACAGCCAAGGAGTAGAGATTGCGCACTAGCAGGCCAGGAGCGTCTTGTAGTGGACTGGCGAGAAATGCGCAGAACGCGGCGTTCTGGGCATGATTTGTGATAATAACTGTCTCCAAAAGATGGCGAAGGGCGATGCGGCGGGCCCAGGATGATACAAGGGTGAGCGTAAGGCAGAATGACCGGTCGTTGGTCGCGCCAAGGCTAAAGACATGATGCACGATTTCTGGAGGGACGTCGGCATAGGCCATCGGTACCAGATGCAACTGTACCACCGTCGGGGAGAGTGCCGGGAGCACCGCAGAACGGCCACACGCCTTTGCTCAATGCCTTTTTCTAAAACCTCAGTAAATCAGGCTCTCAAGTGTATCATGATAGCCGTACCGCACTGCTTCCTATGCGCGTATGAGATACGGTCACCCAACTATCGAGCCTTGAAGTTCAACTCTCAGCCCGGTCATGACCCTGCCGCCTTTGAAAGGAGGAGGATGAGCGGTACCTGTGCGGACGTATTCAGGAGGACGCGCACTACATGAACCAGCTGAGATCAGTTTATGATAATACACCCGTATGAGCTGTACACGACTGTACATGTACCGCCGATGGACCTTGAAATGGACTCTGCTGGAAGCGGTGAAGGATTGTATCTGGATGACAAGTCGACAATAGGTTGAGAGCAAGAAGTTCACTCTACAATTAAAGCTCCTGGAGGTTATCCGAAGGGTATCTCAGGCTTGCTCAGCGCTTGCTCCTCGTCGTTCCGAATCTCCCATCATCGATATCGTCTCTACGACTCCCAAGCTTTGGCTATGACTATCCAAACCGACATATATGCCCGACGTGCATTATTCTAGTCTGGCAACTTGAACTGGACCTGTGGAACGACATCAACTTGAACTTGGTCTGATTTCAGGAAACTTGAAGCGGCCTATGCATAGCCTAAGGACTGCTTTTAGACTCGCCGTCACATCACAGCAGGAGGTGCCAGGACGAGCGACGAGTACTGATACTAATAGCTGCAGCCTGGTATACGTAGACATCCGAGGAAAAGGCGAGTCCATTGAACCGTTGTGCTCTATGCAAGTGCTCACGAGCGGCGTAGTAAAGGTGCAATATAGGCTAGAGAGCGTGATACTGCAGCTGCCACTAGCACAGTGTACTTCCCTGAATCAAACGTCGTGGTTCTGCCGAAAGCTGCACTATCGGGCACACATGAATCCGAAGTTAACGCGAGGTTACCGTCTATAATGTTAAATCTGCCAGGCTATAGTAAGTATCGTGCGATCCTGTTGCTCCCCCCTCGATGAAAGATGCCCCATGATGGCCATACCACTTCCCCTCCACGTCCGTCTAGCCATGTCCACCCTGGTTTTGCGGCAGCCTTACCGCTGAGCTCTGACACCGCGGCATCAACTTTGTTCTCGATGAGGACCAAAAATCCCTCACTCGTCTGCCAAGCGCATGTAATGACGTCTCAACGGCTTAAATGCGAACGGCAGAGTTTTCGAATATACGGTATGTCGTGTGCATTGATTCCTTCCTTGTAGCTCTCAATGAAGCCGTTTTTGTAGGCTCAGTCTCGCTTGGCCTTCCAAAAGTGGGTGTACGTGTCGCTGCACATGAGTGATAGATCAGAAACAATTGCACGGACTGCGGATGTTCAATCGGGGAGGGGATGCATGGCGTCGCTTATTCCACTGTCTGCTCCCAGTAAGCATTTGTCGATGCCACGGTGCCTCTTTCGTGAGAGGATCGCTGCTATCCGTAGCTAATGGCGCATTTCAGACGTCGAAGTGGTCTTCAAACATCATGCCACATCATTCGTTCTAATTCTGCGTGCGGCTGCCTTTTTTGTCGTCTTTAACTCATGGATGCTTAGGCGCATGTAATCTGAAGGGCGCGGCCCTCGTTGCCGGCACCCAGAGAGCAAACCATAAGGCCTGTAAGTCCGACATTTTCTCTGCTAGTTCTCCTTTCAGACTGTCGCCCTGCATCACTCTACCGGTAGCCGTCCAGCGCGCACCCTAGGATTTCTCCGCTGCGAGCAATTTCCAGTGGAAGATATGCATGTGCAGTGCGGTGGCTTCGCAGGATCAATCCGCTCAGTTATCAATCGAAGTCGAGTTTCTTTTGAGGTGCGTGCATGCCGCTCACTCAAGTGGGACATATCTGAATGACGTGTCATTCCGACAGCCTCAGGCATTCAAGCGCGTTCGACTTATGGGCTATCGTCATTGATGCGATAAACTTCCTGCCGGCCTCCTACTACGTTAACCTTCCTATCTCACCGTGCTTGGTCTCCTGTCCTCGTGGACCAAGGCGCCAGCGGATTTTGGGTCACCGCATGAAAGAGCTTGGCCGTATGTTTGCAATTTATTTTTCCGACCGGTATAAGGGCTCCAACGCAGGGACTTCGCATTGGTAGCGCTAAAACGATTCAAATCTGCCATGTCTATCAACCCCACTTTGCTACGCGGCCTCGACTCTCTGGAGCCTACAGATCGCCTCCGCTTTGCAAAATTCGGATTTGGACCACGCATCTCCGTGCCCTTCCCATGTATACAGGACGCGTTTGCGTACCAAGCGGCTGCGCGGCCGACTGCTATCGCTGTCGAGCACCTCAGTAAAACGATAACTTATCGCGAACTTGATAACCAGAGCAGCTCCCTTGCCTCGCGCCTTCTTGCAATGGGCGTAGGGCCCGGATCCCGTGTTTGCCTCTTGGTCGAACGTTCCATTCCAATGGTAATAGGCATATTGGCGATTCTCAAGGCTGGCGGTGCATACGTACCTCTTGATGGCGGCATTGTCACACAAACGACACTAGAATATATTCTCAAGGATGCAGATTGCTCTGTGATTGTCACTTTGAGGAAGTACTCTTATCGTCTCGACGGGCTGCAGAACCATCGGGTATTGACGCTCGAGGACATCCTCGACTCGGAGCTCCAGGGCACTTTCGCTCCCATCGAAGTTTCAAACACTAACAGCGCCTATGTTATCTACACATCTGGTGAGTCTTCCATCCCCGCAATCACAAGGTGAAGCTGCTTCGCGCTCATGGTGCACCGCAGGAACCACTGGAAAGCCTAAGGGCGTGGATGTTACACATGCAAATGTTACGAACCGTGAGCTGCCGCTCAGTGTATCGAGTTCTGCCGTTAACGTCGCACGTTGCAGTTGTCTGCCTACAACCTGGGAACCTTGGAATGTGTCCTGGCATGAGGGTGTCACAACTGATGAACATATCCTTCGATATGGCGGCATGGGTTAGTATGCTTCCCTCGATTTCTCGTTCGCTGCTATCGCTGACTACGTCTTCCGCTGTAGGAAATCCTTGGCTCTTTGTGCAATGGATGTACGCTGTGCATTCGTGGAAAAACGGCCGTGGAATGGCGCGATCTCCTAAGAAGAGTGGACCTTGTGATTGCTACACCCTCTATGATGGGCGAGTTCCTTAATGGAATTTATGACTTTCGGTTCATTAATTTTGGTAAACTACAGCTCCCCACGATCCCTCGGCATACCCGAACATAAAAGTGGTTGCCACGGCTGGAGAACCATGTCCGCAGAGTGGGTATTCAAGATCCGTCTTCTACGCATCGCTTATCTATACTCGATAAACAGATCTCGCAGATAGTTGGGCGAGAGCAGCACGTTTCTACGATTGCTGTGGTCCCACTGAGGTGTGCTTGCTATAAATATCGTACAAGCGTTCATCCTAACGATCCTTGTCTGGGCAGATTACAATTGTAAACACTGTCGACCTCCACGTCTCTGGAAACAGAGTGTCCATTGGTTCACCCACTCCGAACAACAGTGTTTATATCCTCGACGAACACCTGAATCCTTTGCCTATTAGCGAAGTTGGAGTACTTTGGGCAGGAGGCGCAGGCATAACCCGTGGATACATCAACATGACAGACAAAACGAACGAACGCTATAAACCAGATCCTTTCGTTGCCGACGGGTAAGCATAACATTTCATGCTCAGACGCCAGCTAACTCAATGTTTGAAGATCACGTATGTTCAATACTGGGGATCTTGGGTCAGTGATCCAGCCTTGTGAGATACCTCATGCTCATAAACGTTTACTCGTTGTAGTCGATGGCGCTTCGACGGGAAATTAGAGCATCTGGGCAGAACAGACGACCAGGTCAAGATAAAGGTCAGCGCGAGACACATGGTCTTAGAATGAGTATCAACACGCATACAGGGATTTCGAGTAGAACTGGACGGCGTAGCTGCGTCAATGGAGGTGCGCTTACTTTCCAGACTGGTTACTTGTCACCCTCTCTAACGCATCAAACTTGGCAGACGTGCCCAGAGGTCAAAAGCGCCATCGCCCTGCTCATTGACGAAGAACTATGGGGATTCGTTACACCGGCCATCGATGGCACGGACAACGTCGGAATAGCTACGGCTCAAAGCCAGCCCTATTATGCCGTGCCATCCCACTACCTGACGATGGATCACTTTCCGCTGACTCCGTGCGTGTTTTGATACTGTCCCAGAATTTTCACTGACAAGCCGACAGCAATGGAAAAATCGATAAACGCGCCCTGGAGTCCCTCGCTTTGAAAGCGCGCACTGCGCTACATTCGCAGACTTCTAATCCTACCTTGGAGAGCAAGGATACCCTCAAGACTGACGATGCTCGCGACAAGAAATCAAGCCCCCCGGATCCGTCGTCACCGTTGCCGCCGCCGCCTGTCTATCAACGCGAGAAAGAGTCCCTTCCTTCATCTACCACAACGGCGAGGGCCTCTACTGTTTCTTCGCTAGAAAAGGGTGACGAGGCCTGGGCTGGCTATGAAGACGACGACTTGCCTCCAAAGCCGGAAAGCAGACTTCTCAGGAACCTCCGTCATCAGATCTTCTCTCTTTATCGCCGGCTATTCGGCCTTGTCTTCGTGGCGAACGTCGGTACATTCATCTATTTTATCGTTCGCGGAGGCACCAATGCAGGAAAGCTCGGCGAGGTTGTCGTTATCAACATCTTCTGCTCGATTTTAATGCGACAAGACTATGTTGTTAACGCGTTCTTCGCCGTTTTCTGCGCGGTTCCTAGATCGTAAGTCATCTTTATATGATCCGTTGTGTCTTCTCTAACGCACGATTTTTAACAAGGTGGCCATTGTCAATCCGTCGTATTTGTGCTCGTGTATATCATATCGGGGGGTGTGAGTACAGAGCTCAATTTCTGTAGTCAGCCACCAAAAAAAGCTGACTATCAGCTCACTCGCAGTACATTCCGGGTGCGCAATATCGGCCATCCTATGGTTGATCTTCTTCACGGTACGGGCAACGCAAGAGCTTGTCGCCGGTCAAAAGGTACCTACCGCGCTCAACATCATGCACCTGTTGCTGACCAAAAGCCCCCAGACATCTGTGGCTACTGTGGTTGTCACGTATTGGATCCTCTTAACGTTATTCGGAATCGCCATATTCGCTCACCCAAGCTTAAGAACGGTGGCGCATGATCAATTTGAGCGCACGCATCGTTTCTTGGGATGGTTTGCCACAGCACTTGTATGGGCGCAGGTTAGTGGTCGCCAACATATGATGGTAGGATGAATGACTAACCGGTCACGGTCTTACAAGGTGATCCTACTTACAAACGACTACAAAGTCATCGGTCAATCGCTGGGCAATGCCCTTTTGGCGTCGCCGTCATTCTGGCTCGTGTTGGTGATGACTCTGTCCATCATCTTACCATGGGTCAGGCTACGGAAAGAGACTGTTCGCACCGAAGTACTCTCGAAACATGCCATCAGGATATACTTCGACTATGGTAGGCATGGCCTGATCATGGACATCCCTTTTCGTATTGATTTTTCTATCGCAGCGACGCCTGTCCCCGGAAGCTATGCGCGTATCTCCCTCAACCCCCTCACCGAGTGGCACAGCTTTGCAACCTTCGCCGAGCCAGACAAGCCCGGGTTCTCGATGGTTGTATCGCGAGCTGGTGATTGGACATCCAAACGGATCGATGACCCCCCGGCAAAGCTATGGGTACGCGGCGTGCCCGTCTGTGGCGTTTTGCGTGTTTTGCCGATGTTCCGACGCGTTGTGCTGGTTGCAACAGGGAGCGGAATGGGGCCTTGCGCACCGTGCGTTCTAGCGCGGCGTCTGCCAATCAAGCTCCTGTGGACATCGCCAAATGTTCGCCAGACCTTTGGCAATAAATTTGTCGACGCCATCCTTGCAGCATCTCCCGATGCGGTCATCTACGGTGTGTATATTCTATCATGCCTTCTAGTCGTTTCATTGACCTTTGACAAATCATACTCTAGATACGCGTACACATGGCAAACCAGACATGGTGAAGCTAACTTACCGGCTGGTGCGCGAGTTCGACGCAGAGGCAGTATGTATCATATCAAATCAGAGCTTGACGAAGAAGGTCGTGTATGGAATGATGAGTAGAGGTATCCCTGTAAGTTTTATTTCATTAGTTCTAAAGCTCTGTTTCTAAATTCCTTTCGCAGGCCTTTGGCGCAATATGGGATTCATGAATGCAAGATATGAATTTTTCCTGTTGTAATTGCTGTGTAATTGCTGTAAAGTAACGGTATATCATCACCTACCTACGTACCTCCTACCTGTTGCGTATGCAACAATGAGCTTGTAACGAACTTATGCAAATGGAATTGTCAACTATAGAGCCAAACTTGAGAGGCGAACATGTCAGCGTGCCCTTGATTGCAGGGGGTATTATTCAAATAGCTCCGTCGACCAGGGAGGTTGAACATAGCGATGGCGCACATTAAATTTATCTTTTCGGCCATCCTGAAAGTAGCTCGAGAAAGCCTCAGACCTTGGGTATATGCACCATCTATGCCCTATCCAGAATACCGAGCAGAAGGCTTCCAAGCACCGTCACCATAGGCGCATAACCCCAGTGATTCCACTGCCCCTTCCCAACCTGCGTGAGGCAGACGATGCCGTCCACAAGCGCTACCCCACTGCCGCCAATCAAAATCCAGCCTAAAGGCTTGCGGGCTCTGAAGTATGCCGTAGCGTAGATGGCCACGCCCATGAATATGTCTCGAACGCCGTAGATAACCAAGAGGCCTTCGACTAGCCGCTTGTCCGACGCAAGAGCTAGGGATTGAAACTCGAAGGGCTCAAGGGCGTTTAGGGGCCGGAGGATGGCGTTAACGCCAAAGCCGACAAAGATAGTCGCGATGGCGCTGGCGGCGATGAGGAGGAAGGCTGATTCGGAGAGTGGTGTGGGTGCCATGTTCAATGTATAGGATGACCTGATTGAGTGATAGTGCTAAAACATCGCCCATTTAGTAGCGATGAAATATGTGCATGGTTCAGATATAGCTGTTTGCTCACCGCTCGTCAAGGAGAACGTTGACGCCAACTTGCAACCAGAACAATGTTCGTCCGTGCGAGTTGAGTGCAAGTTTTCGGCAACGATGCCGAGATGATGAGCAAACCAAATTTATGAGGTAAGTTAGTATGCAGTTCCGTGCTCTGCCAAGCTCAGTGACAAGCCCTTGACTTATCATCGTCAAGGATGTATCTGCATATGGGAGTGAGCGCTGACCAGGTACTCATTTATGTTGAGGGCTGTATGGCTCAGGCTTCGGGGCCCTCAAGAATGAATATGTGGGAATCCACAAAGCATGATGCATAATGCATCAAGACGAGACCGCCGACTAGCCATAGATAATGCTCACAATCTGACAACAGCTGTGCCTGGACTACATACCAAGGGCGTGATTATCCGTTGGAGATAACGACGAGCGGCCATCCAAGAAGAGGGGCATAGGGAAGCGGTGAGCACCAGCTGATTGTTGTGTAGAAGAAAGCGTGCTCCCCGCAGCACATCCGCAATCCTTCGTAGACCAATGCGAGAAGTGCGGGCGCCCGGTCGCGACCGCGATCATCCGGCACGTCCATACGCACTGCAGTGTGTCAGGACAACGTTCTATACATGGGCGAAGGACGTACACTGGATATGGATCAACGTCGTTTGGCCATCTGCACCGTCAGATTGTCGATGTACATCTGCAATGTGGCGTTTCCTGTCGTAAGCTTGTCCACGTCTCCTTGCACTGTTTTTACGCGGGCGTAGAGGGCTGATGCCGTATTAGACGGACGTGGATTCGAAAGAGACGGTAAAACGAACTGCGAAGGTCCTCCTGCGCGGCAGCTATGTCCCTGCGAGTTCACTCGTCGTCAGTGTATTTGTACAAGTGGTATTGCAGTTACACACTTGAGCAACTGTTCTTTCCGGATTGCGTCCTTTACGATATCGCCGGCTGGAAATTCAGCGGGCGCACCCCATGAGGGGGTATCGTCGAACCCGCCAAACGACATATCCAACTATAGGAAAATAGATCCAGAAGACAGCGTCAGACAAATGGCTTGGTTGGTTAATGTGCAACGTACATATGCACTTGTCTTACAGTGTTCAAGTGTTGACCGAAGATAACCAAGACCGTCAAGACCTTCTTCGATGGAGATCCAAATGCAAGTGTTTGAAACTCCGAACACTGACGCGTCGCGTACTCGTATACACGAGTGCAGCCACTCATTACTGCACTACATACTACTACAATGGCCGACGAACCTATCTTGCTCGCCTTCAAAGCTGGCCGCGCATTCAGACGCGAAGGAACCAACTTCGTGGATCCAGACCCAGCCAAAGGCGCCATCGTCCTCAAGAAAGAGGACGGACTCCTGCACTTCATCTGGAAAAACCGGACTACGAATGTGGTGGACGAGGTATGACCAGACAGCCTATTCCTTGCGTAGGGATGTGCATTGACGCGCAATTCGATGCGTAGGACCTGATCTTGTTCCCTTCCGATGCTACTTTTGCCAAAGTTACACAATCGCCAGGCGGTAGAACATATGTTCTCAAATTCTCGTCGTCTAACCAAAGGCATTTCGTGAGCCTCCATATCTCTTTCCTTCGTCCCTCGCCCTTACACAACGCCCTCTAGTTCTGGCTCCAGGCGAGTGGCGATTAGCCTACGCAAGTGGGCCAATATTCTAACGTTTGTCACGAAACCAACTTCAGGACGCATCGACTGCCAGGGATGCAGAGTTCGTGGAGAATGTAAATAAACTTCTTTTGGATCCAGACGATGCACCTGTCTGGGGTCAACCAACCGCGTCCACGTACGTGACTGCCCGAGGACCTGTTGCACACTCATTTAAAGTTTCTGCCTCTATATCTAGGTCGCAAGTAGCTCCTCAGGCTACACCTGACCAACTAGCCCAACTGCGAAACTTGGTCCAGTCAATGTCAGGCGGAAGCGCTCCCGAACCGGGTGAGTGTGTTGCAACGCTCTCATGTGTACACCTTCCTGAAGTCCACTCTCAGAACTCGCTCTCACCGACATCGTGACTCCCGCCAACATCGCGCCTCTCTTCACCGCTCATCCCGAGCTCGTCCCCACCCTGTTCCCCCACCTCCCTCCAGATCTCCCAACACCGCCATCGCCCGAAGTTCTGCAGCGAGTCATCAACTCGCCGCAATTCAGAGCAGCTGTACGGAATTTCGACCAGGCGTTGCGAACTGGTTTGCTTGGTAACCTCGTCACGGGCTTAGGTCTTCCAGCAGAAGCAGGCCTAGGTATCGAGGCGTTCTTGAGAGCAGTTCAGGAGCAAGCAAATAGAGGGGAGGGTGGTAGCGGGACGGACAGTATGGAAACAGATTAGTGGCCATCAGGCATAAATGTGGCAAATGCGACGACCTCGCCGTTCATAATTTCAATACTGGTTGCAAACGTCCTTTTGTTCCCGTGCTACAAACCCTTGAAATGGCGAAAAATGGTAAAATACAGGTGCGTTCGGTGATGCATAGATGAGATCTGAGGTAGCCATGGGGCCCTCAATGGCTCCGTCCCGCCAGCCATTGCAAGACAATATCGCTGCATGCCAAAAGAATCAGTCTCGAGCTTACGATTGCGTTGGAGAGACGTACAGATTGTGTTGACTCTTCATGGAGCACTGCACAAGAGTGTAAGTGAGACTCTAATAATATTGAGTAGTGGAAGACTAACCGAATAGCACTAACAACGGAGTTTCATATGTCAATGACAATCGCCTGACAACCAAAGAAGACTCACCGAAACAGGCCGTCCTTGTATCTTGTCCAATTGACTATGCCCCAAACTATGATCAGTGGAATGAGGACAAGAGAGGAAACAAAGACTAACAGCGCAGTGATCAACTCTTTGACGGAAGCATGTCCGTCGACGTCGTTCTTGTTGCCCAACTGGAGCGGACATGAATTTTGGTGGACCGGGACCAATCAAACACATACCACTAGCAGCGGTACACCATGCAACGTTGGCTCTCCCAGTAATTGATGGAGCTCAAAGCGTGCGGCGTCAAATTTCTCTTTCTATTGAAGAAAGGTCATTTCCTAGGACGGTGGATCCACTAAAATTGACTCACGTCTCCAGAATCCACTACAAATCTGCAGATATAGTATAAATCAGCATGTCTGACATCATAACGGTAACGTATGCGTGCATGATCGCGTCCACGCCATTGCAGTATCGCTCCCACATCGAGCGAAATTTTGGCTGTCCTGCGATGCCCGGTTAGCAGTCACGGCGGGAGTTCCGAGTAGTGTGACGCACCTGCAACATCCCAAATTTTCATCGTGACATTGCCCTTGCGGACTTTCCGGAAGTTGAAAGCAACAGTAGGCACTACATCCTCGCTCCACTGCGATAGCGAGATTTTTAAGCCCACTGCTCTTTATGAGCAGCAGGGCGAAGACTGACCTGTCCTGATCCAATGACATTCACAAACGAAGTCTTCCCAGAAGCCTAGGGGCGAGAATTAGGACACGATCTCACGCAACCAATATGCCTGCGCACCTGCAATCCGACGACGGATATCTCAGCTGTTTTCGAGAAGAAAAGCCTAGAGAATTGAGCTGCTTAGTGAGGTCTGAATGCACATCCAATGCAGCAGAGTATTACCCCGAAAACCAAAGGAGAAACGAGGAGAAGAGGTTAGCCATATGAGAGGAGGTAGCAGAGAGCGGCGGTGGTTGTCCGAGGCGGTCAAGCCAAGTTGTCGGGTAATGGAACGAGACAGGGGCTATTGCCACGGTGGGAACATTCTTCGACGTGACCGGACGCGTCCAAATTTTGACTCGAAATTATTGCAGCGTCTTCTCGTTCGTACCACCGTGTCACTCTTCCCTTCATTTCTTTTCGAGCATCGCCCTTTTTGCTTCATCGGATGAAGAGACTTCATAGCTCTGGGTCAAGACTGATTTCGCCGACAAGACCGGCCCACTACGGAGTCAGGGCCTTCTTTGCTACTGCACACAGAAAGACTGTGGCAGAGGTGCGTCTCGAGGAACCAGACATACGGATTATGGTGACAGATATATGACTGTTTGGCTAGGCGTCTACATCCGAAAAGTCGGACCTTACATCTACGCCGGACGTCGAAGTCAAGGACAAGTCGTTACACGACAGACTTCGGAAACGACACAATAACCGTGAAGAGCGTGACACAGACATACCAATATGGAACACCAGCCCGCCGAAACCAATCGAGAAGCTCTCAGCAGCCGATGCCTCACTGGCTGAGACTAGTCGGCGGGACCGTGCGGCGGGGCATATTATCGAACGACTCGAAGCATTCGTGCCACAGGATGCCCCGCCTACCAAGAAGAAGAAGAACAGGACACGCGCCTGGAAGAGGAAGATGAAACTCCTCAAGGCCGCTGAGCAGTCTGCACCTCCAGCGCTGCAAGCGTCGGTGTCGAATGCATGGCCGGACGAGGCTTGGTCAGATAATTGGGGTGAAGACAGTGCGTACCTTCTCCTCCTCGAACACGGCACTCCATTACCCTGAGCCATAGAGTTGGTACCTTCAGACCAGGTGAAATTGGACGAGCCCAATGCGCCACCACCTCCTCACATGTTACTACATGCGGGACCACCCAGCTATTCAAGACGCATAGAGGGCCTTCTTCGCCCTGTCACAACCGATGTTCTCCAAGGTACCTCTCGGACAGCTCTCCAGCTTATATGTGTACTTGACAATTATACTAGACGTTGCCCCTACCTCTGATATGCAACCAGTCGCAAAGCTGGCACATGGCTTAGATCGTGTCTTATTCAAGTCTGTCCACTCTCCAGAGAGCAAACTGGAAGTTATGCTGAACTTGATTTGCATAGTCCAGGCGTCCACTGGCTGCAAGATCCACGGTCGCGGGTGTACAATTTTGCGCCGTGGCTAGAAAACATACCAAGCGTCCAGGACTTCGCCTTTGAGCGAATATCGCCCTTTGTCAAAAGCTCTCGCGACCAGGTCAGTAGTCGAATGTCCATTCAGTGTTTCCCCAATAACTTTGCATGACTCAGGACCTGTGGAATCTGTGCAGACAAGAAAATAGGCTTTTCGGAGGCTCCACTTCTTCACTGACGGGGATGTTGAGCCAAATCTACTTCCTGATATCTGGTAATCAGGAAGTGGACACAACTACACTCAGCAGTCACTTCAATCACGAGGTGATTATCTCTTATGCTTTCATCACTTTAGGCGCCAACACGCTGTTCCACAGAAACGAAATTTCACTCC
This sequence comes from Plicaturopsis crispa FD-325 SS-3, assembly GCA_000827205.1. Lineage (NCBI taxonomy): Eukaryota > Fungi > Basidiomycota > Agaricomycetes > Amylocorticiales > Amylocorticiaceae > Plicatura > Plicatura crispa. The sequence continues at coordinate 903,553 of KN832564.1, read as the reverse complement.
TGGACAGCGTATGCCTGTTTCTGTCATCATGAATCACGATGACGGCGTATACGCGATCGACTCGGATTCAGGTATACCAGGTGTAACCGAGAAGAACATACTGACCTGGCTGGTACGTCCGAAATTAGTTTTTGATATATGTAGTCATTGCCTTGACAATACTTTTTATTGAAGGGTCATGTACTTGAAAAGTTCCTCACCAAATCGGAGGCGGATTTCACACAGCTCTTACGATCCTCTCCGGAACCGTCTAAAGAAAATGTTGACACCCGCAAAGAAGCGTTCCGGTACTCCAAGGTAACCATATCCCCTTTGCTTAAAAAGTAACTGGGAACCGTCAACTTATCAAGCCTACTAGTCAGAGAAATTCGTCATGCGGTCGCAATTGGATGCCCAAGACAGTCGTTTGCCTGGGACTGGCGTGTTTGACATCAAAACTCGTGCAGCACTGCCCATTCGACTAGACATGCTGAACTACGAGGTATTCAATCAATGAACGTGTCTTCCATCGGTCGCTCCTGCCTGATATATATATGTTCACAGGAAAATTCCGATTATCAAATTCATCAACTTCATGGCGCCCTTGAAAGCTTTGAAAAGGAGTACTTCGACCTCATCCGTTCAGCATTCCTAAAATACTCGTAGGTTATGCTTTGATCTGTCCTGTGCGTCGTACTCATGGCATCCAGTTTCCAGGCAAGAATCGGAAACATGGATGGTGTATTGGTAGCCTACCATAACACTTCCCGGATGTTCGGCTTCCAGTATGTCCCGTTAGAGGAGATGGACTCGCGACTCTACGGTAGGACTGGCAGAGGCCCGCGCGTATTCGAGAAGTGCGTTGGACTGCTAGAACAGGTTGCAGAGGAGATGATCAAATGCTTCCCGAAGGAAGTACGTATGTGCTCATATCACCTCGGTCTCTGCTGACTTCGTGTGGCCAGTCCATTCAAGCGACGTTTGAGACCGAGGAAGATTCCGACATCATGTATGTGTGGGTCGAGCCTCTCGAATGGGACGGATCCAAGGGGCCAAGGCCTATTGCTAGGCTGGATGTAACGAGCTGTAGCTACGTTGACAACCTGCCCGTCCGAAAAAGCAAGGCGATAAAGGCCGTCGAGCAAGAATGTACGTTACCTCCCTCGTACCGTCGGCTTTCTTCAAATTCTAACGTCGGGCATTGCAGGGGTTCTCCACTACACTATCAGTCATTCGGCGTTGGACGCTGCGGAGCTTCGCTTCAGCTTGGATCAGGCCAAGGCGCGCAAGATCCGCGCCTTCAATCTTCCATCTGGCGTAGAGCTTGCGGACATGGGGAAGATTTGGCAAAGTATCAACTATGGCGGCGCCCCTTCCATAGCTCCCGAAGACCGCGACGCCGAAAACGAACCTCTCCTGCCCCGTTTCCGCCCACCCAGCCGAAATGTCAGGGACTTGCGGCAGCTAGCGCGCGACGGACGAGCGCGTCTCGAAGCCGAGGCAAAACAAAATGAAGGCAAGAGGAAAATCGTATGGGGCGAACCCGAATTCGAAACAGGTAGAACTTCCATTTCTTCACATGATACGCTGGGCGCTGAACTGCCCAGGCGATGCAGACTACGTGACGCACCTATCGGACACGGACCACGTCGATATTGACGAAGTTCCAGCCGCCGAGACGGTACCAGTCAGGACAGACATCGACGAATCCGCTCTCGGAGACAAGCCACACGTGCCCCTTGATCCTGGGTCGTCTTCTCCAATCCCTACGGAGGTGACAGAAGATGTAGACGAAGCAGTTGCGAGTGAAGTAGAGGTCGCCATCCGAGACAACACGTCCTCTGGTGATCCGTATCTGCCTCCAGGTTACACTCGTGCGCCTGATGGGACAGTCTCGGAGGACAGCCCCTCGGACGCCCCTGCCCCGAAGGCCCCAGGCTCTACGTCCTCGCGAGCGGATTCTCCGTAGACAGAGAACTCGTCGACCTGGTGGAACCCAGTCATCATACTTGTACACTTCATCACGCACATTCGACTACTAGCATTCATAGCATCAATCCACCACTTACGCGCATAATGCCCGTTCTCAGTAAGCCAGTCGATATTATGGCCGACATAGTCGTTGAAGTACTGTTCGTCAAAAACAAATTGAGCCAGCGGTCCCCGGTCCCCGAGAATGACTACGCAGAGACAAGCAGTATCTCGTGCGTCTGCTAGCTGCGAACGTCGAATTTATTGGTGAACAGCAGTAACTTATCCTGAAACTAGAGACCCGGTAAGTAGTAGATAATTGCGGTAAAAGTGAACGGCTGGCTGGTCGCGTCGACGCGTCTCTTTGGTTCTGCTAGTACGGTACCACACCATGCCTTCGACTATAAAGTATCATTGTTCTTGCCTTTCGCCGTCTCCGGTCCCTCCGCCGCCCCACTTGGCATCGTCAGCATACAGCTTTCACCCGTTACACGAATTGTACTTCTGCGAGGAGTGCGATGCTGTCCGGTGCAATCGCTGCGTCTCCGTAGAAGTCAGCGGCTACTATTGCCCAAACTGCTTGTTCGAGGTCCCGGGCGCCAGTGTTCGAGCAGAGAAGAACCGGTGAGTGTGATTGCTCGGGCTGTAGGAGCTATCTTGACGAGAGAATTCATGTAGATGCGCGCGTAATTGTTTCCTGTGTCCCAATTGTCGAAACACGCTTTCAGTGGTACCCTCGGATCCGCCAGACACTGGCGATGGCCCTGCGCCCGTGAGCGCAGTTGGCGAACCACCGTTCTTTCTCTACTGTAACCACTGCAGATGGGACTCTGCTGAAGTAGGGGTCACATTCGAGAAGCCAACAGGCCTTGCCGGTATGCGTCGACTCATTCTACATCGCTCACTCTCGCGCTGCATGCTGATGTTCTCTTAGCGCAACTGCAGAAATTTGAAGACGCCGCACCGGAGTCACTCGAGTTTGAGCGATTGAAGGACCATTTTGAACCTTTCCTACGTGCATCATCGTCTTCCTCTTCTTCTGCTCTTGCCAACTCCACCTCACACCCCGTTCACACCAATTCCGTCACAGCCGCCGCCTCCGCCGCACTAGCACGCGACATCCCCGGGGTGGGCAAGTACAACCCCCTCACGCGCAGCCGCAGCGGACGCGATAAGACCCCGAACAAAGACGAGATGCCAGAGTATCGGAGTCGTGTCGAGGTGGGTGCATCGAGTGGGATGGGCACGGGTGGGGGTGAGGCAGACATGGAGCTCATGAGGCATATTGAGACCATCGGGCAGGTGGCAACGCTTGAGCAGCGGTGGGTGAGCAGTTGGGCGATGCCGCTAAGAACCAGGTGCGCATGCGCAATATTATTTGAGATAGCTACTCAAAATTCAGCATAGCGAGCTCAAGCCACTGCGGATACCGCTGCACTCCAAATTATCGAAACGATGCCCAGCGTGCCGTCACATTCTTATCAAGCCTGAGCAGAAGGCCCAGTCCGTCCGATACAAGATTAAACTTGTCGCTGCAAATTACCTACCTGCAATCGTCGTATCACTCCCACACGCAGAGCTCACTAAACGGCCGGTGGGGCGCGTAGACGACGACAAAAGTCAGGGTGCATCAGCTGGCATGCAAGCCGGAAAGACGTATCCGTTCCAGCTATCGTTGACGAATCCGCTCTACGACCCCATCCAGGTGCGGCTATCTGTTCAACGGATGCACGTTGCCGCGGGAGACAGCAACGCACCCGAAAGATCGCGGCGGCCGCCATTCGCGGTGTCTCTGCCTACATCGTCTTTCCCTATTGCCCCCTTCGCGGAGGCATGGGAGTACGAGGACGACGAGGATATGTTTGGTGTAGAGGATGATGAGCTGATGGAGATCGCTGCGGGACGCGCGACGAGGGAGAAGGACGGGCGGGGCAAACTAAAGACGGTTGGTGTTCTGGAAAAACGCGCAAATGTCACAGTCGTAGGTGGCGAGATTGTGATTGGCAAGGAAGCGCGCGGGAGCGTCAAGGTACGTCCCCCGCATCACACGCCCCGATTTGTGCTCACTATACCCCATGAAATCGTGCTGCAGTTCAATATGCTCGTGTCGTACACGTACAGGTCGGATGACCCCGGCCCTGCAGACGAGCACAGCACGCCTTCGCGAACGAAACAGCCCGAGGTCAAGACGTTCTCGTTTTATACCGTCGTCGACATTGGCACTATCATCCCCAAGGAGGAGCTGAGGATTGACACGGATTTCTGAGCTCGCTTTTTGTCATGTACCCTTCGCTTGCCAGAGTCATCGAATCGAATCCATGGCCGTGAAATATCCATCACCATCGGTCGTCTACTGTGCCAACGGTCATAAAAACATGCTCATGAATTACTGCGAGCGACATGCAGTTGGTTGTGTATAATGCTATGCGGGTAAGTAATAATAAAACAGTATCATAAAGTCCGAGAAGCACTCTACCACCGTAAAGCCCAATGATCATCCTCGCATCCTCGCAGCTGCAACCTCTCCCCCGCCACTCTTCCGCTTCCCCTTCGGCGAGTCCCGTTGAAGCACTACGCCCTCTTCAATGACAACCTCGTCGTCCGAGCTTTCCTTGGCTTTCTCCTCTTTCTCCTCCTCTTTCTTCTTCAGGTCCCGGATGACCTGCCATTCCTTGGACATCTTCTGGATCCGGGCTATGAGCACTTCCCGGACGTCCTTGATAGCATTGTCGTTCCACTCAGATTGTCTGTCGGTATGTCTAGCGGATGACTTCTTGGACTAGAGACATGTGAGAACACGAAGCTTGTACTGAGTGCAATAGGCTTACAGTGATGATTAGGCGGGCGAAATGTTCTGGATTCTCCATAAAGGTTTTCGCAAAATGAAGAAGGTATACGCCACAATCGCAAAAGTTGGGCTGCGTGGGGACCTAGAGCATTGATCAGCCATTTTATATTTGAGCTTTTTTAAGACGATTTGGCGCACGTACATTGGCTTGTTTACCAACGGCATCCGTTGTCTCTTCTATGTGTTTCTTGTCTCGTGCTTCCATCTTGAGATAGTTTGCCAAGATTTTGACCGCTTGAGGATGACGAGAGCCCAGAGAATCGAGTGTAAAGATCCACGTCCTGCTCATGTTTAGTAAAGTGGCCACGCGAAGAGTGTGACAGAATTAATACCTCTGTGGCTCTTCCGGTTTTGGCTCATCCATAGAGACATCGATGCAGTCCATAGGATCAACATCTTCTTCCAGGTCCAGGGGGCTTCGTCGAGGCTTGGCCTTCCCCTTGCCTTTGTTGGCAGCGGGTCCGTAGAACTTACGAGGCGGGACCGCCGGGCTGTCGTCGGCCAACCCTGGCTGTGATAAAGTAGGAGAATGTCTTGCGGACCGCGTAGCTATATCGTCGCAGGATAACTCGACGGCCATGCTGTCGTCTGCGGATCCGATAGCCGCGTCGGCAGCGGACGGCGCGCCAGAGCGACCGTCGTCGTCGTCAACCTCAATGGGCTCGACAGCAGACTCCTTGCGCGACGCACTGGCAGACGAGTCCCGTTTCTCATCGTCGCTGATTGAACATGACGCCTTAAACTCAAGTAGCTGTTCGACCTCATCTTCGCCCTGTTCACTTGCGACCGTATAATTTGATCCGTTCTCGTCTAGATTGTCGCGAGGTGGGGACCCACTGTGCGTGGAAGGAGGTGGTGCATCGTTGTTCTGGGCCGCATCGGACTGGCGGGCGCGTGTTCGTGTTGATACTGTCGAAACATTCTCCCGAGGTGGCGGAGCATTGAGACAGTGCTCCGGCTGATATATGATGGCGAGGTACCAATGAAGGCTTGAGAGATAATAAGTCAAACATATGAGATATGCTCGAAAAAAAACTCTAGACATACTGCTCGTTTATGGGTACGATGAGATATTTCTTCTTGAACAAGTCGAATTTGGAAGTCCACTTGCGGACGCTTTGGAAGCCCTCCTCGTACCTGAACATAGATTTTAAGCACGAGAGTGGAAGCGCCTATGTAATTGACGTACGGTTTCTTGTTCAGTTTCTTGTAGAAGAAGGAGCTGAATACATGTACTTGATCGGCGAATTCGGGATCCTTTTCGCGTAGATCGTTAAGCCAAAGTCTGAGAGGTACTCATCAGCACAAGGTCAAAACGACTAAATTAGGATCGTACTTGAGGCCAAATTCGATCAAGGTGTCGTTTAAGAATTCATTGGGTTCCAGCCGGTTTATTTCGGCCCTGGTGATATTGATGGCCCCAGTTCCAACGGGCGGATATACTAGAATACTAATGGTGATGGCTCAGCGCATCCGCTCAAGACAGAAGAGAAATAAAACGAACAGCTCATCTGAGTCACCTACGGGTGAACGACGAGAGCTGCTAGCGATATGCTCTGCTGAATGACGAGCTGACCGGCGAGGTACTGGAGAAGGATCTTGGTCTTGATCAGTCGACGTTTCATCCCTGGAAATTTCAGCCAAATGAGCTGGAAACGGAGCAGAAACGCAAAGTTGAAATCGTACGATGGGCGTTTGGGTCGCGGACGTGGTCGAGGTTTCTTCGGAGGGGGTGGTGATACAGTCCGCACGAGTGATGGTTCCCGCTTTCTCTTCCCGCTCTTAGCGTTAGAGCCATCCCTGGCCGCTTGTGCTTGCTGTACTCTCCTCTGCGCCAAATTTCCGTCGGTGACAGAGGAATTTGAGGATCCGTTGCGCTTGTTGGCCATTTCTTTGAGCAATAATGCATCCTGCATCATGGCCCAACAACTTCTGGCACCGTGAGCGCTGTACCTCAGTGTCAGTCTTTTGTAGAGGTCCGCGAAGAGTATATTGGACCTACTTAACAGTCTCTTTTCCTTCAAGCTCGCTTTGAAGCTGAGTTATTATATACCGGTATTCTGATTCTTTGAAACTGTCGTGTTTCGTACAGAATTTCAACACTATGAAACCATCCCGCCCCATTGATCCTGAAAATAATCAAAAAGACGCAAACAATGACCGAGGACAAATTGCTATACCTGGGGTGAAATGGGACGTTGACTTCAACTTCGGTGCTTTGACGTCCTTGTGGAATCTGAATGTGAACAAAGGATTATCGCTGTCTTCAGAAGACTGCAAAACTCGCATCAGGATAGGCAGAGCATAAGAAAGATTATAGGCATACCGTAAAAGTATGGATGCATCGGGAAAGAAATTCGGGGGAGGGGAGTGAGGTTGTGGAATTGGGCGTAATCGATATTTTCGATTCATTTCTATCGACCCTCGTCCATGTCATGGTGTACTTTGGCGAGTTGTCCATATTTGGTTCAGGCAGGATACAAACACCATGAAACCACGCCTCAATTGGCATTGCGATATTAGTCACGCCAACAGATGACTTTGCTTTGCTGGCCGTTGATTTTTTCGACGTGTACTTTGTGGAGGAGGTTGCAACAGCGTCCATAGGAGAGAACTGAACAAAAATTATGGGAACCAATCATAAGTACGGATTCGGTGATTGTATGAGAGCTCTTACCAAAGAGTTGCGCTCCCCCTTCGGCTTCATGCCTGCTTTCACCGATTTGGTATTAGACGGTGGATGACGAAAGTCGACGTGAAGCACTTGTCCAGGGCGCGGCTGGCCATTTCCTTCGAACATTTTTCTCTTTTGCCGAACATTCCCCGGGGGTGCTATGGGCAAATCCAAAAGAGTTGGCTTCTCAAGATGAGTTGGCTTTTCAAAGTCTTCGATATCGTCATCCACTTCGACCGACTGCCTGTTCTGTAGGGCACTGATTTGTAACCGGCTCGTAGAAGTGCTACCTTGGGTAGGGCGCCGCGGCGCGTCCAAGGAAGGCGAGGGTATACCATCAATCAGGATAGGGTCAGACGACGTGAGCTGAGGACGGTCGATAGATTGCCCTGTATCTTCATCACTGTCACAAATGGTGACAACCTCTGGTTTCCTGTTCGCCATCGGATTGACTAGATCGTAGTGAAGGTTTAGTAAGAGCTCGTCCAACGAGTAATACTTCGACATCTTACCTTTAATCTGAGGCTTTCTGTTGCGAGTGGGCGGAGAATCAGGACCCAATTTGACTTTCTTCCTATGCGTCGAAACTGTGTAATTTGCTAGGTTTTGCTTGGCGGAGGGGTTGTACGTGCTCGAGCTGGCCTTAGGCGCCGACAGATTATCCCGGACCTTGGTGTATGGATCACTCGCGTGCATACGATGGCTCTGACGCTACAATCCATAAAGCAAGGACGTTCAGTCCCAGTGCCTGCCAAATACTTGCATGGGCTTACACTGTTGCTGGGTGTCTGGATCGGGGTCGGTTTTCCTCTCCACCTTCATCAGGAATTGCATTAGTGCGATGATTAACTCAATTAACACACTGAACAGACATACCTCGACCCAGATGATCCACTGCTGCCTGCTACACCACTGCCATTGCCCGACGCGTCTCTGTGCTGAGGAGTTGCGCGAGAAGTTGAGCCAGAACTCACGGCCTCCAGATTATTGATAATTCGCTTGTCGTCCCCATTCATGGTAAATAACGATGTGGCACAGAGCAGAAGGTTTCAGGCGAGCAAAGTGAAGCCAAGCGACGCCGCCGCGCTCAGGCTATGGCACAGTACCGAATTCCTTATTGGGCAGGATTGACAGGGGCTAATTCCATGGCATCGCGGACCGAGGGCCAACCAGGCCTCAAAATTCTTGCCAGTGGATTCCACCTGTTGCCCGGTCACACCTTTCGCCGTCCGCTGCCGTCCAGTTGTTTCGGAGATATAGGAAAACGGAGGATCGCTGCTGCTCGAGTGCTTTCGTTCCGACTTGGAGGCGCGATCGTATTTCACTCAGCACGTATGATTGAGAGGACTGACGCGCCGTAAAGTAAAGTAATCTCTCCTTTCGGTCTCCCTATTGCTCATCTTGTTTATTACACCTCTGAGGACTCAGGAACTCTGGACGAAATTAATTGGAAAATACGCTCAATCCGACCTGAGGGTAACCAACATGTCAATCGATCTCACTCTCGAGCGCATCCGCACCCTAACAGATCATCTACCGCCATACACCCGCCCTACCTGCCACATCGCTGGCACAAACGGCAAAGGTAGTGTATCTGCACTTTTAACATCTATATTTCTCGCCGCCTCGCCGCCCCTCCTCGTCGGCCGCTTCAACAGTCCCCACCTTCTTTCCGTCCGCGACTGCATCACGATCAACAACGTTCCAGTGACGCAAAGCGCCTACATTTCTGCGCGCGATGAAGTGACGAGTGCAGATACACGACACGCTATCGGCGCGAGCAGCTTCGAGACATTGACGCTTACCGCACTGCGTATATTCGAGGCGGCCGGCGTGGATGTTGTCGTGATGGAAGTTGGCATGGGCGGTCGACTCGATGCTACAAACGTTATCCCGGACGCATGCGTGCTCGTCTCTGCGCTCACAGCTGTGGATCTCGACCATCAGGCCTTTCTAGGTACGAGCGTAGACGCTATAGCAGCTGAGAAAGCTGCCATCGCACGGCCCGGAAAACCATTCGTGCTCGGGCCGCAAGCTCACAAACAGGTGGAGGATGTCGTTAGAAGTATCGTGGGCGAGGCGGGCGGGAGGTTGATCCTTGCCAAGCCCGCCGTCTCGCGGTCCTGGGACGAGACATGTGATGGACGAACTGCTCCTGCGGTCTGCTTACAAGCGGAGCATTTTCAAGGACCACCACCCCAACCAGTCGCTATCGAGATTCAGGGTCTTACAGGGCAAGCCGACGATTTGAAGGCGCTCCTACCCTTGTATGGTGCACATCAACTCGATAACCTCGGGATCGCAGGGTCCATAGTCTCTGCACTCCTGACACACCCTGATGTGCCTCCCCTCTTTCGTGAGAGGATCACGCTGGAGTCTGTAGCTCGTGGGATTAAGGCAACCCGTTGGCCAGGACGCCTGTCCTTCCATGTCATGTCACTGCCATCGCCATCATCTCAAAAACTACTTGTCCTCGCAGACGGTGCACACAATCCAGCTTCGTCAGCCACGCTTGCTGCGTACATCGCATCCCTTCGCTCCCGTTCTCCCATCACGTATATTCTCGCTCTCTCCCGCTCCCCGCCAAAAACCCCACTCCAGACACTATCGCCTCTCCTCATTGCGCACGCGCATCCATACCTTTCGCAGCCGCCCAACATTGCGCTCGTACGGTTCACGCAGCCGGAAGGAATGCCATGGGTACGCAGTGAGGAGCCGCAAGATGTCGCGGAGGTTGTTAAGGCACTTGTGCCAGCTGCGGACGTATGGTGCTCCTCGGGTGAAGACACAGGCTTGAAAGAGGCCCTGGATTGGGCTGCAGGAAAGATCAGAGATGTGGATGGGGAGGGATTGGTGGTTGTCGCCGGCAGCCTGTACCTCGTCGCGGATTTCTATAGGCTTTTAGGTGGGCTCTCTTGAGACGGACACCATTTCTGCGGTTTATTCTGTCTTGTCCTCTTGCAATATCCGTCGCAGTAATTTTTTGTAGCACTTGAATAAACGACGCAACCCTGGCCACCGCATCTCCCCATTCCTCGCCAACATTACACTCACTTGTATGAACTTCAGTTAACGGTTCGCTCAAGAAATGTTCTGTCAGTGTTCAGTGTCAGAAAATGATACACGTTTTCTGACGTCACCATCGGTCAACAAGGTTTTAGAGTTGAGTTCCCGCGAAAGAGAGATCTAGGCCGGGTCGCTCTGATCTGCTGGTGATTTGTACATTTCTTTCAAGTACTGGTCATAGCATGATTTGGCGCACGCTGTGGTACCATCTCCATTCTCCTCAAGGATATGAGTATGACTGGTAGCCGCCTTTGGACTAATTTTGACTACATGATTAACATTGACACCGTCAGAATGCGTCTGGAGACATGAATCACAGCTTCAATGAAGAGGCGCCCGCGCACTGTCAAGGCATATCGTGCAAACGCGTAACGCCCGATTGCATCGACACAGATAATGGCACGTATGCTTGTAGAAGACATTTTCTTCGTGTCAAGCAATGATCAGACAGGTTAGATTGGTCTCGAAAGTATGAACTCGATAGACGGACCGTGAGCGGGATGGGAGTCGCGAAAAACGGGTACTTGGTCCAGCCTCAAAGGCACATTCCCTGACTAAGTGTGGGGTATATTCCTCCCCGCATGAATTGTCTTCGTTGGGGGTATGAAGATTCACTACCGCCCTCCGCCGACGAATCGTACGCTGCCGAAGGCATCACCTAGCAAATCAACCGACTGTGTCTGCACCCGCCCGGAGAATATCCATAGAGATGCCGAAGATCATGCGTGTGTACGGTTGCGCATCGCAGAAGCCATCCTATCCCCATTTTGAGCGGCCGTACACAGAGTGCGCGGCAGCCGGTTTTTCATCTTGGTCCCGTCACCTCCGGTTGATGAAATGGTTGTGCAGGGGTTGTGCGACGGATGACAGACATGAATTCTAGGCTCCATAAATGCGTATAGGGGTGGACGTGGGCGCTGAGTGTGCACATAAGGAAGCCCGAGATAGTAGAAGCGTGGAACAGCATGTCAACTCTCTTCTCCGAAGTGGAAGGGTAGGCAAATACGCACACGCAGATAAAGCTCGGTAAGTCTATGTCGGTCACCAATTTTAGGTGACGGAACTCAGGCCCCAGAACACGGAAAGAACATGCCCCAGCCTACGGTCTGGTTCCTAGAACGTTAAACGGCTCCGAGTTGATCAACGCTTCCCCAGCTTTGTATCTGTGGGAAAGGCGATCAGCGGACTCGACAGTTCTACATTCGAATGCGTCTACCTGCTGCTCCCATGTGTTACACCTGTTCTCGTGCGATGGAGCGCTGTCCGGATCCTGTCAGTCTACGGCTGTACCCGTGCAGGGTTTCACAGTTATTGCCACCACCGTGACCTTCAAGGTCCTGCATGAGATTTTGCATCGTCCGTCTGCAGAAAGCATTCTTGGGCAGAAATCCATGATTTTTGTGACCGAAACAAATAATAGGAAGGAAGTCCCAGGGAAACACCACGTACACATGGCGTCGAGTAAACATATTGGTCGCCAGGAGGCTCTACCCCGACTTTCCAGCAAAGATATGCCCATGTTGGCTGGTAGCGGTGGCGTCAAGGTCAAATTTCCTGACCGGCGCTATGCATAACCGTGAGGCCGCCGAGGTTTCATGCTTCAACCCTGGCATTTTCCAGTGAGATTGGCGACACCGGCGAGCCATGATTCTCAAGCGAAAGACCATTATAAGTGCAGCCATATTGGAATCTCGCTGGTGAACCATAACAGTGGCATTAATCATTGAGGCTTCCATGAGAGGAGTGAAGTTGTGCGTACGCACATCTAGTACAGGCTACAGCGGCCAAGCCGCTATGTTCACTGTTAGATATCGTCGTCGTCGAGTCCGACGTGCAACTTGTCCTCGAAATTTCAACGCTTCCCTCCCGATTGGTGCGCGTGGGCATCCGAGGTCCGATTCCGTCTTCACCCAGTGGAAATTTTGTTCCGTCGTGGCCAAGTCGCGGTCTTCGTCACGGTCAACGGCGAGCTCGAACATTTGCCCGTCCGTTTTCCTCCCAAACAATCCTAGTTCTCGCGGGCATGAGGTATGTCTACTTTGTGTCTTGCTCTCTATCGCAAAGCTAACAAAGGCACCCATTCAGCTAACTTATGTTCCTTCGTCGTCAATTGCTTCGAGCACGCATACCATTTCCTCACCGCGCCGTCGTATCTGCTGCCCCCCTTTCGCGTCGTTTCTTGGTCTCCAATACATCCACCTCACCGGTACTTCACACCACCACTCTTAATGGCTCCCACTCGAACGGCACCGCACCCGACGCGACGTCGGACACGGGTGCCTACTGGGCTCTGTCGACGGAACAGCTCTTTCGAGTATTCCACAACAGAAATCCGCTTAAATTGGCCGAGGAGTCGCCGGAAACATACCCAGACAACCTCTTGCGCGCATACAGAGTCCTACACCGACGATATCGATCGTCAATTCGACTCCTACCACGCTACGCATTCCACCGCACTGCGTTCCAGGCGCGTGAGGCGCGATCTGCGGATGTCATGGATTATCTTGCGACAGACATTTTGGATACGACCGTCTTCGTGCGTAGCGCGAGGGCCCGAACAGAGGTGATCATCACTCTGTTAGGGCATTCCCTCGACGGCTCCCTGCTTTCCCGCGACAAAACTATATCCTTACTTCAAATGCTAAATTCTATGGGCACTCTGACTTCTTTGTCGCCCAAAATAATTACACGGTTCGTGCAGTCCGTGGTTACACCGCCTGCTTCATCCACTTCTGCCGTCGAGAAAGCTTCCCTCGAAACCATCGTCACACTCGTCATCCCATTCCTTCGTCGAACCACAGTACCAGCTGATGTGCGAGCCATGGATCACCAGCCGTCCCCGCTTGTACGCGTCTCGTTTGGCCTTGTGCGTTTACTCCTCCGGAGACGCTTGCCCGAATCCGCTCTCGCCCTGTTCAGAGCTCTTGTGGACACCGGAAACGTCCCCCCAGATGCGCTCCAGGAGGGAAACACGTCCAAGGATTTCGATATGATCATCCACCGTGCCCTCGTACGGTCGTGTCTGCATTGGAACTGGCAGGCCGAAGCGAACTCCCTTATTCTGGATATGATCGCAATGTCCCAGCCAGATCAAACCACCCTCGATATCGCTGTAGACGTCATGTACTCGCAGATAGAGGCTATGTCTCTCACGGAGCTAGACCGATGTTGCTCCCTGATGTGTACTCTCGATGACCGCGTGCCGTCCTTCATCCTCCCTGCAGGCCTTATTCGTCTGTTCTACCGCTCTGCAGAATATCTCGAGGCCGGCAAGACAGCGGAACTATTCTTCGCACACACTCAATCGAAGAAGATATTGGCTAAAGCAGCCTACCCACCCCCACGAGACGCTGCGCTTACGTGGATGATGCGCCATCTCATGCTCACGAGCGGCAACATGCACCTTGGGCGCCGACTCGCGATCCTTGTCGTTGATAACGACGAGCCAGTCGTGCTTTCGGAACGGGCTCGTTTCGTGTGTCTCTTAGCTGCGAATGGTTATGCGAGGCAGGCACGGACTCTATGGGAGAAGTTTGCGGCGGACAAGGCTAGCTCCTATATCAGGGGGAATACGCGGGCCATGTTGCGTCTGATCACCCTTTTCAAGTCTCGTGCAGCCGTAGAAAACGAGCGGGCACTTTGCAAGCCAGAGTTGCTTTTCGACGATGACGCGGAGCGAGTCGCGGAAAAGGTTCCCACAGAGGACATTCGTACTGGCAAGGACCTTGTGGAGGAGTCTGTTACTCGCATATACCACGAGACACAGCGCGACGACTACCTCGACTTTGCACGGCATGTGCTCAACGAATTCAAGTCAACAGTCGGTCCTCTAGCAGGAGCAGACCATCAACAAATGACCTCGCTCGCACGCGCGCTCTTCGTAATGGGCGACTTGACGGAGGGATTCAAGGTGTTCGGGGCATTACTGGAACGCAAGGAAAGACCAGACATGTTCGACCTGAACGTTCTGCTGGCCGTCGTGTCCAAGCATGATCCCAGAAGGGCCGCGGCCGCCATCGAAAAGATGATCCAGACAGGCGTCGAGGTCGACTCCATTACTTTCGGTACAGCAATCCATCACGCCGGGCTACACGGCGACAACGAACTTGTCATAGCGTTGACCAAGCGGGTGCGGGAACTCCACGGCGAGCTTACCCTCAAGACGGTGTCCAGCCTCTTGCGCTTCAATCTGGATTCAAGCGCATCATATGCGGAGCTCCGTGCCGCTTTACTGCGAGCGTGGAATGTCGTACGTGTACTGGCCGATGCTAGCGTCGTATGCACCGCCAGGACAGGGAAATACTGCGTCCTTGCCGCGTTGAAGGCGGACGACCCGGTGATCGCGTACAATTTCTGGGCATTGCTCGTCAAAGAGAAAACGGAGTGGGGGGACAGGGAGCAGAGGTTCCACAGGGCTTTGATTGCTGAGAAAATCGCAGACCATCGGGCCAAGAAGAAGATTAATTACATCCAGAGCATGTCTATGCTCTTGGAACTGGGCAGCGAAGGGTCACGGTGGCGGTAGCCGCTCTTGACGAGAGCGTTGCGGAGACTCGGAGTGCTTCGCCATTATCGGGATATTCGCACGGTGCGACGCTCGATGCTCGCTCGCGGTTAGCGGACGCTGTACGACTCCGCACACAATAATACCCTTGTATTCTGGCCGGTGGGAAAGCGAACACTCGCACACAGCCGTCGTGCTCGGGGACAATCACGACTGGGAACTGAGGCATTTTTGGGGATGCGCAAGGGCGTCTGTGTATAGACAGCATACGAGCGTGTCCTACGCGTCGTCGCGTCCGGGGATCCTTCACGTGGCCACCACGACAGACTCGCCGGGGTAGCAGGACCGCTGCGGGATCAGATCAATGCTCGTAAACGAGACTCCTCACCTCCTCGCATGTCCTAATAGGAAAGACGATAAGCCGGGGATAAGCCGGCGACGTTCGCTGGAAGATGGGCTTGTGACAATGGGAAGTTCAAGGAGACCATGTGTGCGAGGACGCTTACATTAGAGTTTTCAGTGCCGGTGTACATATGTAGGTTGTTGGGAGAAGCTGCAGAGAGACCCTGGTCGGTGGTCATGGTGTCAATGGATTTGTCCAATACGCCCGAGTAGCAACACGAGAACAACATGTTACAAACAGATCATACATAAGAATGAAAAGACGGCTGGAGCAGGAGGTCGCAATCCTAACTGTTCACACCCCCCGCGCGCTGCAGTGCTCGAGTTCCTTGCTGCCTCTTTCCCCGCCCCCGCATTCCTTTAATTATGCCTGTCTCGCGCTCAAAAAAGGAGGATAAATCGGTCTCCCCTCCTTCGGATGATCTCAAAGATCTTACCGAAACTGGAAAATGCAAGAGAAAGTGGGTACCTGCTTTTGCCGACCTTTCGCCGTTCGTTCCACGGCCTCGCGCCTATAGTACGCTGCCCCTCGTCCTAGGTTTTCGATTCTCCTCCCTGCCGTACGCTTGTTCGCCTCTAGAATCTACCTGTGACTGTATCAGTGTCGAGGTTCCATGTCATTACCATTTTTACCCGATACGTCAATTTTGACTCGAGACTGACTTAACCATTTTGCTTGTTTCTCAGGAGGCAATCTCAGAGTGCGCCGCAACGTTTATTCTTCTGTATAAACGATACTGATCCAGTGGGCTAGGCTGCGATGCTTGCCGTGCTCGCAAGGTACGATGTGCGCGTGAGAACCCGGACGACTCGAAGCAGTCTTGCAAACATTGCATCGCCCTCGCGATCCCATGCACTTACGACTATCAACCAAAAAAACGCGGACCGCCTAATTTGTAAGTCTATTGAGAAACCTGTGCGCTTACAGAAGCTATGAAATTGAAATTTTTCTGCGACCTTACTAGATACCTGAGGCGCTTGCAGGAAGCAGCCGCCGCCGCCGCCGCAGGTGGGGATGCGAAAAGAGAACCCAATGCCAATGAAGCCGACGCGTCTATCTCGCCGGTCACCTCAAACAATGCCCATGGAAGTCCCTCCCCGTCCTCAATACTATCACCGTCTATTCCACCATCGTCCGCGTCCCAATTCTTCAGCGATTCGAGCGTTGGGCCAATGTCCCCTCCAGCAATCTCTCCGTCACGCTATCCTATCGCAGCAGATAGCTACCACGCGCAATTTTCACCATCTTTACCCTCGCCATCGCTCAACATTCGTGAATCAGCTGCGAACGGAAACACCTTCCTCCCCCCACATCCATCCATGAAATCGGACGAGTATATGAACCCTCCACGAGATTCTTTCAGCACACCACAGGAGCCCTTCAGCACGTATCCCCTATACAACTGGTCATATCGGTCTCACCAAACTCTCTCCACGCCCATTCCTCCCTTGTCGCACTACTATCGACCACATCTACTCTCTGACCTTGCGCCCCGGCCAACCATCTCACTCATCATAAATCTCTTCTTCGACTTCGTTTACCCACTAACCCCTTGCATACACAAGCCGTCCTTCATGGCAGATCTTCAGGCACGCAGGGAGGAGCGCGATCCACTGTTCTTCGCGTTGGTCGCGAGCACCGTGGCGAGCACGCTAGTACAAATGCCGCGATCGTATCTTCCAATGGAGAGAACAGTGGTTAGAAAATTGGCGCAGACATGCCACGAGGCTAGCAGGCATATAAGCGTAGCATCGTATGATCCTCCAACCTCCACGCATGTTGTCATCCGCTACCTGTGCGCCATATGCATCCTACTTGCTCTGTCAACTGACTAAGACTGTGTATAGGGACTGCTGTTATCACTTCTGCGAAGGTCATGACGCAACCCAACATGCTGCCTTCGGCGAAGCTGCCCACATCGCTGTGACTCTCCGCATGCACGAAGAGGCCTCCTACGAGGGTCTTGATCCCATAGAGTGCGAGATTCGGCGCCGAACGTTTTGGCTCCTCTTTGGAGGTACGTACGCATCATCGTACCTTTCAATTCATTCCTAGGCGAGCATAGCTGATTGTAGCTTTCCCCACCCATCGCTTATCGGCGTTATAGCGGACAAGTCAATGTCGATCTTGCTTGGACGCCCAATCTGTCTTCGCGACGAGGATTGTACAGTGCACTTCCCAAAGGAGCTGGATGACGAGTGGTACGTCTGATTGCACACTCTAAACTATAACCGAGGATTAACCACCATTAATCCGACCCTGATTGCTCTTCTCCTTTCCCCGCATTTTCATATCCCGCCCCTCATGTCAATCTCTCACGTGTGTGCAGCATCACATCAAACGCGTACCTTCCCCAACCACACGGCAAAACGGCACTCGTATCCGGCCTCAATTACATCTCGCGCATATTCGCACTCCTCGGTGAAATCCTCGTGCGTATCCGTGTCGACAAACGTTCTCCCCCACAAGGACACTTTGCGACAGCTCGCTTGGAAGAAGTCCAGTCCCTACACGCCCGCATTCTCGCTGCATTGGCTCATGTTCCCGAGCCGCTCAGACTGAAGGGCCCACCGCAGGGGCATATGGGGCCCGAATATGGCGGAGATGGCTTCAAGCAGGCCACTTTCGCAGAGGTCAAAGATTTCTTCGACAATCCCAACGCATCTCGCGAGAACGCACTCAATCCGTTCATGGTGATGCAGGGTAATTTATTCGTTACTCAGGTAAGCGATCGTTCCTCTTCCTCTCTATTGTATGCCAATCTATCCTTTCGTACCAGCAACTGGTTCGCTTCGTGATTGAACAATACCGTGACGAGCTCATTACGTCGCTCCAAGGGCATATCGACGATGCGAAGGTTTCGCAAGGTCGAGAGGCCGTAGCCAGTGACCTCCTGAACATCCTGCACAGCATTCCCATCCAATCTATCGCTACAAACGGACCGTCTCTTGTGCGTAGCATCGTGACCGTCTGTACCCTTCGTAACTTAATTCGATCCCTGCCGTTCCTCCAGGTCCACAAAGTGCGGTTCGTGGCCTCTACGCTGCTCGATGCGGTTCGGAGAGCGGAGACTGCCCCAGTATCTGCGGCAAGGGCGCACGCATATCTATGTTCGTTGATCTTCCTTCCACACTCTTCTGTGCATGCATTTACAGTGGATTGGTCCACAGGGGACTTCCTATCTATATTATCGGAAGTAGAACGCAACTATTTGTGAGTGTCAATGTGCCATCCAACCTTCTCGCTGGACGATGTTAACCATGTGGTGCGGTAGATTGGACGACGACCGGGACGGCACATCCAGTGGAGACGGAATGCCACTCATGACATAGCATGACCACGCAGGTAGACATTGTCATCTCGCAAATTCTGCTCGGTTCTGTATCTCTCTCTCTTGTTTCTGGATCTGGCTCACTGATATACCATTTGCTTTTCGCTTGCTCTCTTGTTGTATTATGCTTCGTTTTCATCGTCTCCATCATGGGTCACCTACCTGTTGTATCAATTCCGCTGTGTACTACCCCATTCCACCAGTGCTGACGATCTTTTTCGAGTCTTCAGGCAAGCCTCTGCATAAATATTGGTTGCCGCTTTGTATCACAATCTTTTCATTTCTACAAACACCTTGTAGAATCCCACCCTTGGTTTCTCGGTTCTCCCGCGAGTGTGAGACATATACACGTAGTCGCCTATAGAGTCAATCCAGAGTTTTATTTACCCTGAAGAAAGAGGAACAAGCTGGTGCGGGGTAGCTAAAGCCGAACTCCGAGGCCGTCCAGTCGTTCGGCGCGTGTGGCGCATTTTGGGCGCGTATACCAATCTTTCAAGTTCTTCCGACTTCAAGTTGGCCTCAAGTTCAACGACTGGTTTTCTTTGTTTTCGAGCGCGCCTCAACATCGAATTGTTGAGTAAATTCCACCCCTTCTGCTTGAATACAGGTCTTCACATCCTAAAGCAAAGCCGGAACAGCGAAAACGGTGTTCGAGTTCAGCCTCACTGCATACGAACGTTCATATCGCCGGCCAGTGGCATAACAGCTCAGTGATTGTTGGTCATGTCGACACACGATGTTGGGACTAAGAGTGCACCTGTCCATATCACGGAAGGTATGCAGATACCACATGATACGGCCATGTCACCATTGCTATTTTATGCTAATCCAGCATATATCTGACCATCGTCTACGATTGAGCAGATGAGGCCGCCCTTTACGATCGACAAATTCGATTATGGGGACTGGAAGCGCAGCAAAAGTACGTTTTCTCTCTTTCGGACCATGCCAGGCGGCGGTGATATTGAAACGCGTATCTTTGCACCAGAATGCGCAACGCGACTATTCTCATTGTTCGGCTGAGAGGCACTGCAACTGAGGTCATCAAAAATATCGTTTTGGCTGGCATTGGGAAGCTGATCATTATTGACGGCGATACCGTCGCCGAAGAAGACCTCGGAGCGGGATTTCTCTACACAGACAGCGATGTAGGCAAGAAGGTGAGGATTCTACATAATTGAAAGCCTCCTGCTCCTACGGTGAATATCTGGTTAATTGTCGGCGCACCCCTGATTCGTCTCCCAGAGAGTGGATGCGGCCAAATCGAGGATCGAAAGCTTGAACCCCCTCGTCGTGGTCGAGTCTCACTCCACGACAACATTACTGGACCGCGAACGTTTAGACACCACGGTACAATCGGTCGACCTTGTATGTGTCACTGATTGGGGCAGAGATGGACTGGTGAGTGGCCGCCCAAATTTAACAAACGTGGAACCGCACTTACTTGGAACTTTTCGGCCTCGGTTTCCTGTCCATTTTGGTCTCCTTCTAGATTCGCTTGAATGAAGCTTGCCGGAGGTTCGGAAAACCCTTCTATGCTGGGGGCACATATGGCCTCCTTGGGTATATATTTGCCGACCTTCTCAAGCATGAATACATCATCACGTTAGTCATTTTTCTTCTCCCGCAATCACCAGACCCCGCTCCTCACACTTTGCTTTGGTGTCATTGCTCCCCCTTCAACATACGTGACCACAGCGACCGCTCAGCTCCGAAGGAGGCGCCCAAAACAGTGAAGACGTCTACCATATACGCTCCACTCCACATTGCCCTGCGCCATCGATGGAGCCATTTGACTAAAAGGCAGACGAAACAGCTCAATCCCGCGGTGGTGTATGCTGTACTCGGTAATTACCCAAGTTGAACCTCAAGCCAAGCGCCATGACTGAATGGAATACCGAAATAGCTATCTGGGAATATCAGTCCTCCCATCGCGGAGAGCTTCCGGACGACATCAGCCATGCACAGGACCTTGGAAAGATCGCCAATGGCCTACTCTCGGCAGCGGATGTCAATCAACAGATCATCACAACAATGCCGAACGATCTCATCGAGTAAGTTGGGCTATACTATAGTGCCCTCTCTAACGTCTGACACGCTTTATGACCTGCACAGGGCTTTATCGACGACTGCGAAGCACGAATTTTCGCCCGTGTGCGCTGTCGTCGGAGGCATGCTGGCGCAGGACATACTGAAGGCACTCGCTGCACGTGAACCCCCCATTGCCAACTTCTTCACATTTGATGGGAACACCGGCGGAGGTACTGTGTGTGCCATGGGCATGCCCGGGCCTTGACTATGTATAAATGAAAAGCTTTTCCCTACTGTAGGTCATCTGCATGTTAATATGAACCCTTTGGCTATGCAGCAGGGGACCACCACAACCCAAATAGGGCACCCCGTGCGGGATCCTTGAGCAGTCCGGGTCAAGGCGACCTGCCCTGGGCTTGAGCCGCTGACCTACTATTTTATATGCCGCTGGGAAGTTTTTCCAAGGTCCAGAGCAATTTCCGGCGAAATGCAAAGATCTAATGGTCAGTCCCTAATCCCTCGCTTCCGGTCAGTCCCCGGCGCGGGCCACTTGCAGTCAGCGCCAGTAGAGCAGACGACTATCATCACTTTTCCAAGGGGTCACATCGATCCTGCCTTTCATGATGGAATTTCACTTTCTGGGAAATACATACTGATATTACTTGGCTCGCACTGGCGAGCGCTCATTGGAGAGGATTCACTGTTCAGTGCTATGCATCCAGCGCAAGTCGTACTGTACGTTCATGCTACCTCGTAGATATTCTCGAAGATGTGGCAATGTAGAAGCGCAGTAGTCAATATCGCTCGACGAAAGACTCACAATATTAATACTCGGGGCCTTGGGTATGATAGTACAGCTCCCGCGGGAAACCGGAGAATACATTCTCAGTAAACACTCAGCGTTTGTGTAGAAAAAACACAGTTAGTAGATAGAGGTTTGTAGGCTTGCGACACACGTCGATACCCTCAGACAAAACCCAGTAGTACATGCTCAGCCCCTAGTGCATTCATACAGTCAGTCTCATTCTTTGAACGAGCGGCACCGGATTACGTTGTTGTCGCGAGTACAGCAGCTTTTGTTGCTGCGGATCGTGGCGTGATGGAGGCCTTGAAGGGAAGCGGCGATCTATAGCAAACGCTTAATAGTGCTGGTCATCGTGAAGGTAGAGTACTCACACCAAGGTTCCCGACGGTGTGAATTCGCCGGAAGGGTCGATATATGCCCCGTCTTCATCGACGGATTTCCCAATGTCGAACATGGCTAGTATAGACGCGATTATGATCCATGACGACGACATAGCCATGTAGCGGCCAGGACAAATGCGACGTCCAAAGCCGAACGCGGCTAGTTCTGGATTCCGGATGGTAGCATCAAGTTGCCCATCCGCCGTCAGATACCGCTCGGGGTTGAACTGCGAGGGATTGGGGTAGATATTCTCATTATATAGCATCGCCCTGCAATAATTACAGTCAGTTGTCAACTGGGGTGTTCCCAGAAAGGCTAGAGTGCATTTTCAGAGATACACGAACCAGATATTCGGAATGACTATGGTATTGCTTGGGATACGGTATCCATTGTAAGCATCTTCGTCCCTCACAAGATGCGGAAGACCTTTAAGAGCACGCATCACATAAATTTATCTCTCGAACTAGCAAAGTATTTCAAAACACACCTTGCGGGACAGACGGCCGCCATCTGAGTAGCTCCTTCAGCACGGCTTTGACATACGGCAATGAGTTTTCATGCTCGAAGCCAGGCAGGTGACCATGGCCGACAACGTCATCGAGCTCCTTTTGCGCTTTGACTTGGACGTCGGGATTGAAAACCATTGCGAGAATGAATGTTCTGACCAGTGTCACTATCTACAGAATTGTTATTTAAGCCCTACACATAACTTGAGAAAGCGGGGAAAGGGAACGTACCGTGTCGGTTCCGGCTCAAATACAATGCATTTCAGACCGTGGGCGGACTTGATGATAAATGCTACGATACCTTCATACATTGCCGCGGCCGTCGCTTTAATCAAGTACTCCTGGTAATCTCTATCTGTCACGTCATCACTTCGAATATTTTCCAGGCATTTCGATACAAAGGATGGGGTCGAGCCACCATCCATCTTGAGCAAGAAAGTCAGCTATCTCAAGAGATGGGTAAGATATAGAAACGGGCAAACATGTGCCTTCCTGGAAGCTTCATACGGCAGATTGAAGACATCGTCTTGCAGCTTTCGCCACTCCCTGGCCTTCCGCTTGAATCCGGCTCCAGGCATCCATTCTGGGACATACTTTACTGTAGTTCGACTTTCAATGAAGAGGGAATCAGAGAATAGAGATAAAACAATACGCACAGAACGGCAAATAGTCTACATAGAAGGAGCCCGGAGCAGCCGCCATGAAGAGAGAATCGTTGGCGATATGTGCCGCCCTAATGTACTCATCATTGCGGGGCTTGATTTTGATACCATACGAAGTGTCCATTATCACACCTCCAGCCATACTGTGTACGCTCAAACTGAGAAACGATACGTATGACAGTGAACAAGCTCACTGGTGGAGATGTTCATCGAAGTCTTCGGGAGACGTGACAAACCGCCGAAGGAGATCGTGGGCAGCCTCGATTTCTAGCGGTCTGAATTGCATTGCGGCTTGCGGGTGGAACTCGCGGTGGAAGAGACGACGTAGCGCCCGCCACCGCTCTCCGTAGGGAGCGAAGGCCATCATCCAATCCCATCCCATCCTGTTGCCAAAAAAAATGAGTATATAGTCTGTGTTGAATCGATTGATGGACCTACAGCTCAGACACCATGATCGAAAGTGGCCTTCGTCTCCGCATTAGACGAGCATCATGCCAGGAGAACGCGACACATTACCTGCCAGAATAGTTCGAAGAGCGTCGTTCTAACAGGTCGTTTGCTGCTTTCGAAGAATTGAGAATTATCATCGGCGTGCCAGCCAAATTGACGTAGATGATGTCCGATCCTAAATTCTCAGTAAGTAACCCGTCTAGATGGTCTCCGCACAGAGGAGACTCACCAAAGGCTCGTCCCCATTGCTCGTACACCTCAGGTTCGTGACGCGTTGGCATCTGAAAGATATTCCCAAGTATGGGAAGTGGTTTAGGCCCTGGTGGTAAAGGCAGCCTCGAGTACGATGGCTGGTATCTCCGCTTGAAGTGCAGATATGCCAGTAGGGAGAGTATAGATAACGTCGCTACGAGGTTGAGATCTAACATGGTTAGTTGAAGAACGTGGACCATGGCTGTTCATCGTCCATCATATATACGCGTTCGTCAGCCTCACGAGAGGCACAGGCGCAGGCTGACTACTGCATGCACACATGTCATGTCCTGGAGCATATCAGGAAGCCCTCGCAATCGCATCTTTCAAGGGCCCAAGCCAGAATAGTGAGCACTCTCTCACACCATTGCAACGGCCAATGGGCAGCCACCGGGATAGAGCCTGCGGGTGCACTCACCAGGAGTACGATAGCATACCATCCATGCGGGCATCTGTTTTGAAGGCTTGCCTCTCATATTCGATCTAGCAGCCCCGGCAGGTTACCTGGGCTGCAATTCAATTTCAGTAAATGCTTGACGGCAGTGAAGAGAACCTTCTTACGCAACGCAAACTACAATCTCGCTACCCAAAAGAGCTAGTTCAGTGATTTGCAGTATGAGTGAGATTCGTAGAACAGAGTGATACCAACTCATCCCCACTAAAGTTCTATCGGACACCTGATCAATAGCAACACCTCTATGAACAGAGCCAAACCATATACAATCGTGTCGCCGCCGGAGAAGGGCACTCAATCGACGCTCGTGAGACTCCCCAGCGACGTGCGCTCGCTCCCAAGTTCCGTCGTCTCCGTCTCCGCCACGCTCTCCTCATCATCATCTTCCACCCTCTCGCCCTCCCTGCGCCGCGCACCGGAAGGCGTGGGGACGGGTGTGCGGTCGCGCTCCCGGCTGCCGAATATGCCGGCACCTTGGTGGGGTGGGAGGTCGTTGAGCGCGCGCACGATTTAGGACGGAGCAGGTGGCGAATCACCGTTTATGGAGGGCCCTAGCGAGGGCCGGCGGGGAGGCGTCGAGGCGGCCCACGAGGAGGTGCGCATGCGGGATTCCGCGGCGGTGAATGTGCGATTGCCTTCTGCGTGGTCATCTGCGTGGTCGTGATCATGGTGGTCGTGGTCGTGGTCGTGGGCATGATGCTCGTGGTCGTGGCTGTGATCATGGGCGTGGCCATTATGATGATGATAGCGGGACTCATCCCCCGATGCGTGTGTGTGTGCATGGGCATGGGCATGTTCTTCAGGTTGCTCGCGGGGCTCCGGCACGTCTGCGGGTACAAAAAGCTCCTGCTGCTCATACTCGTCCAGCGGCTCATCCAGTTCCGGGGGGACCGTGCCCGGCTCGCGATCTATAGGTTGCGTGGGTATACGGTGAATGAGTCCGAATCTGCAAAATTGCGGAAAGCGTCAGAGGGGAGGATACCGATACTGCTGTGCGCATGGCCTACCCGAAGACACATCCTAGCAGCCCTTCTCCACCCCAGTGTCGGTTGGGCACTAAGACTACTTCCCTGATTGTGCTACGTGCAAACATGAGAAGAGGTGACCAAGTCACGAAGACAGCACGTACTCAAAGTCATGAGAATAGACATAAACTCGCAAAGGTTTGTCGACATGCTGCGGTCGATAAATAATAGCTCGAAGACGAAAGCGAAAGAAATTAAAACGCACTGCTTCAACTAGGTCGTAGAAGTCGCCTTCGGCACTAAGGACGCCTCCTGACCACCCGATTATCCAGTCACCGTACGGTACCAGGCCTGCACTTTCCGCAGGGCTACCTTCCAGAACGTCCATGACATGCCAGACATTTTCCACGGAGAGCTCTGGCTCACACTACGGCAGCATAAGCCATTGGCACCGCGAATGTGCTATGAATACGCACCATGCGCATACTGAGACCCAGTAAGGATGGTTGCGGCTCAGTTTCCGGTTCTCGAGCATTTGGAGATACTGTATGGGATGACCATCCGCGAGAGGGTATGATAGGTACAACTGTAAAGTAGCGGTATTTAGTGGAACGCAGCTCCGAGGCAACGCGACGTAACATACCGCGTGTCGTTTTCGTCTTGCTATTCCAGACGAGCAGATTTAGCCTCTGGTTCTCGTGACTCTCGACGATCCTCTCGAGTTTCGCCACATCTATGTGGTCGTGCGCGGACGGTGAAAGCGCATTGCCCTCGAATCCAACTATGAAATCGAAGAACGGCTCGATTGTGGTCTGCGATGCGGGCGACGATGGCGTGACGCGTAATACGTGTAGGGCGCGTGTCGGCGGATGGTTTTGAGATGGCGTTGACTGCCCTGCGCCCATTTTTGTTTCGGCAAGAACCTAGCGTGATTGCTGCGGGAAGACGTTTGCCAGCAGGTGTCTGTAGTCCGAAGAGGGAGAAGTATGCGCAGTGTTGCACAGACAAGAGGTACAATTACCACTAGAGCGACTGAACTTGGAAACAGAGACGGTAGAATACAAGCCGAGAAGAGGACGGACCGACGCTGTAGTAATGAGCTGGGTGTCCGAACGCGTCCAAACATACGGAGGATGCTGTATGGTCGGCAATCGGATGTGTAGCCGAGGCGTATTTTGAACGCCGGCGACAATGTCCCAAATTCATCGTCAAATTCATGAGAATGAGTCGGAGCTCTGACGTGGAGTACACTGCATTAAAGGCACAAATCTCTCACTGGACTCCGCTGAGGTTGTCCCAGAGAACTTGGCCCTTTTAAGACTTCCTGGAGCGCAAGGGGCTACACCGGCGAGTGTAATTGTTTAGAGTAGAGAAGATTCGACACAGTTTCTGGATAGCATAGATATGCGGCTACGATAGCACCATCGATAGCAATCTGCATTGTATTTTTGAGAGACTGCAGTCCTGAGTATCCAGATTCCAAATTTCCGAATGTGCGGTGACGCAAAGGGGGCTGACTGCGTCGGAACGGAGGCTATGCGGCGTGGCTTTCCCGTTCTGGCGGTCAGTTGGCCTGGCTCCTGCGACTCTTTTCCTAGCCAGCGCCTCTTTCGTTTGCGTCAACCTTAGGTCCAGCCTTCTTTCGCCCCGCTCCTTGTCCTCATGGCGAAGACTCCTCGCCGCGTTCCCCCTCCTTCTCAGGACTACTACGCGGTTCCTCAGAGTCCTCATTCGAACGCTGCAATGCACGCTCACCAACACACAAATTCGATACCCACAACCTCAGGTTACATGCGTGCAGGCTCCACAGACCACCAGAGGAACGGAGTCACGCAGGGCGTCGCCACAGGCGCGATCGGTGGGGGTTATGGTCCATATTCAGTGAGCAACTCTCTTGTCGCGATATAGGCGCACGACTGACTGAACCCCTGCACAGTATAACCCAGCACCGGCGCCAGGCAGGGATTACAATCCCTCACGCTTCAGCGCAGCTCCATCTGAAGTTTCCGTTAACGACAATGCACCGCAGGCGTCTTTACCCAATACGTCTACTGTGCCCCCATATCTATGGGATACGAAAGACCCTGACCTAGACGATGCGTTACACAACCCTGATCCACGACGGGATGCCAACCTCGGCAGCTCATTCACACTTTTCTCTTGGCGTGGATGGGCCAACGCGTCGGCACTCGTCGTCCTTGTCGCCGGCCTCATAATCCTCTTCGCCGGCTACCCCATAATAGCCTTCTACCGTTCGCAGGCTGCGTCCGTCAGCGGCCAAAATTTCGGTGGTTTCAATGCGTCGGGGCAGATCCCCCAACTCCAGGGCCTCCGTGGTCTCATCGACCCCGACACAGATTCGTCCGTGCACACACGCACCGGCACAGACGGAAAGAAGTACCAACTTGTGTGGAGCGACGAGTTCAACACGGACGGACGGACGTTCTGGCCGGGTGACGATCCCTATTGGGAGGCAGCCGACCTCAACTACTGGCCCACGGGCGATCTCGAGTGGTACGATCCTCAAGCGATTACCACTGCGGATGGCAAGCTCGTTATCACCATGACTGAGCAGCAAACGCACAACCTCAACTTCCAAAGTGGCATGCTCACTTCGTGGAATAAGCTTTGCTTCACGACCGGATACGTTGAAGTCTCGATAAGCATGCCCGGCTCACCGACAGCGCCCGGTCTTTGGCCCGGTGCATGGACGATGGGTAACTTGGTGTGCACTCGCATCCTGTGGTTCTCAAAGTGAACAATGCTAACATCTCCACAGGGACGCGCAGGATACGGTGCAACGACGGAGGGCACATGGCCGTACAGCTACGATGCCTGTGACGTTGGAACTTACCCGAATCAAACGGACAAGTCTGGGAACCCTGCCGCGGCCACCACTGGTGGCAACGGCGGTGCACCCGTGTCCTTCCTTCCAGGACAACGGCTCTCCTCGTGCACCTGCTCCGGGTCAGACCATCCTGGCCCAAAAACCAGTGTCGGTCGCGGCGCCCCCGAGGTTGATATCATCGAGACACAAATCGACGTATCGAAATTCCAGGGCCAGGTGTCGCAGTCCAACCAGGTCGCACCGTTCAATTACCAGTACAATTTCGTCAACACGACGCCCGCGACGACTATTTACGACTCGAGTCAAACGACATGGAACACATACAAGGGTGGCCAGTACCAGCAGGCGCTCTCCGCTCTCACGTATATAGATAGTGCCAACTACGGTGGCACCGGGTATGCGACATATGGGATGGAGATGTGGAGTGACCCGTCGAATAGGGATGATGGATATATCACCTGGTTCAGTGCTGGCCAGAAGTCATGGACGCTGACGTCGGCGAGTCAAGGGCCTGACTCCACTGTGGGTATCAGCCAACGTCTAATACCTGAAGAGCCTATGGTGGGTCTGCTCATTCTATCCTTGGGACATCGCTGACTGTCCTCTGTGCTTAGTACCTCATTCTCAACTTGGGCTTATCACGTCAGTGTAGTCTCCTCTCTGCTGTCTTCACTTACTAACATACAAACATGCAGCGTCATTCCAAGCACAAGACTTCAAGCATCTCGTCTTCCCGAGTAAAATGTACATCGACTACGTACGTGTTTACCAGCGGGAAGGTGTAAAAGAGGGCGTTACCTGCAACCCTTCCGCGCACCCGACGACGGACTACATCAACAAGTGAGCCCTTTTCTCAAAACGCCCTTTACACAACGCTGACCATCACTCGCAGCCACATCAACGCATATACGAACCCGAATCTAACGACATGGGCGCAGGCGGGATACAAGTTCCCCCGCAACTCGGCATATGACGGATGTTAACTTAACCATACCCTCACGACCCTGCGACACGCTGTACACAACCGCACGCTATGACACGCCACGACGGCAATACCACGCCAACACGGAACCCCGCCCCGAGCACGGACTCTGCCCTATACTCTAATCTACCCCCTGTTTGTTTGCTACACTTGCACACGGCCTATTCCCCGTACGTGTAGTACTTACTCACCCCCTCCTCTGCACCTTAGCACTAGCATAGCATCGCAAACTGTACAGCCAGCCATCGTCGTAGTACTTGCATCTATTATCCATTATCAGGACTCTTTTCTTGTTCGCGTTTCCCCCGATTCTTTTGTTTCTTTCGTGCTTGCAGGTGAATAGACGGATCGCTTATGTATCATCCCCTTGTAGATGGTAGGTAGTCGATTATCTTATCTCTTGAGTCCCAGCTGATCGCAAGTCTACGCGAAGTCTACAAGTGTAAGTACCTAATTTCTAAGTGCATACTATGCTGTCCATGCTTTACATGCTTTACACGAAGCTCATGAGACGACAGCGTAATTGTCTAAACTCTCTATGCAGGCGACCCATCTACCACCGTGCCAAGTCGCGACAGTCTCCCACTCTTCCGGGACGTTGGTCTTGAACCACCCTAACCACGACGCCAGTGTCAGGTCAGCGTACGACACGGTGTTTCCCATGATATACGGCATGACAGGCCCGTTGGCTTCCAACCACCCATTCACCATATCCAGCCCTTCCTTCATCGCCTTCATATGTCCAGCACGCCGGGCGCTCCCGGGCGGCGACACGTCTTCCAATCTCATCCCGAACCGCGCCTCCCTGGTGCGGCGGAAGTACTCCTCGCTGTGCGGGTGGAAATGCGCGCATGTCGCAGCTATGCCGACATGCAACCACGCAGAAAGGACGGGCGCGAACGCGTCCTGGAACGCGTGTTGCAGTGCGCGCGATCCCGCTGGGAACAGGGCTGGCGTCGTAGGATATGTCTCATCGAGGTATGTCGCGATCTTTATCGAGTCTGAGACGACGGCGCCAGTTGAATGGTCGTTGATTACTGGCAAGGTATAAGACGGGTGCCCGTTGTCGTTGACGGACGTCGGTGGTGCGCCAATACGCGTACACAGGCTCTCGATTTCGGGGTATTCGACCCATACGGTTCTGTACGGGATTCCTTTGTAGTTCAGGGCGTACCTGGATGTGAAGTTGGTCCGCCGGGACTTTGGTACAAGTCTATCGTTGGCTTACCTGACTTTCCAGGTGTTCGGAGACGAGGCGTTCTTGGGATTTGTGCTCGGAATATCGTAAAAGGTGAGTGGGGGAGTCATGTTCTACACGAGTGCTGATAACCAAACACTTTGAAGGTGAGTACACTGATTCAAGTTGTTTTAACTTTAGGGTTTCGTGACGGCTGAGTCCTTTCAGGCTTTCAGCGAAGCAAGTTCCGCTCGATACAAGAGCGCGAGTCTCGTCGTCTCGAGTCGCCCGTGTCCCAAGGGACAAGTTGTAGCGACTGCACTTAGGCAGCCGCAGACATAGCTATAGGCCACCGAGTGGCACTCGCAGAGAAAACGTTTAGGCAGCAGGCTCCTCTCCTTTGCGTGTTTATTACTGGAGCGGTGTGTACTTATGGCGCTTGATTCTCTGGTGCGCCGCAGATCAGCTCATCCAATCAAAGAAAGGACTTCTACCTCGAGCTACCCTGTCTCAAAATGAGTAGGCCAAGCAGGTGTAAAAGCACAAATTCAAATGAATTGACAAAAAGGCGTAAATAGTGGTGACATGTAGTATTCCAGGTTCCAAAGCTCAGAGTCATAACTATAAGCAACACGGTTCGGATTGAACCAAAGGCGCCAGATAAAACGCTTAATGGGAGGGGGGACGGGGAAGCACTGGTATCAGGATGGATGTTGTGTTTGAACAGGGGAATAAATGCAATGGATAACAAGGTAAATACAAGGAAAAGAACGGACAGGAAGCGGGTCCCCAGGGGTAGGAACACCAATCCAGAGGGATGAATAACTTCCGTCTTGCGCTGCTGCCATCTTCTGCACAATCTAATGTGTGTGCGTGCGGTTGGCGTGCCTGCTGACTCTCCTGCTGTTATGCACGATGGGCACGGGGAAGTTGGCCACTGGCAAGGGTATGCCCGAAGGCTCAGCGAAGCGGCGCTGGACGGTGTTGGTAGGAGATACGTGTTGGATGGAGGAGCTCCCGGCGGTCGAGGCGGCGGCAGAGGAGGATGCGACCTCGTTGGCGGAACCGCCGAAGGCCTTGGGCGCGTTGTGTGCGGTAGATTTGTGTGCGGCGTATGCGCCAAGGGCGATAGCACCTGCGATGCACTATATGGGATTGTTTAGCACTGTAATCGTGAGAGGAATGAAAGGAGACGTACGACGAAGAGGAGCATGCCCACAACCCACACCCAGCGAGAGAGTCTGGTTGTGCCATTCTGAGTCTTTTTAAGCCAGGAACTGAGAAGACCATCAGCAATGAATTCCCGAATACAGATTCCAGACGACAATACCTCTGGTACGGTTTCTGTTGTTCCTCTTTGACGACCATACTGAACCTCCTCCAGAAATCATCGCCTTTTTCGCCACGCTTAGGGAGGAGGTCATCCTCGCTACCACCACGCATGATCGCGGTATTGGAGAATTTCACATTCTCTCGTGGGGCGGGGGATTTGCTCGGACGCGCAAATACGGGTGTAATGGGCGTCAAGGGCGCTTCAAGCGGGTGCGGAGTGCGCGGCGCCCCAGGGGGCGAACGCGCACCATTGTAGCCGGGCGACATGGCGGGGGGCGGAGCCCGAGGATTCCCAGCTACACGAAGGGCGGAAGGCACCTGGGACATCTGCGGCTGTTGCGTCGCAGCGGGGTTTGGGCGAGAGAGGTTGAGAGCAGCAATTGGGGCTGCGTAACCGGGACGGGGGGCCGCGATGGGTGATGCGGCTGGTTTCG
This sequence comes from Plicaturopsis crispa FD-325 SS-3, assembly GCA_000827205.1. Classification (NCBI taxonomy): domain Eukaryota; kingdom Fungi; phylum Basidiomycota; class Agaricomycetes; order Amylocorticiales; family Amylocorticiaceae; genus Plicatura; species Plicatura crispa. The sequence goes on along the minus strand of KN832564.1, from coordinate 871,498 downwards.
CATGGTCGTCGTCGTCATCGTCAGCCATGTTCATAAAGCCCTGGCCGAGTGCGTCGGAGCCCGATTCTCGTTGAGCGTCTTGGATGTAGTTGTCGTATCTGTGTAGGACGTGTGAGCACAGACAGAGGTATCCCAGACGGATTACTACTCACACATTGTAAGCTGAGGTGCGAGCATTGGGGTCGGGTGCTGGTTTCTGGCGGATCCGAGGCTGAGGCGCTTGGGGGGCTCCGTATGCAGAGTCTGGTATATCCGTCGCGAAGGGGGGTCTCCCCGCGAGGGGTGCGTTTCTTGCTGGGGACGACATGCAGTATATGTTATCGCGGATGGCTGGCAAGGGCCCGGCGAGCAAGATAAATGTGCAGAAAACGAAGAGAAAGAGAGTGGAAGCCTCGGTGATACCAAGGCAGTGTCAGCAGTAGTGAAATGCTAGACGGGAAGAGAAAAAGAAAACAGAGGATGATGAGAGGAAAGAGAAAGACGTGGGCACCGACAAAAGTGCCAGGCTAAATCAAGAAGAAGGATCACAACGGTGGACTCGCGAACTTCGTGGAGACGTAACTTCGGTGCGATTGCAATTGCTGGCTCCAAACTCACAAACTCAAATTTGCTCAAGTCTTTTGCCTTTATAGCTAGCATATGTTCTGTATTTCTCGCTACTGACATATTTTGCGATGCAGAAACGCGTTTTTTTCAAGGAAAAAGACGCGCTGTGAAACAGTTGAACGAGACAACGGTCAGCCGCGGGAGAATGCTTCTGCGTGGGAATATTGCCTTGCTATTCAGGGAATTTGTTATTCTATCCGAGACGCGTCAAAAGGCGCGTATCCTAAACTCTTTCCACTACCGTCTCCTTCACCTTCAATGGCCAAGCGCAGAGCAGCAGCAGCTAGCGACAACGGCGACTCTTCGGATGCTACGCCCGCCTCTAAGCGTGCCCGCACGCAGGATAGCGACGACGAGGGAGACAACCCTGCCCCGTCTGGACGCGAGGCGCGTGGCAAGGGTAAGAGGAGAGCGCGACGGAACCACGAAGATGAGGACGACGAGGACGAGGAAGTCGGTGCTGCGCCCGTTGATAATGAGGAGGAGAAGCAATTTGAAGAGACCCACGAGGAGCGCATTCGTGCAGCTATCGAGGCTAAGCGGAAAGTGCACGGAGTAGGTTCCTTTCGCGTTCTACATTCCATAGTAGCATCATGGTCTGATTTATATCTGTCCAGGGCGTCGCAGAGATGGGAATTATCGAGTCCATCGAAATGCACCAATTCATGTGCCACAAGTACTTGACGTTCACATTCGGGCCCCAGATAAACTTTATCATCGGTCACAACGGAAGTAAGTTCGCAACATCATATCTCAACGAGCAATACTGTTGACACGCGATATAGGTGGGAAGAGTGCAGTTCTTTCGGCGATCACTGTCGCACTTGGAGGCAAGGCAAACTCTACTGGCCGTGGCAACGGCCTCAAGTCATTCATCAGGGAGGGTCAAGGGTACGTTCATCTTTGCTACTGGATCAACGCGACATACTCAACCCATGACAGGGTCTCGGAAGTCACGATATCCTTGAAGAACCAGGGCGATGAAGCCTTCAAGCCGAAGGAGTACGGCAAGTCGATCGTCATCACGCGTCGGTTCACGAAGGAAGGTTCCTCGTCCTGGAAGATCAAGTCTCGCGAGGGCAAGGTCATCAGCACCAAGAAGGACGAGCTCGCCGCCATCTGCGACCACATGAACATTCAAGTCGACAACCCCATGAACGTCCTTACTCAAGACGCCGCCAGACAGTTCCTGAGTGCCTCGGCTCCGACAGACAAGTACAAGTTCTTCTTGCGCGGTACTCAGCTCTCGCAGCTCTCTGAAGAGTACGACACATGTCTCGAAAACATCACCCAGACGGCGAAGGTTCTGTCCCAGAAGAAGGAGGCGATTCCCGACCTGAGGCATGCCTTTAGGGAGGCGACAACTAGATTCGAAGAGGCCAGCAAGGCTCGCGAACAGAGACATAGGGCTGACGAGCTTAAGAAAGAGCTCGCTTGGGCACATGTCGCCACCAAGCAACTGGTAAAGATTTGCTCATTTTCTTTCCGAGGCCGCGTGTCTAACAATGGGTATGACAGGAAATGGAGAAGAAGATCGAAGAGGTAGCGAAGGCCGAGCGTCGTCTACCCAAGATTCGTGAAAGTCTCGAGCAAGCCGAGGTATGATCATCATGTCGTCCGGTTACGTCTGTGCTAAAGTGACCTTTGCTTCGCAGGCCGAATTCCAGGCTGCCTCGGAGGCAGTCGAACGCTTCGAGCAAGAACATCATGACCTCGGCGACGTCGAGGACTTGATTGCAGCCAAGCGCGACGTGCAGGAGAAGATGCGCGGGAATAAGAACAAGATTAACGAGTTTAGGGTGCGGGTCATCGTTCGTTTCTTCAACATACGTTGACTGAGAATATCCTTCTTCCAGAACGACGAGAATCTTATGAACCAGAGCTTAAAGGGCTGCAACCAGCAAATTGACGATTACAAGGAACGCATTGCGGAAGAGTCTAGGCGCATGGAGAAGCACACGCAGGGCAAGCGCGACGAGATGAACCGCAAGCTCGCGGCCGCCCGTGACCACGTCCTTGTCGCCGAGGCCGAGCACCATAACATCCTGCAGCAGAAACGCGAAAAGATAGCTGAACTTGAAGCCGCCAAAGCGCAAGGGCAGCCAGCGGAGATGCAGAAGCAAGAGGCCCAGCAGCGGATCACAGCCTGCGACGGGCAGATCGCCCGCTGCCACGAGCAAGAGCGCAACAACCTCGCACCCTTCGGTAAAGGCATCAGGAACGTCATCGCGCAGATTGCGCAAATGCGGTGGCAGGGCGAGGTTCCCGTTGGGCCCCTGGGCATGCACGTCAAGATGAGGGATCAATCGTGGGCAGACCTGATGCGCGTCCAGATCGGAGGGTTAATGTCGGCATTCGCGATCACGGATACCAGAGACAAGCAGCAGCTGAAGAACCTCTTGAATTCATCGGGAAAGTGAGTGCAAGCGAATAACATGTTGGATGCCATCGTTAATCCTTGTGTCTTTAGTGGGAACGCTAGTATCATCATTTTCGCGAGAGACCTGTTCGACTTTAGTCACGGCGAACCCCCGTCCCATTACCCTACCATGCTTCGCGCTCTTGAAGTGAGTTGCACGTCCTGTTAGTTGACTACTTATTCACGAATCTTCTAGATCGACGACCCATATGTTCTTCGCGTGTTGATCAATCAAGCTAGAATAGAGCGGACATTCATGGCACGTACCCGCGGTGAAGCGGACGAACTGCTCTCAACGGTTCCGGGAGGGGGTACGGCGATCACCACAGACCTGTTCAAAGTGGTCAGATTCTCGTACGTGTCAGTTGAAGTGTGTGTCGACTTGTATAACCCATTTCTCTCCATACAGGGAAGGAGGGGGTTCCTCGACCACGGTGTCTGGACTGCGGAGAGACGACCCGAGGCACATGCTCTTCCACGACAAGAACGTTGCTAATCAATTGCAGTTCGTCGGCACATTCATCGCCCCTTAGCTTTGTTTGCTGATTATACCGTCTAGGCAATGGCAGGACCAGAAGGCCGCAGCAGAAGCGCAATACCAAACTGCTGTGGAAGCCATCAACCGCGCTAGGACCGTACACTCTGAAGCAAGTCGGGCCCTCAATGCCCTCAATGCAAGTGCTACGATTATAACCCCTTCAGGCGCATGCTAAACCTACCGCCCTTAGATCCAAGACAAACAAGCCTATGACAGGGTTCGTAGCGCGAAGGCCGCTCATAGTGCTTTGCAAGAAGAGGCCAACGAGGAACTGCCCGTCGGTATCGCGGCCCTGCAATCCGCCTTACAGGTAGGCCGCATGTGATGATATAGCTATTTGCCATACTAACCTTCAAGCATTTTCTAGGAAGCCGAAGAGGAGAAAGCGTCCATTCTCGAGCAGTTCAAGGCCTTGCAGGAACAGAAGGCTGAGGTCAACGCAGCGCAGCAGCCTATGCTCGTGCAGCTGAACGAGTACAAAGCCCAGATCGACGCTTTCGAGGAAAAGCGCGTTGCTGTTATGGTAAATTCCTTTTCTCTCGCTTGCTCACCGGTGTAACGGGACTGATTTTAACATGTACAGACCAAGATTGAGGAAGCTGTCGGAAAGCGTCTACTGGCCCAGAGCAGTAAGGCCCATTACGAAAGTAAATTGAAGGAAGAAGAGAAGAAGGTGCAGGAAGTGCAGGAGATTGCCCAAACTCTCCAAACCGAATTCGAGGTACGACGATCCGGAAGTTGCCAATACATGTCACGACTGAATGTCTTCCTGCAGAATTGGACTAAGAGAGCTGAAGAATATTGCGAGCGCGTGCCTAACCCACGCAAGGTTGATGTTGTCCAGCGGAATCTTGATTCAGTTACCGCAGCTCTGAGAGAACGTGAGAAGAGGTTGGTCGTCCTTTACCGTCGTCAGCGACAATCGTGCTAAACTGCCTCCTAGACATGGTGCAACAGTCGAAGAGATGACCATCGAGGTCAACCGAGCGAGGGCGAACTTGAACTCTGCCGAGAAGGACCTCAAGAACATGACGACCCTTAACAAGGCAAGTACTGGAATGTCAGAGCTTGCGTAGTTTCTCATCTCTCTTCAGGCCTTGAAGTCGTCCTTAGTGGTGCGCCTGGCTAAATGGCAAGAGTTCCGTCGCCATATTGCCCTGCGTTGCAAGCTGGTGTTCCAGTACCATTTGTCCAACCGAGGTTACTACGGCAAGGTCTTGTTCGACCATATGGCTGGCACTCTGCAGCTCAAGGTATGCATTCCGGTAATACTACGATGGTCTGTCCTCTAACTTGAGACGTGCTAGGTCCAAACGGATGATCAAACGGCAAGTCAGGGTCGTGACAAGGACCCTCGCTCGCTCAGTGGAGGAGAGAAGTCGTTCTCCACTATTTGTCTGCTGCTTTCGCTCTGGGAGTCTATCGGATGTCCTCTGAGGTGCCTTGGTAAGTCCATGTCTCTTTCTCAGGGGTCTTGAGCTATAACTCATTTGACTTCCAGATGAGTTTGACGTCTTCATGGACGCTGTTAACCGGAGGATCAGTATGAGAATGATGGTAAGTACAACAATTCACTCAGAGCCTCATTCGGCTCACAAATGTATCCCAACAGATTGACACTGCAAATGCTTCGGACAAGAAACAGTATATCCTGATCACACCACAGGACATGAACAACGTTCAGATTGGCACGACCGTACGCGTGCATCGCATGACGGATCCTGAGCGTGGACAGGGAACTTTGGCCTTTAGTTGAACGAAGTTGCGGTGAAGAACGCTGATACTTATATTACTACTTACGACCGTGGTCCTATTTCAACTATCATATTACAGCAATCAGACGTTTACCTTTCATTCGTCCAAAGTATCCCTAGTCTAAGTCTGCAGGATGCAAGCACTGCAGAATGGTGGGCAGGCGGAACTGTGGCGTCGGTACCGATTCGCGGAATATGAAATCGGACTTTGAAATTCTTTGGTGAGAGCGGAACATCGTCGACGCGGTGTTCGCGACTTGTCCTTCAAACCGTCATGAGCTTCCCTCCTCCCCCTCCAGGTATGCCTGGCCTACCTACACCTCCGCCTGGGATGCCCACTTCCGGGGCTCCTGGGCCCTCACAGGCCTCTGGCTCGCGAATGCCGCCCGAAGTGCTCGCGCAAAAATCTCAAAAGTGGATTCAGATGCAGAAGAAGAGATACGGCGAAAAGCGCAAGGGTGGATATGTTGACATGGGCAAGCAGGTGAGTGAATGTGTCGGCGCCTTAGGTTGAAGTTACATAACCGTTTCCAGGATTTGCCTCCCGAACACGTTCGGAAAATTATCAAGGACCATGGGGACATGAGCAACCGCAAATTCCGGAACGACAAACGAGTCCATTTGGGCGCTCTCAAGTACATTCCCCATGCCGTCATGAAACTTCTTGAGAATATCCCGTACCCGTGGGAGCAAGTTCGCGAGGTTCCCGTGCTCTACCATATCACTGGCGCTATAACATTCGTGAACGAGATACCGCGCGTCATCGAACCCGTCTACCATGCGCAATGGAGTACAATGTGGTTGGCGATGCGAAGGGAGAAGAGGGACCGTAGGCACTTCAAGCGTATGCGGTTTCCACCTTTCGACGACGAAGAGCCTCCCCTCGACTACGGTGATAATGTCCTTGACGTTGATCCCCTCGAGGCCATTCAACTTGATTTGGATGAAGAAGAGGACTCCGCTATCATTGATTGGTTCTACGACCCAAAGCCACTCATCGACACGCCGTTTGTCAACGGGTCGTCATACAAGTATTGGTCGCTTTCCCTCCCCATCATGGCGAACTTGTATCGTCTGGGTCGCACCCTGCTTTCCGACCAGCCGGACAAAAACTCGAGCTATTTGTTCGACAAAAACGCCTTCTTCACAGCCAAGGCACTGAACATGGCGATTCCCGGCGGTCCCAAATTCGAGCCCCTGTATCGCGACATGGACACCTTCGACGAGGATTGGAACGAGTTCAACGATATTAACAAGGTCATCATCCGTCAGCAAATACGTACGGAGTACAAGGTCGCGTTCCCCCACCTGTACAACTCCCTTCCACGTTCCGTCCGCATTTCACCCTACCATTCCCCGAAGAATGTCTACATTCGCACAGACGATCCTGATCTCCCCGCGTTCTACTTCGACCCTCTCATCAATCCCATCTCCCTTCGCGGCTTTACTCCTAAAAACGCGGGGCTCATCTCACACGAAGACTACGTTTTCGGACCAAATGAAGAAGATGATGACGAGTTTGAACTGCCCGAGACCTTAGAACCGTTTCTCGAGGACAAACCGCTAGAGAATGATCTCACGGCGGACGGCATTGCTCTCTGGTGGGCGCCAGAACCGTACAGCCGACGGTCGGGACGGATGCGCCGTGCACAGGACATCCCTCTTGTCAAGAATTGGTACCTGGAGCACTGTCCTCCAAACCAACCTGTCAAAGTCCGCGTCTCGTATCAAAAGCTCCTCAAATGCTTTGTTTTGAACGAGCTGAAGACACGCCCAGAAAAGGCTATGACGAAGAAGAACTTGTTCAGACAGCTCAAGGCGACCAAGTTCTTCCAGACGACGAAGCTGGACTGGGTAGAGGCCGGACTGCAGGTGTGCAGGCAAGGATACAACATGCTGAACCTTCTCATTCACCGCAAGGTAATCGTACATCTCTCTCTTATATCCTTGTTTGACCAACGACTTGCTTTAGAACTTGAATTACCTCCATCTCGACTACAACATGAACTTGAAGCCGGTGAAGACGCTGACCACAAAGGAGCGGAAAAAGTCTCGCTTCGGAAATGCATTTCATCTTTGCCGTGAAATTCTCCGTCTCACGAAGCTCGTCGTCGATGCACACGTACAATTCCGTCTTGGAAATGTCGACGCCTTCCAGCTTGCCGACGCTATCCAGTACATCTTCGCCCACATAGGTGCACTGACTGGTATGTACCGGTATAAGTACAAGGTATGCTCCCCGTATTCTAGAAGGAAAGAGCTTCGTACTAACAATCTGACAATAGTTGATGAGACAAGTTCGTATGACCAAGGACCTCAAGCACTTGATATACTACCGGTTCAACACAGGCCCCGTTGGTAAGGGTCCTGGTAACGGATTCTGGGCACCGGGATGGCGTGTCTGGCTCTTTTTCATGCGAGGTATCGTGCCTTTGCTGGAGCGATGGTACGTGAATTTAGCAACCAAACTCTCAATCGAGTTAACAATCCACGCAGGCTCGGAAACCTGCTAGCTCGTCAGTTCGAAGGTCGTAACAGCAAGGGTGTCGCCAAGACTGTAACGAAGCAGAGGGTCGAGTCGCATTATGACCTGGAGCTCCGCGCAGCTGTCATGCACGACATTTTGGACATGATGCCGGAATCGATCAAGCAGAACAAGTCGAAGACAATTCTGCAGCATTTGTCCGAGGCATGGAGATGCTGGAAGGCCAACAGTGAGTCGCTCAACATTCTCCAGGCTTACCTTGAGATTAATTTTTGTCCTAGTTCCTTGGAAGGTTCCCGGTATGCCCACCGCAATCGAGAATATCATTCTGCGATACATCAAGAGCAAAGCTGATTGGTGGTGCTCGTGAGTCCACCTGCTACGTATCCTGTCCTCCTTGTTAACGATTAATAGTGTTGCACACTACAACCGTGAACGTATCCGGCGCGGCGCTACCGTAGACAAGGCTGTTGTCAAGAAGAACTTGGGCCGCTTAACTCGTAAGCCATTCTAAGGTTCCCGCTTGACTTAAAACTCAATGGGGCATACTAGGTCTATACTTGAAGGCCGAGCAAGAGAGACAACACGGATACCTCAAGGACGGACCGTACATCAGCGCCGAAGAGGCAGTAGCTATCTACACCGCGACGGTTCATTGGCTTGAGAGTCGGAAGTTCGCACCCATCCCCTTCCCGTAAGTTTTTATCGTTTCCTTCATCACTACGCTCTAATCCTTGCCTATCAGACCTTTATCGTACAAGCATGACACAAAGCTGTTGGTGCTGGCTCTCGAGAAACTGAAGGAGGCATACTCCGTTAAGGGTCAGTATATATTCTAGTCATTCATTTGGCAAGCTTCTATTTATCTCGTTACAGGTCGCTTGAATCAGTCTCAACGGGAGGAATTGGCGCTCATCGAGCAGGCATATGACAACCCGCACGAGTGCCTGTCCCGCATCAAGCGCCTGCTGCTCACCCAGCGTGCTTTCAAGGAATCAGGTATCGAGTTCTTCGACACGTACGATAAGTTGATTCCATGCTACGATATCGAGCCTGTCGAGAAGATTACCGATGCTGTGCGTCTTGCTCTTCCCTCTCTCATAGCAACTCAATTAACAATCTCGCCTATAGTATCTCGACCAATTTTTGTTCTTCGAGTGCGTTTTTCGGTCATGCTCTCCCCATTTTCGCTGAACGGTTATTCTAGGGCTGACAAGCGTGGGCTATTCCCCGCCTGGATCAAGCCAGCGGACACGGAGCCACCTCCCCTGCTCGTCTATAAGGTTCGTTTCCTTCTCGTTATGTTCCTCGATCATACTAATCGAAATTCGCAGTGGTGCCAAGGCATCAATAACTTAACTGATATATGGGAGACCAGTGAGGGCGAGTGTAACGTGCTCATGGAGACTGTTCTCTCCAAGGTTTACGAAAAGATCGATCTCACGCTTCTCAATCGTCTATTGCGGTTGATCCTTGACCACAATTTGGCTGACTACATCACTGCAAAGAACAACACTGGTAGGCATTCAAAGTTCGCTTCCCTCATTTCGCTGTATTGATGGCGATCATCCTCAGTTCTGACTTACAAGGATATGGCGCATACGAACGCGTTTGGTATGATCCGTGGTTTACAGTTCTCGGCCTTCGTCTTCCAGTACTACGGTCTCGTGCTGGACTTACTCATCCTGGGTCTGCAACGTGCCAGTGAAATGGCAGGGCCGCCACAAATGCCCAACAACTTCCTTCAATACCGTGATTCTGCCACAGAAACTCGTCACCCCATCCGCTTATATTCCCGCTACGTCGACCGCCTTCACATCCTCTTCCGCTTCACTGCTGACGAATCGCGAGACCTCATTCAACGATACTTGAGTGCTAACCCCGATCCCACAAACAACAACGTCATCGGGTACAACAACAAGCGCTGCTGGCCTCGAGACTGCCGGATGAGACTCATCAAGCACGACGTCAACTTGGGACGCGCGGTGTTCTGGAATGTGAAGCAGAGCCTGCCGAGGTCACTCACCACAATCGAGTGGGAGGACACATTCGTCAGCGTATATTCCCAGAACAACCCGCAGCTTCTATTCTCCATGTGTGGATTTGAGGTTCGGATACTACCGAAGATTCGAACCATGGGGGGAGAGCAGTTCTCTTTGAAGGATGCCGTGTGGAATTTGACGAACGAGCAGACGAAGGAGCGAACGGCTCAAGCGTTCTTGCGTGTTTCCGACGACGGTAAGTCGTACTGCAGCCTACCCTCGCCCGTCCCCTAGCTCATAATGTTTGCCAGGTGTACAACAGTTCAACAACCGGATACGTCAAGTGCTAATGAGCTCAGGTTCCACGACCTTCTCCAAGATTGTCAACAAGTGGAACACCGCTCTCATTGGTCTCATGACTTACTATCGTGAAGCCGTCATCCACACAAACGAGCTGTTAGACTCCCTGGTCAAGGCGGAGAACAAGATTCAGACTCGTGTCAAGATTGGGCTCAACAGCAAAATGCCTTCGCGATTCCCGCCTGTTGTTTTCTACACGCCTAAGGTTTGTGAAGCTTCTCTCGTTACCGATATCTTCGCCATGCTTATTTTTTGTAGGAACTTGGCGGGCTGGGCATGTTGTCAATGGGGCACGTTCTCATCCCTCAAAGCGATCTTCGGTGGTCCAAGCAGACTGATGTCGCAGGTTAAATCATTCTTTGATCTTTACAAGCATTCATTGACGCGTTCTCTTCAGTCACTCACTTCCGAGCGGGAATGACGCACGAGTCGGATCAGCTCATCCCCAATCTGTACCGGTATCTCCAGCCATGGGAAGCTGAATTCCTTGATTCCGCCCGAGTATGGTCGGAATACTCTATGAAGAGGAAGGAGGCGAACGCTCAGAACCGGAGGCTTACACTAGAAGATCTGGAAGACAGCTGGGATCGTGGTATCCCCCGGATCAATACTCTCTTCCAGAAGGACCGTCATACGTGAGTTTTCATCTGCTTTTCTAGTAAGCCGATCTCAGCTCTGACGAACGTCGTCATAGGTTGGCGTACGACAGAGGCTGGCGCGTGCGGACAGACTGGAAACAGTACCAGCTACTTAAGCAGTGAGTTGTATTCAGCATCGTTTTAGAAACCATGCACCCGGCTGATTACGTTTGCGCTTCATCAGCAATCCTTTCTGGTGGACATCGCAGAGACACGACGGAAAGTTGTGGCAACTCAACAATTACCGCGTGGACGTCATCGCAGCGCTAGGTGGTGTCGAGGGTATCCTTGAGCACACTCTTTTCAAGGGCACCTACTTCCCTACGTGGGAGGGTCTTTTCTGGGAGAAGGCTTCCGGATTCGAGGAGTCGATGAGATACAAGAAGCTCACTAACGCACAGCGCTCCGGTCTCAATCAGATTCCAAACCGTCGCTTTACGCTGTGGTGGAGTCCAACTATCAATCGAGCCAATGTCTACGTCGGTTTCCAAGTCCAGTTGGATCTAACTGGTATCTTTATGCACGGCAAAATCCCGACGCTGAAGATCAGTTTGATTCAAATCTTCCGTGCTCATTTGTGGCAAAAGAGTGAGTTTATACTTCAGCGCTTCCCTATCATGTCTGACCAAAATTTTGGTCTCCAGTCCACGAAAGTGTCGTGATGGATCTGGTTAGTGATGTTTTCAATTTGTCGCGATGCAAAAGCTAACATATCCGCCGTACAGTGTCAAGTCTTTGATCAGGAGCTTGAGCCTTTACAGATCGAAACCGTGCAGAAGGAGACTATTCATCCTCGTAAGAGTTACAAGATGAACTCTTCGTGTGCCGATATCCTACTATTCTCAGCGTACAAGGTGAGCCTCTCGCACTTATATGCTGTCGCGCTTATATGATTTTGACTTTTTGTTCTCAGTGGAATATCTCTCGCCCTTCACTCGTCACAGACGTAAGTTCTGAAATTCAGGCATAGGGACTCTTTGATTGATCGTAATCTATTTTTTCTACAGACCAAGGATGTTCTGGAGGGTACCACCAGCAACAAGTTCTGGATAGATGTCCAGCTTAGATGGGGTGATTTCGACACGCACGATATTGAGCGATACACTCGTGCCAAATTCCTGGACTACGTATGTTGCCTTTTTATCTCCACTTTTCGCAGCAATGTGTTGACCTTCCCTCCACTTCGTAGGTCTCTGATTCGATGAGCATATATCCGTCGCCCACGGGTGTCATGATCGGCATGGATTTGGCCTACAATCTTTGGTCGGCTTATGGAAATTGGTTCCCTGGCATGAAGCCGCTCATCCAACAAGCTATGGCTAAGATCATGAAGGCAAATCCTGCTGCCCATGTTCTTCGTGAACGTATTCGCAAGGGTCTGCAGCTGTACTCTTCGGAGCCCACGGAACCGTACCTGAACAGTCAAAACTACTCCGAGCTCTTCTCCAACCAGATCATTTGTAAGTCTACTTATCATTCAACACTACGTCAAATGTTGACAGGAAGCGCAGGGTTCGTGGATGACACCAACGTATACCGGGTGACGATGTAAGTATCCAGAACTGCCGTCCGGCTGCTAGTTTGCTCATCTTGCCCTTTAGACACAAGACGTTTGAGGGTAATTTGACCACAAAACCGATCAGTACGTTCTTAGTTTGTGCTCAGCAGCCGTTTGCTCATATTGTGTACAGACGGCGCCATCTTCATCTTCAACCCCCGTTCCGGTCAATTGTTCCTGAAGATCATCCACACTAGTGTTTGGGCTGGTCAAAAGCGTCTAGGTCAACTTGCGAAATGGAAGACCGCTGAAGAAGTTGCCGCCTTGGTCCGCTCGCTCCCTGTCGAGGAGCAGCCTAAGCAGGTCATTGTGACGCGTAAGGGCATGTTAGGTGTGTAGTACATTCTCATGCTTGTGAGCTACGTTCTCATGTGCTATTACACCAGATCCTCTTGAGGTCCATTTGCTTGACTTCCCCAACATCGTCATCAAGGGAAGCGAGCTTCAGCTGCCCTTCCAGGCGTGCATGAAGATGGAGAAGTTCGGTGACCTGATTTTGGTGCGCAAACATTAGCTCTGTCCTGCGAATCCCTTATTCAATACCCATTTGTACAGCGAGCCACCCAACCACAGATGGTGTTGTTCAGTCTTTATGGTGAGGCGTTTTTTCCCTCTTGCTGCTTCCATGAACTGAACATTTCGCGCAGACGACTGGTTGAAGTCCATCTCCAGCTACACCGCGTTTTCGCGTCTGATCTTGCTTCTTCGCGGTCTTCATGTCAACAACGAAAAGGCCAAGATTATCCTCCATCCGGATAAGTCCACTATCACTGAACCTCACTTCGTGTGGCCATCGCTCAGCGACGAGGAGTGGATCAAGGTCGAGGTGGCAATGAAGGACCTTATACTGGCGGTAAGCTTCAAGATCAGTTTTTCTTCGGAGTCTGCTCATCTCTTTCTAGGATTTCGGCAAGCGCAACAGCGTCAATATTGCTTCGTTGACGGCAAGCGAGATCCGGGACATTATCTTGGGTCAGGAAATCGCTGCGCCTTCCGTCCAGCGACAGCAGATGGCGGAGCTGGAGAAGTCGACAGATGCTCAAAGTCAAGTCACTGCTATCCAGACGTAGGTTGACCGTTGGCTTCGTTCGCAAATCCTGTTGACGTTGTGTATGCAGGCAAACGACTAATGTCCACGGAGACACTATCCAGACGGTTACCAGTATGTCGCTCCCTGAATCTTACATTATTCATTGATCTGACTTTGTGCAAAAGCCACCAACTATGAGCAACAGGTCTTCAGTAGCAAATCCGATTGGCGTGTACGGGCTATCTCAGCCACACACTTGCCTTTGCGCCTGCAGCATATCTATGTCTCCAATGACGACGTCAAGGACGACGCGGCGTCTTTCACCTATGTCCTCCCGAAGAACATACTGCGCGCCTTCATCACCGCCGCGGATCTCAGAACACAGGTCGCTGCCTTCTTGTATGGTGTTTCTCCTCCAGACAATAAGCAAGTGAAGGAAATCAAGGTATGTCAAATGGTGTCAGCATCAATGCAATGCGTACAGTGCTGACGGTGGCTGCAATAGGCTGTTGCGTGGGTGCCACAACGCGGCAGCAACAATAGCGTTGAGCTACCTTCGCAGTTACCTACGGACGACTTCTTACTGAAGGACCTTGAGCCGCTCGGCTGGATCAAAACCCAGGCTCTGGAGTTGCCTCATCTCTCTCCGACTGATGTGACCACCCAAGCGAAACTGATGGCTGACCATCCTGAATGGGGCTCGTCTTCTATTTGCTTGACCGCGTCCTTCACACCTGGATCTGTTTCTTTGTCTGCGCATTCTTTAAGTGTAGCCGGCTTTGAATGGGGCAGGAAGAACGCCGACACGTCGTCTAATCCACCGGTGCGCGCATCCTCTAGATCGTTTTTCTGCTGCCTCCGTCCTAACATTTGCCGAAATCTAGGGCTTCAATCCCACAATGTCGGAACGAGTCCAGTTGCTCCTGTCTGATCGTGTACTTGGTATGACTTTGGTACCGGAGGGCAAAGTATGGAACTACGGTATCGGTTTGACTCAATTATGGTCGCCGACGCTGAGCTACTCCATGACTCTTGACACACCACTTCTCTTCTGGGCTGAAGAGCATCGGCCGGCTGCTTTCCTGACTGTGAGTCCTTCGTTTTGTGCACAATGTCTTGTGATCGTGCGCTAATCATCTCTCTCAGTTCGCGAACCTCGAACAGGGCGATGATAGTGCCGATGTGGAGAACAGCTTTGCTTGATCTTTGTTTGATACTTGCTATAATTTTGTTTGTGCTGCCCGGTTGATCATATCTGTATTCTGAACTCGTAGCTAATGAATTGTACTATCAATGTTCCATTGTTATAATCATCGCAAGCGTCGATTGCTTGGGCAAGATCATGAGGTCGAGAAATATGGGGAACAATTTATGCAAGAACGTAGGGTACGTGCAAGGTGGGTGCACTGCCAGTCCCATTGGCATACAGGAACCACACCTACGCAGTCCGAGGTGCAGTTACTTCACCGGAGCGATCTACTGCGTCTTGGACTTCAGCTCCAAGGCGACACCTTTCTTGATCAAGCCGGCTATACGGATAGCCATATCCACCGCCATCACGAAGGGGATCACCATGAACGGGACATAGCTGGAAAGCAGCAGCAAGCGCTGCGCGGCTGTGACGGAGACGATGCCCTGCGCCACAGTGGCCGGCGAGGTGGTCGGCGTGGCAAGGATGATCGCGACACAAGGCAGGGTTGTTGTGGCCGTGGACGCCCCATATATCAGCAGCAAGACGTATATGAGGCGAGAGCCTACAGTCAGCGCGTGGTTAGTCTTCGCTAGCAAGTAGCGATTTGGGCCCGCGAAATGAAGTACGTACCATTCAATAGACCGCGTATCCCGAGGAAGAATGTGGGAAACTGGAAGACGCTGCAATGCATGGGGTGGTAAGTAGATGGTTGATATTAAATTCTCTCATTACTCACGCCTCCAGCGTCAAGAACGATCTGAACCATACGAGGTTGTCCGTGGTTCCTACGTATCCCAGAGCAGCCCCAATCAAAGGATCGTTTGACATTTGAATGTACGGCTCAGGGAGTTTTGCAATAAATTCTGGGACGAGGGCATGGGGATAGAGCGCCTGAAAGTCCATGAACAAGGACGCGGGTATATGGAACTAGAGAGCATATCATGGTTTAAGGGCACACTCTCAGGACAGACACTCGCACACTCACGCAGAAGAATACAAAGTAAAGCAAGTCCATAGGCCTAGATGATATTGGCGTTACCGTAGTTTGACCTACTAGCGTCATGAAGCGTTCATCGGTCATGATTGGTGAACGGGTGATAATCGCACCTCTCGTGGCAGCATTTTTCTGTTTGATAGAAGACATGCTGTTTCTATGTAGCAGGAGGAAAGTGCGTGAATTTTCAAGGATTCAAGGTAAGTGTCGAAAGGCGAACACAACGTGGATTGGCAGCCGTTGACCTCAGCGTTTTACATAGCGAGTTCAAGACGCCACTTCAAAGCTGTATTGGTTGTGCATGTTTGGCTGCAGCGTCTAGTTGCGACTCACCGCCAGTGACTTTTAAAGATAACCCCTGAGTAAGTAAGGCGTGAACATGGTCCCTTCAATTTCTCCGCCACCATTGACTTGGACATGCCCACAAACAACGCCGCAGACGTATATCGAAAACCCATCCTATATTTTTCAGTGACACAGTGGTCTATATTACCCTCACGTAGCAGCCGGAACATGGACGAACAAATGCAGGAAAGTAAAAGCGAGGAAGGATACTTAGTTGAGATAGCGACCACTGGCAGGTTCTCGTCATGCGCAACCAATGCGCAACCGACTCGATGGCAGCATTGGTCGCATCAATGCACAATTTATCTCGCACGTCCTGTGTATCGAGCCCACCTACACATGGTAAACACATATCAGATTCACAGTTTCGACTGCCGGTGCTTTGTATCGATGCTCGTCCATTATAAACGCGCCCAATCCGAACCAGAAAAATCAGCGAACCACGCAAAAAAAAAGTTTGAAGCGGACCAACCCAAGGATACCACGACGTTAGATTCCTCGACAGCGTGCCCGCAAACGCAACAGGCCTGCGCTCTTTGAAAGCACGCGCACCCTCTGCGGCATCGCCACCGCCCCCGAGAATACGCAGCGCCCGTGAGTCGAGCAGGTGGTTCTCCTCGATGGTTGCGCCCGGGTGCTGTAGCAGCGCTTTCGTGATCGCCACGGCCGGCTGAGACGTCTGTGCTGCGAGCTCCTGGGCATACGCGAGCGCCTCGGGGGAAACGTTCTCGCGCGCCGGTATGATCTTGTGATAAAGCCCCTGCAGGTGAGGCGAACTAGGGCCGACGATTTCTCCGGTCAGGAGTAGGGAGCTCGCGCGCGAGTGCCCAAGGAGGCGCGGGAGCAGAAAGGAGGCGGCCGCTTTGGAGAATAAAACCATCAGTTCGCATTTTACTATTTCAGGGGAAGGAAAGACTGACATTCGGGCGCAATGCCACGCCGGACGAACGGAAATGTTAACATAGCCCCCTCCCATACAAAGCGGAGGTCAAATGGTAGCTGCATCGCAGTCATCCCGATTCCTGCCTAGGTTGTAATCAATCAAACAATACACCACAGTTGTCGCAAAGATATAGCGGGTACATACAGCGTGGCCATTAACAGCAGCAATCGTAATTTTGCGGCAGCGCAGGATGGCGATAGCGAGGATCCCGCCCGGGTCTCGAAAGGCTGAATCATGGAGTTGGGACGTATTCTTTCACTGTCTGTTCTATCACGTACCATGCTCCCCTTCCTTCTCGGATTCCGGCGTCCACAAGCCGCCCCAGCCACCGGATATATCTGCGTGCAAGATCATAGGAGTACGGCATGAGCTCAGGACTAATTCTGCCATCTACATGCGAGTAGCAGCAAGCCGAGATGTCAGACTCACTCCAGAGCAGTATGCAGGTGCGGTGGGCTCGGCAGTCACGATAACGACGCGCACACGGTCATCTTTGCCGAAGAGCTCGAATACGCGAAGGAGCTCCGATGAGATGACACCACCGAAAGTGTTTCGCCTAACGGGACGGCAACGTTAGCTGTACATGACGCGTGCATGAGGTGATAATACTGACTGCTTCGCGCGGTTGATAAGCACAGTCGCTACTCCAGCGTCCAAGGTCACGACAATGTCCTGGAAGCCGAGGGTACCGTACGAGAAATCCGGGGAGGACATGTAAGTTGTCCTTCAGATATTCAAGCTCGCGTGAGAGCGAGTGCTGGTGGTGAGGTGGTTCAGGCTTTATAACCGGTGTACCGTGAGTCCGTAATAGTCCTAGAGTTCTTCGACTCGGAGTTCTTGAGCGTCGTCCGAGGGGAGTGACATTGAAACCGGACCCCAGTATAGCCGGAGGCTGCTGATATCATTTTGTAAAAAGGTGTCAAAACTCGGTTAAGGCGGCAACAAAGAGCTGTCAAAAATGGCGTACTCAAGAAAGTTCAACTTGAGAGTTCAAGATATCGTGATTTCAGTTCCGGATAAGATATGCATGCAGGAGACAGGATTCGCAAAACGACTCCCCCCCCCCCCCCTCACCCCCCACTATTCGTGGCCATCGTCAGTCCCGGAGACCCTACTCACTGTAGAGCTCGCAGACAAGCGTCGGGAAGTAGCGCTGAGAAATGCCGCCCATGCGGTTGGTCCAGATTTAGTGCAAGTATCGGGTCCCGTGTAGACGGTGTTCGTCTATGTACCTATAATGGCGTACAAATGTAAAAAGAAATGCAACGCGAGAGCTAAGAACTAGGTGCTCACATGATATCCTGAGCGACTCGGAGATACGTACACGCGTACACACTGATTGCCTCCAATATGTCGGTGTCCTCGGGTGGTGTCCTCGAAAGCAGGTGTATCTGTGAGAGTGACGGAGCGTCTTCTTGGACAGTCACTGAAAGTACTGAACGTCGTGCAGCTGCCATGTAAGTTTTTTTTCAAAAGGGTGTGGTAAATTAAAAGAGCGGAGGTACTCGACAAGAGTGTAACGAGTGATATGTGAAAAATGTCCTGGCAGGACCAGTAAATGAAACCCCAAACATGAACCACGTCGACAAAATACGACGAGGGAAAGAACCCTACTTCAGGGCAAATTTACTCGGGGGCCACAAAGGTAAGCTGGTAGGGGCTGTTGTACTCGCCCGGCGACGCGTCAACTTTCTTGGCTGCAAGACGGAACATGATTAATCATAACACTACTATATCACCGAGATCCGGTACTCACCACTGATGACTTGGTTTCCTCCCCAGTAGCCAGTGTTGGTCGACCACCAGCCGTTTTCCTGCGCTGTGGCGTACGTGTGGCCGGTGAACCGAGCTACGGACGGAAGAGGATCCGTCTTGTTCTGAGCAAAAGTCTACAAATGGAATGATCAACAGTCCGCCCGCATAGTCAGCTCAGAAAGACAAACCCAGAATTGCTTGAGCTGGCTCTCGTCGTCCGCGTAGGAGCATGGCAAGGCGAGGATAATTCCACCGGCAACGTCCTGGAGACCCAAGCAGTTGCTCGAGTTCGTAGACGAGCGAATGTGACTAGATATAACATCCACGGTCATCAGCAAGCAACTCAACACACGGTGATGGATGACTAGCGGCGCACCCGTAGTGAACCGCGTGGTCAGTGCCCGGGCTGTAAGTAGTCAAGTTCATGAAGGTGCTCTGGCACGAGAAGCTGTCGAAACAGGTCGTCAGAGTCTGTGTATTCAAACAAAGAAACCCGCATACTAGTCGAACGGCTCATCGACTCCATTGTACGCTTGAAGGGCGGGGTGCAGCTGTGCGTCACGAACAGGGTCAAGGCCAAGGAGTAGACCGGTCCCCGGGATGCTGGGGTTCTCAGCGGCGGGGGTAGGGAACAGCTTGAGATTAGCTTGGCCAATCTGCGTGCACTGGACCTGGTACCATGGGCTCGTTTGAGTACACTCGTCGCATACATTGACATGAGAGACAAACACTTACACTATTGTCCACGGGCACTGCCAATGAGCTGGCGGTGAGGGCTGCGAGAGTGAATCCGACGACGGAGAACATGGTGTATGAGGAGTGAGGGATTAAACGTAGAATACTAGGGATTGTATGCGGTAGTCAGTCGAGAGGATGAGTATAAAGGGCCAGTCTGTTGCCCTCTTTATACAAGAAATGGCACGGGCATTGACTACCGCTCTCGAAGAGTGGACGATGGATGACGTCCCCGAAGCGGAATGCAGCAGGGTTCCGTGTGATATAAGTAGCTTGATATTGAGCACAGGGTTGAGCATTGAGTACTAAATGCTGTGGAAAAGCCGGGGGCTAAGGAGGTTCGGCTTCGTCAACAAAATCATCATTAGGAGAAGTCCAGACGCACTAAATTGATTTTTGGGTGGGTGGTAGCTGCGCGGTAATGCAACGGAGGATGCGAGACACCTTTGTAAGAGGTGACACTGCTCGGAAAGCATTTACCAGGACTTGCAGCACCTAGGCAACAATTACGAGGTCTCTATGAGGGGGTCCTCCGACACGGGATACCGTACTTAACCATGTAACAACTTGTTCACGAATCACGCCGCGTCCAAAGCGTCCGGTATAACGATGATCCTGTCTGTGGTCATTGCTTTATCCTTACGCTTCACACTGGTCGCGCCATCGTCATGTCCCATACCGGCGATTCATGCCGTCGAGTCGTGGTAGACATGCTAGACTTTTACAGCCCCCAGTCTTTTCCATTGGCAGAAGAAATGAACTTCGGTGACGTGCGAGCGGAGGAGGGCCATGCTGCACAAGATGCAGGGCTCATGAGTGGTGAGCACTGTGACTGTGAGGCTAGAGCGATGCAAGTACATACCAGTAGTTTGCCAATGTGTTCCGAGAAATTCGGATGACGTGGGGAGGGCGTCGTCATCCATTCCGATCGGTGAAAAACACTCGGACGTCTACAACAGACAGAAGGCCGTTCAGAATCAAAATAGCGTGTCCAAGGATGAACGGCGGCAGGGACGTGGCCAACAATCGGGGGCTCTACACCAACGGTCAAATCAGATTTTGCCTGAAGCTGGAGACATCGAAGACGTTACCCTTCCATGGGCTGTGGATGCCATGGTTTGGCTAGCAACAAGCCCACGCATCGCATGCCCAATTCACTCTGCTTCTGGTCAAGGCCTCAAATTCAGCTTTTTTCTGCAGGGAGCACTGTGCACTTAGCCCAAAGCCCGATTTCATTTTTGTAACGGATGAGCGCAGCGCTTACAGGAGCCGGCACGTTGTACCATTTGGCCAGGTCAAGGACCGTCGGTAGTGTTTAAATGGTGTGTTTTGATATTGCAGTGAAGCGATGAAAGCGAAGAGAAGAGATACGAAGAGCTGACATTGTTAGACATGGGCGCAGAAGCCAAACATGCTACTCGCGCCTACTACGGTGCGTGAGCGCATGGGCGCTCACTGGGCGCTCATACGGTACGTATACGTAGATATTGAACTCTTTCGGTGACAGTGAAGTACTGAGGTATGTATCCACAGCGTAAGGAGAAGTAGTATGTATTAGTATGTGAAAATGTCCCAAAAATTTGTCCTGGTAATGCTAGTAAACGAAACTCCAATACGAGCCACGGAACACGATGAGGCAATTAAGACGGGATCACTCGGGGGCTACCAGCGTGAGCTGGTACGGGCTCTCGTAGTCGCCCGGCGTGGCGTCAACTTCCGTGGCTACAAGGCAGAGCATGATCATTAATATTGCGCACAATTATAATGATATTAGTGACGATCCAACACTCACCACTGATGACGAGGTTTCCTCCCCAGTAGCCGGTGTTTGTCGACCACCACCCGTTCTCTTTCTGCGTGGCCCACGTGTGGCCAGTGAACCGAGCTTCGAGGGGGATAGGCACCGTCGTGTTCTGAGAGATGGTCTATAGACGGAATGATGAGAAATAAGCCCGCAAGGTCATTGCAGCATAACACACCCAGAATTGGTTGAGTTGGCTCTCGTCGTCGGCATAAGAGCATGGCAGGGCGAGAATAACTCCGCCGGAAATACTCTCGAGTCCCAAGCAGTTGCTCGAGTTCGTAGACGAACGGATATGACTAGACATAGGTTATCAACATACAGCATAACGTGAACGGAAATATTAGTGTTCGAAGTACCCATAGTAGACCGTGTGGTCAGTGCCGGGGTCGACCGTTGAGAAGTTCATGAAGGTGCTCTCGCACGAGAAGCTATGGAGCCGATCGTCTCGGAGTCTGTGTATTTCAAAACGAGACAAACATACTACACGGCCAGAGACTCGTATGAGTTGCACACGTTCAAACTGATTTTGAGTTGAACGTAAATTTGGTCTTGTGTTGAACACGAATTGAGCTTGATTTGATTTCGGATGCACTCGGCTCATGTACGATGCGAGTTGCACTTCTGAGTTCAACGCGCGTCGCGTCGATGTCGCGTTCAACACAAACTCTCACTCGCATTCAACACCTCGACAACACCGGCTCCAGTGCCGCCTTTTGCGTCCGCCGTTGCCCGCCGTGCCACGTCAGCTGTCGGGTGGCTGCGGAATATTCCGGAAAACTGTACAGTTGCTCCCTTCAAAAACTTCGCGCCCCTTCGGCGTCCTTTCTCTTTCCTCTTTCCCGCTCTTCCGCCATCCCTCTGCGGACAAGTCCCCCGCGTTGGTCCTCTTGTGAGCCATCAAGGAGTTATCTCTCGCCGCTCATTGCTCCAAGCCAACACGCTTCCCGTGCCCCAGTCTGCCGTTGCACAGCAGTCTAGTGTCTCGACCGGTGAGTGCGTCATTGGTTTGTTGCAATGACTTGAACTCACGATGCTAAACTACTGCAGTCACAAGCTCGGGGCTCAGGGTGTGCTACGGCTGGTTCACGGCGGTACGCCTTCTCTCCATTGACATGACCCTCTTGACTAACCAAGTTTGTGCAGCTATGTCGACCACGTCGTCAAACGACGCGTCGAGCTCGCGTATGAAGCCACAGCTGTGATAAGCACCGGCACGCCGCTCATGGGTCTCGATGCCTGCGCCCGTCGCCCGTGTCCGCCGCGCCCACTAAGTCCGAGAGCTCCCAGGGCTCCTTTTGTGGAGTACCATGCCTCTCGAGGCTGTAGCCTTGTAGAGTAGACTCAATGTACCGTACCGTACACAGGGAGGTCACCGTACTAAATTGGGGATGACCCGGCAGAAATCAAGTGCGGGTCAAAATGAAGTTAAAACGAGGTTGAAAGCGGACCCTTGGCGTCTGGGTTAATTCGTCGAAAACTTAACCCAGATTCAACTTCGTTTTAACCCTGGGTCATTGTGCCAGACACGAGGCAGAAACGGCATGTGGGTACGGCTGCTCAATTTGATCCGAATATATTTCATTTTTCTCATTTTACGGCCCATTATTGAAGGATGTGGTTCAAACAGGCTGCATTCAACTGGAACTACATAGAATAGGACAATGGATCCGTAGATACAAGGGCGGCGAGCTAATGGGGGAGAGGGGATCCCCAACGTCGTGCTCTAAGTCTCCGTCGGGCCTCAGTCGTTGTGTTTCCGATTTTGCATGCAGCGCGCGATGTCCCAGTTGCATCTAACGGCGGGAACGTTAGCTGGGAGCTGCAAATACTAGTGTTCGGACGACGTACCTAAGTCCCGTGGTGTCACGAATCATGTACGACCTAGGAAAATGCTGGTCAATGGGGGAGACGACTCGGACTCGGAGAGAAAACGCCACATCCCGGCGGGAGATAAGCTGCGAACATGCAGTGAGAAAAGAAATTCTGTGAGGGGCAACAGGCTGCCTCTCAACAGATACAGGCGGCTCGCAAAACAACGCGGCGGGGGTCCACAACGGACATTCCAACACGAGATGTGAGGGCAAGAGTGAGGGCAAGAGGGAAGAGCAGCAAAGCGATTTTTTCAGAGTCGAAATACCGCTCACGGTTGATATAGACGTGCCAGCCATCAATGTCTGATCGATGGCGATGGCGCCATACGGCGTCGTTGGTAGCAGGTCTGCGATATCTGCGCGAGGGTTAGGCCGGCGAAGCGCGCTGGGGTTAAGTTTCGATGAAAACGCGTCCCGGTCAAGTCACACATTCGAGTCTGGTTCAATTTCAGATTTTTGCCCCAGATTCAAATCCGTTTCGCGTCGGGGTCAACGCCCCTTTGAACCAAAATCCGCCAGTTTGATTATCAACCCTGGCACAAACTAACTACTGGTTGTGTAGTCAAAATAATATTCTATTCCCTATTCTACCGGTTGTGAATGAGGCAATGCGCCAGGGTAAAGAGAATTTCGACGGGCGAGCGACCGCGAACGGTTGCCAGCAGCTGTCGGTCGAAATCGGTCCGAATGCTAGCCGAAGAGGAGTTGAACGCGAGTTTGATCAAATGCGTGTTCAACCTGTGGGTGATAAAATGCAGCTATTATTTTCCGAACTCGAGTTGAACGCATACGGCCGGCAACACGGTTTAAACTCATCTCCACTTCCTGGCCGTGTAGTCGAATGGCTCGTCGACGCCATTGTACGCTTGCAGAGCGGGGTGCAACTCTGCGTCGCGAACGGGGTCGAGCCCAAGGAGTAAACCTGTCCCGGGGACGCTGGGATGCTCAGCAGCGGGGGTAGGGAACAGCTTGAGGTTAGCTTGGCCAAACTGAGTGCATTGGATCTAATGCCGCGGGCCAATTTTAAGCACACTCTTCACGTACACGGAGAAGGCAAACACGTACGCTGTTGTCCGCGGGTGCTGCAAATGAGCTAGCGGTGAGGGCTGCGAGAGTGAATCCAAGCACGGAGAACATGCTGTCTGAGGAATGAGGGTGTGAGTTGGGGAATGTATGGGGTAGAGGTCCGAAGGATGAGGGGGTTAGGCTCGTACGTTGCTCTCTTTATACGAGAGATGGTACGGGCATTGACTGCCGCTCTCGAGGAATGAAGGCTACATGGCATCCTCGTAACGGCGGACAGCAGTGCCCTGCTCCCGTGTCCGTGCATTGCCATTGGCCTAGACTCGCTGGAAATAATCCTAGAACCTAGATTTTCATTGAGTTTCAGGTCTGCATTGCGCTCGAGAATTGACAGACTTTGGTTCATTAGGGAGGCTATGAGGAGCCTGGACAAGGTATTTGTCTCCTTGAATCTCTCTCACTGCTCTCGAATCGGCCTGTGACCACCGTGTCAGTCGACGGAGGTGGATTCACACGTAAGGTAACATCGTGATGTGCCGCACAGAGGAACGCGCCTGACGGTCCCGAGTCCACTTGCTTGCTTTTGGGACCCGGCGCAGCCCACAAACCGACACCAAAAAGACAGCCTCATATTGTCAACCGCTTTGGTAGGATAAGCAGGTATAAGTATCGCAAGACGAGTATATGTATTTGAGAGGTATTGCACTTACCATGTCAAAAGCGCGAGGTGGCACGGGACACTGTTTGTTAATCAGGCATCGATACTGTCGGATATCACTAGCCGGTCTGTGTAAAGTCTCATGTCCCCGCGACCGTCGTGCCATTGCCATATCCCGTATCGGTGATTGACGCCGTCCAGTCGTGGTAAACATGCCAAACTTCCACAGCCACCCGTCTTTTCCTTCGGCACGAGGAAGTACACTTCCTTGACGCGCGAGTGGAGGAGCGCCATGCTACACATGATGCAGGGCTCGTGAGTGGTGAACAAAGAAAGCGACGTGAGCAGATAGTTTGATCCGTTCTGGGAGGATGACGCGGGGAGGAGGTTGTCCTCTGACGGGCATTCCGATTCGGAGGCAGATGACCGGTGGTCTGCGATTGACCGAATGACGTTTAGAACAGCGTGTCGGAGAGGATGGGCAGTTGAGTTACGAGTATCGTGCGCAGTGAAAGGAACAGGAAAGTAAGCAGGATTGTCGTAGGGTATTGGGACGTGCGCAACGATTGGCAACTGCATGCCATTGCCAAAATTAGATTCTTAAGTAGACCCTGAAACGTCGGAGAACACACCTCTCCCTTCGCGGAGGCTGACATAGCCTGACTTGCGATATACCGCATCGCATCGCATGCCCACTTTACTCTGCCTCTAGTCATCGGCTCGATTTCGCCTTTTCTGCGGGGCGCATAAACTGTGGGCCATATGGCCGATTTCAATTTAGCAGATGTGATCGTGAGTGCAGCAGTTGAGGGTATGGGCACAGTATACAGTTCGGCCAAGCCAAGGTCCGTAGGTAGAATGGGCGTCGTCGCAGAAGTACAGATCAGGAGGGTACTCGTGTCTCCATGCCTTCGTATACGCTTCAAATGGCCAAGGTCTGAATCAAAACCGCTTTGCTTGAGCCACCTTTCTCCTGCTGTCAGTTGTCATGCAATTGTACGAATACGACGTGGAAAAGCGCACTTTAGCATAGTAGTGATTTTGCGTGGGTCTGGGATATCAACTACCCATGCTTGTACTGGACCACCGTCAACTATATACGTCGTACGAAGCGGGAATACACGCACGAGTACGGATTGCGTCAGGCGTTTCCTCCTCTTCGATAGTAGGCGTGATTTTCACCCTTGTGAACGGAAGGTCGTCCTCCGGTATGATTTCGTCTGGATCACCATCTGCAAATGGCTCTTGGACATCGTTCTCGATGAGCGCCAATCCACCCCACTCATCGTCCATGTCCTCCTCTACGCACGCCTTCTCCACAAATCCTTCGGGACGAAACCACAGCCGGTGCCCGTAAAAAATGCACAGCTCCTCACCCTCACGCACAGTTCGGAACGTCGTATATCGAATCGATTCGCTGCTGGGGTCTAACACGAATGAGACATTCGGATTCTCGGAATGATTAAATAGCGAGCCTTGACGATGCGGCACAGATATGGCTGAGATGAGAAGCGATATTGGACATGGATGTGGGAGCTAGGAAACACACCAAGACCTAAAGCGAGCGCACTGCGTCCATCTCGCCATTTGAAGGTGTAGTGGTCCAGCATGGTGTATTTGCCATGTTCCTCATACTCTTCCCTTGTAAACAGAAGCACCGGGCTGATCTCGACCACTGTTTCTGCTGGTATTTCACGAGATGCTGTAACCTGGTCGTTTAAAATTGTTTGACCAATGTGAAGATGGATGCTACTGTACCATATACGCCTCTACCCTTTCCTTCAGAGTATCGAATGCGACAACCAGTGCTATTCAGATGCTCCGGGGCCGTTTGTTGGGGACCCATAATCCCACCAGCTGCTAGTCTTCTCCAGCGATAATGATACAACCAGCTCGAGCGACGAGGAGACAATGATGGTCGATTTATTCCCTGTTTATTTTAAGCAGGATTTTGCTTTCAGGATTATCCGAGTTCCGATGCCGACTGCGACGCGTCGACGCGCCTTTTGGACTTGACACGTCGCTTGCTCCGTTCCTTGCTCAGTACTCAGGCTGGCGCTCCAGCTACACACAAATCCTTGGTCCAAGATATACATGGGTCTGCTAGCAGGTCTGTAGACTGTAACAAATCTGAAGGGAATCTACACACGCACACATGGCCAATCCAGCAAGTTTACCGAGGCCTTTACCCCCCATTATTCTCCTTTCTCTCCTGCCAGTCGCAGCCTGGTTCGTGGTGCGACCTCTCCTCAGCCCCGGTCTATCACTGCCAGCACTCTGTACATCATTCGGATTCTCCATATTCGCGTTCGTGGCCGCGTTATACCTTGTCCCAGCGCTAGGGCCTACGTTCGTCCGCGCGAATTTCAAGGGCAGAGACCTACTCAAGATATACAACACTCCCATGTGCGTGCATGAGTTTCGATGGTATCCTCGCACAGCTTATAACATAGGGATTTAGCCCAGAATGCTTGGGGCTCGTGTGTGCATCTATATACATCCTCAGTCTGATTCTCTTCATCCCAATCCCCTTCTCACACTCCCTCGCGCACCTCCCAACTCACAAGAATCCCGTCAAACGTGGGGGGATACATGTTGAGGAGTTCCCGCATCATCAGGTAAGCTGTGGCAAATGTGACAGAGGACATATGCTTACAGTGGCGTAGCTCGCGGAGTACCTAGCTGCGCTACTATCCCTTCTCATGGCCACCATACTCGGATTTCTGGACGATGTATTCGACATCCGTTGGAGACATAAGCTCCCTGTACCTGTCATCGGCTCTATCCCACTCTTAATGGTTTATTTCGCGGAACGCGGGAATACTCACGTCGTGGTACCGTTGCCTCTGCGATCGATATTCGGAACGCTTGTAAATCTTGGTGAGTCGATCTTCTCGAAATCTCATCGATGGAATCCAATATTTGTATGCCATAGGTCCACTGTATTATCTTTACATGTCGCTCCTCTCGACTTTCACAACAAATAGCATAAACATCCTTGCCGGAATCAATGGCTCGGAGGTATCGCAAGCGCTGATCATCGCGCTCTCCGTCATCGTCAATGACCTCCTCTACCTCCCGTGGCCTGTCGACTTTCGTATACCGCTGTATCTCCTCGGCGGTCATGCGGAGGTGGATGTCGGAGGTGTCTGGAGTGCGGGAATGGCACATGGGAGTCGCGAGCTCGTGGAGAGGCATCTTTTCAGCTTGTATTTCATGCTTCCGCTCGTCGCTGTCTGTCTCGGATTCATGTACCATAACTGGTGGGTTCTTCTCGTTTTTTGGTCGGGCGTCTTTGACATGTTATCTGTCTTGTAGGTACCCTGCACGCGTTTTTCCAGGAGACACTTTCTGCTATGTGACAGGAATGGCGTTCTCCGTCGTCGCTATTCAAGCGCATTTTTCGAAGACGCTGCTGCTATTCTTCATGCCACAGATTTTTAATTTCGTTCTGTCGTGTCCTCAATTGTTTGGCCTCGTCCCTTGTCCACGCCATCGAGTCCCTCGGTATGTGTCCCGCTCTATCGCCTCGCTTAATACCACTAAGCAGTAAATCCGCAGATTTGACCCCGACACAAATCTGTTGACGCCCTCAAAGGCCCTGTTCTTGAAGACACCGTCGAGGTTGACCACGCTCATCCTCCGCACACTTGCCATGTTCGGTCTCACTGATCTCACGATACATCCCACCACCGGAAACATCCTCGAAGCGAACAATCTCACTATACTAAACTGGTTCCTACTGAGGCTGGGCCCGATGAGCGAGAAGAGGCTCGTCCAGGTCCTCATGTGTTCTCAGGTACGTCGCCGAACATAAGCGTGGCAGCTCTTCAGCAAGGACTCATTGTGACTAGGTTGCGGGCAGTGTGCTTGCTTTCGTCGTGCGATATGGCTTGGCGGGCCTGGTTTACGATGGTGATCGGCGATAACACCGCGGTGTCCCGCTCCAAGCAAGGTTCCGACATTCACGACGCCCCATGACTACATTCTGTCACTCCCACTCACATATGCCGATGGCGCGGAAGGGGTTCAGGGATGTTGCGCGCACGCCGAGTCCACTTGCCGTCCATCTAGGACGGGAGGATGCGGAGGTCGGCCGAAATCTGGGCCTCCGCAACATGACTCTGCTGGTTGGGTGGCACGATTGCACGAACTTTATCGGGTTGATACAGTAGTGATCCGATTGGCATTCAATGGCATTGACTTGACCCAAAAATCTCCACCGGCACGACGCGGTGTGTATGCGTTCACAATTAGTGCCGTGCGGGGTAAATAAGCAGTATGTACGATATATCAGACATTCACCTTGCGACATGTTTTGCCACTGGCTGACCGCACAGTTGCCTGACGCCGTTCAAGCTGAAGGCACACGTCTGCCAGCATTTGTTTTCTGGTTTTATCTGATGCCAGCGAGTCGCGACTACTTACAGGTAAGGCCGAGGAAATTCACGGGTGAAGCGGAGAAGGAAGACGGAGGGATCCCGATAGCCGACGCAGCCTCCGTCGATTGATGTCACTCCTTTTTTGCGGGGAAAAGGACATACAAATCACATGTCGTTCAGCCTGGACTGCAGAAACAGATGAAATAGATCATAGGTCCGAAATGCAATAGGTATTTCAGGTGCCCTCTTTCTCTCCTACCACCACCATCTCATCGCAGCCATGTCTTCCAACGAACGCGCAGCTTTCCAGGCTGAAGTCGCCCAAGTCGAGAAGTGGTGGAAGGTCGGCTGGTTTCAACCTAAACTTGACATTCAACCGCTCATCGAGACCGATAGGGAGACCGCTATGCTCGTGTGAAGCGACCATACACCGCGGCGCAAGTCGTCTCGAAGCGCGGGACAATCCCCATTTCCTACCCGTCCGACCTCCAGGCGAAGAAGCTTTGGTCCCTCCTTTCAAAGCACGCCGCCGCAGGAACGCCCTCTCATACCTATGGCGCGTGAGTGCATGTTTGTTTGGCCGTTGATTTCACTTCTGAATCATCGGGCAGTCTTGATCCCGTCCAGGTCACCCAGATGGCCAAATACTTGGAGACTGTATATGTCTCCGGCTGGCAATCATCTAGCACTGCGTCGAGCACGAACGAACCAGGTCCAGATCTAGCAGGTCAGCATCACGTCTCGAATAATGACCGCATCGAATCTCACTTCCTGCTTTGTTAGACTACCCCTCGAACACCGTCCCCCTCAAAGTCGAGCACCTTTTCATGGCGCAGCTTTTCCACGACCGCAAACAACGCGAGGCCCGCTCAAATCTATCAGACGCCGAGCTCGCCAACACACCCGTTATCGACTACCTGCGTCCGATCGTTGCGGACGGTGACACCGGCCATGGTGGTCTCACCGCCATCATGAAATTGACAAAAATGTTCGTCGAGAAGGGCGCCGCAGGCATCCATATCGAAGACCAAGCACCTGGCACAAAGAAATGCGGACATATGGCCGGAAAGGTTCTCGTCCCAATCTCGGAGCACATCAACCGTCTCGTAGCTATCCGCCTCCAGTACGATATCATGGGCGTTGAGAACCTCGTCGTCGCGCGAACTGACTCGGAGGCCGCAACACTCATCACGACTAATATCGACGACCGCGACCACCCCTTCATCCTTGGCTCGACAAACCCATCGCTGCCTTCCCTCGTCAGCGCCATGAATGAGGCCGAAGCTGCAGGAAAGACCGGAGATGCGCTTCAGGCGATCGAAGATCAATGGACTGCGTCCGCCAACCTCCAGCTCTTCTCTACCGTCCTGGCGAATGCACTGCAGAAGGAGGGTGCCTCCGCCTCCACTGTTGGTAAACTCACCGCCGCCATTGCACATGTCTCGTGGCCAAAAGCCATTGCCATCGCGAAGGGCCAGTTCGGCCTGAAATCTGTGCCCTACTGGGACTGGGACTTCCCTCGGACTCGTGAGGGATACTATCGGTACCAGGGTGGAACACAATGTGCCGTCAACCGTGCGATTGCCTTCGCCCCGTACGCGGACCTTTTGTGGATGGAGACAAAGAAACCGATTCTTGCGCAGGCCCAGGAGTTCGCTGCTGGGGTGCATGCCGTGCACCCAGGCCACTGGCTGGCCTACAACTTGAGCCCCTCTTTCAACTGGGATGCTGCAGGTCTCGGGGAGAAGGACATGAAGGGCTACGTATGGGAGCTTGGCAAGCTTGGCTTCGTTTGGCAATTCATTACGGTAAGCTGATTTGCATAACATCTATACGCATAATCTCACTGAAAATGCACCGGTCGTCTTTCTTTCAGCTCGGAGGTTTGCACTCGAATGCGTACATCTCCGATCTCTTCGCACAAGCGTACGCCAAGGAAGGCATGAAGGCATATGTTGAACTCGTGCAGCGGAAAGAACGTGAACTCGGCACCGATGTCCTTACCCACCAAAAGGTGTGTAGATATCTCTCCCCTGAGGATCTTTCAGTCACTTATTGCGTGGTTACAGTGGAGTGGTGCAGACTATGCAGACAACTTCATCAAGACCGTCACCGGCGGTGTGTCGTCGACGGCGGCTATGGGACAGGGTGTCACAGAGTCGCAGTTCGGTGGAAAGACCAAGCTGTAAAACGGACTTTGGAGAGGCATGTATATCTAAGGGCCTGAGGGATGAGTGCTCTGAGCCTTGGAACATTGTAACGGTACCTGTAAACGTCCTACTGGAGCTCATCTATCGTCGACTATATATCAACTGTACACCAATGCCTTGAAAAGCTCTCAAAGCGAGGGAGCTGCTGGATGATCTGACCCTCTGCCGCATTTGCCGGCCGGACTACCCAACTAGGGGCCGTCGCGTTCGCGCCAGCATAAACCTTGCTTGGAATAAGGCAATCTTATATCGTCCAAATTACGAGGACCAGGATTGCTATGAGCATATATTGCTAATTTCATGATGTGGTCTACATCCGAAGCAGGCTCTCGAGCCTGTATATGATAGCCATGTCTAATATAGTTCTGATACCCCGACTGTGCTCTCTAGGCATGCATCTGTTTACGCCCGGCCGCGCTCAGGTAAAGAGATATAGCGGGCCGCAGAACCTGTACTGGGTCAAAATGCATCGCATTGCCGTGATACGCGTACCTGAAATCCAACATTCAGCGGCGAGGACTTCTGCAGGGAGGCGATACAAGCCAACGTACCCTACATACCGTGTTGCTTACAGTTCACAAACGCGTTTATACCTAGTAGCACGGCGCTCGTGAACGCACATCCGGCGTCGGAGAGACGAGTCCTATTTAGCGGGACCTGCATGCTTGTTTAAAAGCTGGCAAGTTAGCTGAGGACATCATGAACTACAAAATAGAACACGAACGGACGGATCGAGTCCTCGGTCTCTGGTCAGTGGTTAGTCCTGAGCCGCCTGCTGTTGTTTCGACAACTACATACCTCGATCGTGTTTCGCTCGCGTCTGAGGCGCAATTTGTACATATTTGTTATCGTCCCGTCGGTGGCGCAGAAACGAATATCGACTCTAGAGGCAGGTGAAGTGTTTGTACATATTTGTTATTGGCAGGTTGGTGGCGCTAACGTCCCTACGTGCAGGTGTGTTGTTTACAACTATTTGTTTTTGGCCCGTTGGTGGCGCGCGGAATGGGTTGCAGGAATAATATAGACAGTGGAAAGACCTTGTCAAGCAAGGTGATTAAGGAGCTCATTCCGGGTACGGTGGCCAGGGAGTCCATGGTCTAATTTTTGATTTTCGTGAAAATCAAGATTTTGGCCTTGAGTTTGCTCTCTCGGTTTCCTGCCATAAATATTGCACAGACCTGGATTCTAGTGCCCTCCCAGCGCCCATATGCCTTCGTAGATGGCCCTAAGGCTCTCTGACACCGCCAACGTCGAGGAAATGGCTGAGTCGAACGTGGCACGAGGCGGCGGCGACCGTGGGAATTTAGTCTTTCCCTAAATTGAAGTACGATCAGACTTGGTCTGCAAGTTAATTGCACCTGCAACAGCAATGGACCCCGCGGAACGCATACAAGCTGCTTCCAGCTTCATTTTACAGTCGCCGCCCGGCGAGATCAACGATGTTCTCAACGGTTCGCTGCTTTTGACTCTGTATACGGCGGCGCACACTGATTTCAACGCGTAACCGTGGTTTAGACGTGCGCACCATAATATCAGACGATGATTCGCTCCAGGATGGTGTCCTTCCCGCATTGAAAGAGTACAATGTAGCCCAGTTCACAACCGTAGAGGTACCGGGTGCCGGTCATCAGGTGTGTCTTAATGCACTGCGCGATGCCCCCGCCTACGCTCATGGTGTTGCGCGTTCGAAAGACAATTGTCAGTGAAGCCGCGCGGTTGCCGATAGCAGAGGGGCAAGACGAGCGATTTCTGGATCCCAGGTCGAAGCAAAGCTATCATTTCGATCACCTGAGTCTGGTATGTGACGCGCCCGCGACTTGCATCGTCCACCGATCTGAGAGTGTGCACACCAGGAAGCATCGGATCCAGAGACAGTCGAACCAGATTCCGACTTTGAGCCATTTAGGTACTTATCTACATGCATCCGTATAGATTGTCTCGGTGACATCAGTTCGTGTCAAGAGCTGCCTTGGAATCATCTGCTCTTGCGTACCTAGCAGAGCATTACCACGACGGTGTTGCGTCCGTCTTCGCTGTCCGTGGATCGAACAAATTCATCATCCAAGTCGTCGCCAACAAGTATAATCCCTCTAATTACTGGTGCGTCTCGCTATATATCTACTCTAGGGTTTTTGAAGCGATAACTTTTCTTTCTCAGGGCTGGGCGATGGCGATCGGAATATACTGTTGACCTAGATGAGAACCAAGTACATGGCAAGATCCTGGTCAACGTCCACTACTACGAGCAAGGAAACGTAAATCCTCTGTTCCATTTTTTTACTCTGCAACGAAGGAAACAGCCGGCCTGACCTGATTCTCACAGGTTCAATTATCCACAACGCACACAATCTCGATATCCCTCCCTTCGGCTATCGTTACCTCTTCGCCCTCCGCATCCACATCCAAGATCCTCGCCCTAATCGAAGATGAGGAAGGCAAGTATCAGTCGTCCTTGAACGACACATATCAGGAGATGGGCGAGAAAACGTTCAAGGGCCTGCGACGAGCACTGCCGCTGACGCGGCAGAAAATCGACTGGGATAAGGTGAGTTTCTCTTCCATTGTGACAACCTATTGGACTTACATGCTTTGCGTAGGTGTTGGGCTATAAATTAGGCGCCGAGCTCGCGGCAAGCAAAGGAGTGTTTGGCAGCGCATGATATGCACAACCCTCCAAAATTGTCGGCAAACTCTGTATCATATCTACCCTCCGCTGCTCGCTGCTTATTGGCAATCGCTTTGTATACTCAATGTAAGCATCCAGGCTGTCCACGTCCTTGACGAAGTGGTCGACATGCTTGAAGACGTATAATTTAGACATCGGCCCTATCGACATCTATATTTTTGGGTACGTGTGGCCGCAGGGAGCGCCGTAGGGCGTTCTATAGTAAACAATAATAGGTAGGGAGATACAGCCATAAGTATAAGAAGGATAGAATATGTCAGCCTGAAGTCACAGCATCTGTCTAATCCGTTTTTTCCGGCTCATCAGCTGCCTCCAACGATTGGAGCACGACTTCACGGCGCAGCCATTTGTCCTCGGGCGTGAAGTACCAGGTCAGGACGCCAAATATCGATACGGCGATGAAGACGACGCTGGCCTGTGTATGCATATGCGTAAGTTGGAGAGGTGTATGCATATGCACGAAGAGTGCTCACGAAGTTGAAAGTGTCCGCAGTGACGGGGAAGAAAAACGGAGACGCCGTGACCTAAACGTCAGACGCATTGTCAGTTTCATTTCCAACCGCGGGGGCATGTACATACCGCCAAGACCAGCAAATTCCATGCGCCCGCCAATGCATAGAACGGCTTCGCGAGCTTCCCCAGGCGGAAATGGGACGATTGGAAGTCGTTCGGCGTCATGAACAGCCTCAAAAGTGAGATCAGCGCGTAGGCGGCGATGGTCGGGATCGCGCCCGCGGAGACGAGTGACGTGAATGCGACCTGGCTTGGGAGGATGGTGCACAGGATGAGCGCGCCAAACACGTATATCACGGTGATCGCGTTCCGCGGCTGGCCCGTTGGGGTGACCTGTCCGATCCACGAGGAGAACGGGAGCACTCCGTCGCGCGCAACCGCGAATACAAGGCGGGACGACGCGACAATTGACACGGACGTGTTGAGAATGAGGTTGATGACGGCGATGATCGTCATGAAGATGCTGGGTCCGCGGCCAAGTGCAAGGGCGTAGATTTGGACGAACGGCTGTGGTGCATCTAAGGCCAACATCGTGTCGAGGTTGGGCGTACAGAATAGAAAGAGGACCGTGGTGGCGAAGCCGAAGAATCCGGTAGCAGCGGCGCTGCTGACTATCCCCTTTCCTGCAACATGACTAGGCAAGGCGTTAAGGCGGGGTTTGCAGCAGAAGAGGACGATGATATATACCTGGCGTCCTTCGTTTCTTCGGCGACATGTCCGGACGCATCGAAACCGGTCAAAGTGTAAGAGCAATACAGGCTATGTGCCGGTCAGTGAAGCCCGTCAAGCGCATAGATGAGTTACTTACATGGATAAAATCCAGTTCCAGCCAGCAGGGGCTCCAGTTCCGTTATCTGAGGACTATGCGTGAGACCAGTTCAGAAGGCGTAAGATGGAGAACGTACTTGTCAGGGTGAAGACCTCGCTGGCCGACCTGAAGCCGTAGGTATTGTGAACGCCGATGGGGAGCCAAATGACGCAAAGGAAAAAGTCAAACAGCATAAACGCGATCGTGAATTTGAAGACGCCTGTGTATGCCCTCGGAGGAAGGTAGTTGAGGCCGACCGATATTAGAAGCAGAGCCTCTGAAATGATCCAGATGAACGTCCTCCATTTGACATTGTCGTTTCCAACTCCTCCGGGGAAGTCCAGGTCCCAGACGTAGAATTGAGAGACGATGTAGTTGGCATTGGTCTATATTCATGATTGTTAGCGAACATCTAACATTGACAACCCATACAGAGCGCACCTGGCAGGTACTTGCGGCGAACGTCATCCATGCAGTGCATGCCCACCAGGCTACTACGAACCCAATGAATCGAGCATATTTGGGACCAGCACTTTCCGCAGCCCATATGTATATGGATCCGCTCAAAGGCAAGGCAGAACAAATTTCCGCGAGGACGAAAGACGTAAGGACCATGAATACCCATGTGATGAGATATGACGACCTGGGTTTTCGTTAGTATTGGTACGAGAATAGATAGGCTGGTGATTTACCAAATTGCAGCTGGTCCTCCTGCGAGCAGTCCGAGAAATAGGCCTGATCTGTTCAATACGCCTTTAGGGAAGGCTAAGGGATCGTGATGAAGGACTTCATACCGGACAGTGCCAATGAAATTCATGGAACAGAAACTAGCCCCGAAGCTCTCGATGAGATGCCAAGAGCGATGCAGTTGCTATTATCATATCCCATCAGCGTCGCGCATATAGACAGGAAAGTACAAGGACGAACGAACCTGCTTATAGCCTAATTTTTCCTGCGGAGTGGTTTCCGAGTGTCAGTAGCGCGAATTGCCAAATAAAGATATGATACACAGATTCAAAAATTTGGCAAGGCCAAGCAATGCTCAAGCCCTCCAACGTTAAAGGCTAAACTCCATTAAACGTTCTCACATACCATTTGTAATTCATCGCGGTCTTCTGCGGCGCCGGCCTCTGCATTTCGTGTTTCCGTGGGCGAAGCGTCCGCAGCCACTTTGACCTCGGAGCCTGAACGAGAACGAGACTCGGACATGTTTGCACGGAGCGGGGGATGAGATATTCCAGCGAAAGGAATAGCGACGGGCAAAAAAATGCAGCATTGTCATTTTATACGGCGCGTCGCTGTGAATATGCGTGCTGCTAGATCGCGAGCACGAGCTTGCGACACAAAATGGTGAATCAGGGGCTCCTTCATAGACAAATTGATCATACGGGTAAATTGAAAATCCATAGCGTCAGATATCGGGATGATATCTGACTACGCACGAGCACCTCAGAGCACACCTTCTGCCGCGATAAGGTGCTGTCGTACGGCGGT
The DNA here is from genome assembly GCA_000827205.1 of Plicaturopsis crispa FD-325 SS-3. Classification (NCBI taxonomy): domain Eukaryota; kingdom Fungi; phylum Basidiomycota; class Agaricomycetes; order Amylocorticiales; family Amylocorticiaceae; genus Plicatura; species Plicatura crispa. Next base: position 834,715 of record KN832564.1, on the reverse strand, counting down.
ATTCGATGATAAAGGGGACGGAAACAGGCGGAAACGAAGAACTGGAGCTTTTAACCAATGATCGGATTTCGGATTTCCTTGTCGTTCAAAACCCAAACGGCCCGGCGGTCAAGAAAGCCTGTACTTAGAAACGTTCCAGTGCGCTGACTCTTTGAGTCTAAGAGTCAACGAGGTTGCCTCAATATACGATATTCGCAATACCCATGTCTCAGAAGTGTCATCGATGCCAGGGGACAAACAGCAGCCCGCAGGCGTTCATTCTCACCTGCGCGGACTGTGGCAAGTCGTGGCACCACCGTACGCGTCTCTCCTCGATGCCGCTTGCTGTTCAGCATTCGAATGATGCGACGAATCTATTCCAGGATGCCACATTCCTCCTGTTGAAGAAGTGGAACTGATAGCATTGGTTAAGGCAACCAGTGAGTACAATGAGCGCGCAATATCTACCAGGGTTTGTCATACTGATGCTAGTATGTTTCGGAAGACAGAAATGACGTGGACCATGGGCTATCATCATGGGTGTGTCGATGCCGTCGCAAGGCCAAGAACAAAGCGAAGGAGGCCGCAAAACCTCAGGAGCATCTCGGCGGTGTGACACGGCCACCGCACACTCACCATTCACCGCCTGCGCGCACGTCAATTGCCCAGTCCCATCCGCAAGCTCCCCTTTCGTCCGCCAATGAATTCGCTTCTAATGCCCATACTGTCCGAGATTCCGTCTCAAATGCATTACCGATGCCACGGACAGTTTCCTCCAACGACATAGCTCCTCCCACATCAACGCAAAACCAGTCTCGCTTCGGCCGACCGCCAGAAAGAATTTCTACGTCCTTCTCATCTCAGGCACAGACCGATCAGTCAGAACCAGGTCTTTCTACGGCTGATACGCATGTCACGGCTCCTGCCAAAGAAGACGAGCATCGCCGGATAGCGAAAAAAGTGTCAAAACGCAAGGTAACAGCGCCCGCGAAAGAAGCACGATATCTCCATCTTAAATATTTTTCAAGTACTGACGTCCTTCGAAGGTACTAGCCCGAGATTCCGAACCACCTGCGACGACTCATTCGCCGTCTCTACCACACGCAAGTGGAAGTAACATGAACCAAGCTCGACACCCTTCTACAAACGTGTCTCCGGCGAGCGGCTCGCAACTCACTCATGCAAGCCACCTATCGTCACACACTGTGACAATCTCGCCGACTACGGAGGTGGCCGCGAGCATCCGGCAGCCTTCGCCTCTTTTGCATGCTAGGCCAGCGTCTACTCGGCCAGCAGCAGATGAAGATGTCGATATGGAGGACATGTATCTCGACGGTCCTCATCAAATCGTGGGCGACATGCCTGCCGTGCAAAACTCGGTCGCCGTCCCTCCCCAAGCCGGACCTCGCTTACACAAGCTAGCTCCATACTTGATGGGCGACCGAACTGGTGACGACTCTCTCGCTACACAGCGCCGTCCAAACGTGCGTAGGAAGGCGAGAGCAAGGAAACTAGGTGAAGTAGGGTCTGTGAGGAGTGTATTCAATTTTTCCATTGGTGATTGGATTCGTACTAAAGGATAATCTCTGACCATTTCACTATTCTGGGTTTGGAAGATATCGAGCGTTGTTTGGCACATTTTTTGGAACCAAACAACACCGCATCAATGATTTCGTGCTCCATTTGGATTGCATTTGCAGCATTTGGACATCTCTTCATCCTGTCATGCTTCCTGTCGAAGCCGAAATCAATATCACATGAGACTGAGTGACGTGCGCCTGCCCTTCCGGACGGCGGGTTTACAGCGCAACGCTACTTCCATAGCGCGCTTGAATGCGTACCACCACAAGCATTACGCGTTTTTGAACCAGTCTCAATGGAATGTCGACTTCCGACGTCACAAATGCGGTCCACTTCAACGAAGGACTCGGATCGACACCTCTCGACACGCCACTGTACGATGGAGATGGATCGGACCATGAACAGCAGTGGGAGCAGCAGCTGAGAGAGACCTTGGAAGGCCGGTGAGTTCTGTAACGTTTGCAATCTCGCTTATGAACTAATCGGTGAGATGACGTGCCGACCTCAGTGATCATCCTCAGAGAACTCGGTAAGCTCGACGGTCAGGATATGGCGCGTCTGTGAGAATGACCGGTTTACATCTGCAGTACAAAGTCACAGACGAGCTCGATAAATTTAAATACTGATCTTCATCACCCGTCCGCTCAAATTGTACATCCCATCACTCAGGTGTGTGCGAGCTCAACTCCCGTTGATATAATCCTCATCCATTCCTTGCAGTATCATGAGAAGAGCATGGAACAGGTAGGCACCACCCATAGCGGGTGCTTGGAACGAAGCGAAGTAATACGTGGAATGGACAGGTTGTCGTGGGGCTATGTATAACAGCCGCCGTAGTTGCCATTTTCAATTTTCTCCGTGCAAACATTGCCTGGAGCGTTGTTACTGTTGCTGTGGCTGCGTTTGCACTGAGGTATGTCGCTAATTGGACATCTCTCGAATCAAGTGACTAATCATGGGAGCCATGTAGACGACGAACGGAGGGACTCAAGGACGATTTTCTGGCCCAGTAAGTAAGAATCTCGTCAAGAGTATTAGTTTGCATTTTCATATCAACATTTTATAGTATGGACCGCCGACGGGTCGAAGCCTTTGTGAATATTCACAATTACTCCATATGTTTCAAGCTCATTTACATCTATATCTCAGCAAAGTCCAGAAAGTGCTGGAGAAAGCTCCGAATGGATAAATTCAATACTGAAGAAAATATGGCCGATACTCAACACCGACCTATTCGCTTCCCTAATGGATCTCCTTGAAGATACGATCAAGAAGGAGTCTCCAGCTATAGTCCATTCCGTCCGTATTGAAGACCTTGACCTTGGTTCGAATGCCCTAAGGATATTGTCGGTGAAAATCCTGCCCGACTCGGTAGAGATCGGCGGTGCGCGACGACACGAAGAGGGCGATTTTATAGTATGTTCTCTCTTGTCATTTACCGTGGAAGTAAGCACTCATGATGCATGAAGTCCCTTGAGGTCGAATTTTCTTACCGCAGGCTACCGCCCCCTGCTCCAAAGGCGTCCAACACTCACTTCGTGGCGTATTTCGCTCTAGGAAAGAAATTCGCTTCTTTCGATCTACCTGTATTGGTCGAGCTTCGAGGCGCGATAGGTCGAGTGCGCATGCGCATACAACTAATATCTGATCCACCCTTCGTTAGGTACGTGTTGTATTGTAGGTGTTACATCGTATCGCTGACGCCACGTCTTCCCAAGACATGCATTCATAGCGTTTCCTCATCTACCTGAGATATCCGTCGTTGCGAAGCCGCTTCGTTCCACGATCGGTAGAGCCCTCTCTCTATTCCCGTGACGAAACGCTAACACTCAGCCGCAGATCTAATGAATGTGCCTATCCTCAGCCACATTGTGCAGAGATCAATCCGAGATGTCCTTAGGACGTTCACTTATCCCGAATGGTATTCGCTAGACTGTTCTAAGCTCCTCGTCGTAAGTCTCTGTATATGTGCCAAGCAGACATCGTCTGATGGCTTGCCTTGCAGGGAAGCGATGTAAATCTCACCACGCACTCTACTGGTGTCATTTGCGTTGTGGTCCATTGCACATCCGATCTGCGTGGCCCCGACGTAGAAACCAAGGTAATGTTACATGTCGTCGATAAAACGTATCTCTCCCCATACTAAATTCTGCCGCTTATAGAGCGATGGATACGTTTCAGTAGGATTGGCTAAGTTTGGAAAGGTTTGTTCATCGTGCTATCAGACTTGAAGGTGCACTGACAGTAACTTATGAACAGCCTCTGTCCGTATATTTGCTGCCACAGAGCAAATTGATCCACCATCTGACCGCTTCCCTTTCAGCTATTCAACTCGAGTAATTCGCAATGATGTGGGGCATTCGCACTTCGAGGAAGCATGCTTCATTCGAGTCATGCCGGATGACGGGGATGACGGGGACGAAGTCCATCTCACCGTGTGGGACTCAGATGGCGTAAATGCCGACGAGTAAGCAGTTCAGAACGATTAGAAATTGTTTACTGACAGAATTTTCAGTGCACTCGGTCGAGCTGAGATTTCTTTAGAAGACCTCTTCAAGCTGCCGAGCAAGCTACATCGGCACAGAAAACCTCTTGTACAGGTTCATAGGCGTCCTATTCCGCAAGGCGAAATCAATTTCTCCATAGGCTTCTTTCCGCTTTCGCCGCGCGACATCGAAAAACCAGGGGATGCGCATTTGCCTCATCGTAGGCAGCCCATCCTTTTCAATCGCAACGGAGAGGCGATCAGTCGTGCTGGTCTGTATTCGGAGAGAATCAAGGACGCGCTTGGATCACTTACTGCCCCTGACCGTGAACTGCCTTCCGGTATACTAGCGATTCAGATTCATCAGCTAGCCAATCTGGAAATCCCCACCATACGAGGTGCAATGAATTCTCGCAAGCGAACGAACGAGCCGCCACCCTCTACGTACTGTCAAGTTGTGAGTGCGTCAGAAAAGTACTTTATGCAATCAATTGACACGTCGACCAGTTCGTGAACGACGAGAAAATCTTCAATACTCGGCTCAAAAAGTTATCTGCAGCACCATACATCAATGCCTGTATGTTCTATTCCATCTTATGGCTTCAACAGCGACTTATTTTGCACAGCATGCGAGGTGTTTTGTCGCGATTGGACTACTGCTAGGATTGACATCACTGTGATGGAAGCCCGCGAGAAAGGTATATGGTCGCATTCGCATCCTCTTTTCGACCGAGCGTACTGACATCCTTCTAGATCGCGACGCAATCATCGGAACTGTGACATCTCCCCTGTCCGACTTATTGCAGGATCGAAGCCAGAAAACACTGTGGCATTCGCTGACCGGAGGTGTAGGATATGGTCGAATACGACTCTCTGTTCTATTCAGATCGGTTGCGATATCGATCCCGCCGTCCCTCAGGTCATGGAACATTGGCACTTTGGTTATCAGTGGTCTGTGCGCGCAGGATCTACCAAAAGACATCACCCTTCAAGTCGAAGCAAAGGTCGGCTCGGCCACGGCTATGACGTTTCCCGCAGACTCGAAATTATCCTCACCTTCAACTTTCGACTGCTCGTGGGCGCTGGATCCTCCTCTGCGTATCCCTGTTCTACATCGTCACCAGGATGCGGCGGTGTTCCGGGTGACCTGTGACACCAATGACTCTGTGCTGGGCGAGGCTGTTGTCTGGCTTTCTACTGTGGTAGACGGGGAGCCCGTCACGATTAGCTCGTCGATTTATGCGCACAATCTTTCTCTCCTTGCCCAGAACAATTTTGGTGGTCTTCCAGATATCACATGGGTAGGGCCGAAAAAGCAGCCAGCTCAACCGCAAAGGAAGACCAAGTGGTGTCCTCTCGACGACCATAAAACCGAACTCTCCCGTCCAGTCAGCACCCTCGAAATCGACATGACATTTGAGCCGGGCCTTTCTCCGTTACATCGCAATTTGCTTACACATGAAGCGAGCGACAGCGTAGAAGGTAAGACATTTCATATTCTCTATTACACGACTCTTATCACGACCCAGAATTTCGAGCCTGGGACTACAACGCTCTGGAACAATCAAAGCAGCGCAGCAAGACCAATTTTGTCATTCCCTCGCCCTCGCATACGCCGCGAACACCCAATGCGTCTCAGCCTACCTCAAGGCGGTCCTCCTGGACGTCTCTGAATGAATCCTCCGGCTGGTCGGATAGCCATACGGACGACAAACATGCGGGAAATGCAAGCAAGGGATGGTTGGCCAGGAAACTCGGCAAGCACCAACGTGCGGCAAGTATGGACGCAAAGCTGGCGGAGGAACCTGGGAAGGCGAAAACACCGAAAACTGTCAAATGGTAAGGCTCTCTCTCATTGTCGCTGTGGTGACCTAACGCGACCGACTGGTCCAGGATGAAGGATAGTAGGAAAAGAATGTGAGTTATTGACATATCACCGACCGGAAGCTTACTGACCATCTTTCAAGATCGAGAATCGGAAGGTCTAACGAGAAGATAACGGAGTCTGCGTCGGAGACAGAGGATCACAACCCCGGACCATGACGGTACTCTCTCTCTCAACTTTGCATATCCCTGCGGCTGCCAATTAACTTGGACGGTATAGATGTTATCCTAGACGGCATTTGCATAAATTATTCTGTGTAATTTTATTCAATGTATTTCTAGCGCTACTGAGCGCCGAAGTCTGCTCCTTGCGTTCCCTGAATCAGGTCAACACGTCTGGGTTTGTTTGATGTTGCGGATAAGATTGGGATAAGACATGCGCACATGTCCTTGATACGATTTTTCAGGTGCGTGTAGTGCACTCCAAGAGGTAGTAGTATGTTGGTACTTAGTATCATATGTCAGTGTACTTAGTACGTGGACGGTTTTGAAGACGGCACAATATTAAGTAATTGCAAGATTATCGCGAAGCAACGTCGGGGTCGGGACTCGGCGCGTCTTTCGACGCGTCTCTCCAGACTCAGTCCCGGACCGCCACAGGGCTCACTTGGTGTTCAACGTTCAACGTTCAACAGCGATCGCACCAAAAACTTGTCTGCTTGCCTCTTCAACGTATTCATCTTGTTCTCTGCCACAGCGCAATGGACGGTGTCTGTCGGAAATCTTTTAGACCCATTTTAATGGCATTATTATGGAAAACCCCTGTCTGAATTGGAATGGAGTTTGAATGAAGGAGATAAGTTTGAACGCACATTACAATCGGAGTTGCAATCCTCGTACCAATGCGATTACAATGAGACTTTCGGAGTTCGAATCTTACTGACTGGGAGCGAAAATATTATGATGGTCCTTTCTAATGGACCCTTTCTAATTCAACCGGTCTTAATCAGACTATTAGACCCAGACCAAGTGGTGGACACAGAAACTTATGGAACAAGGGGGATTCGAACTCGCGCATACAACTAGCTTACATAATGAAGTACTGAGAATACAAGTGGTGCTCAAAACCGCTCTACCAGAGAGCCATATAACTAGTAGGACTCTCGGATCCACATAGGAAGAAACCACCCCTATTATTATAATTATAACGCCCTGCCCCTTGCACGGCGCTGCTCGCGCGCAAAGGTCAATAGCAAACAACACAATCCATATTATTATAGTCCGGAAACCCCGTCATTTCCATTGAATTTTAGTAGAGCGGGCACACGTAGTACTACTACTTGCATTTCCAGTCATGCACGAATAGCGGAATCATTGGATGGCAAAATCCTGCTAGAGAAACGGGAGAAGGTGAGCGACGATAGCAGAGTGCACGGGATACAACGCGCAGCAAAGGACCGCCAAACATCCAACAGGTGAATGCAATATGAGGAGGCAGTCCGCAAAGTGTCACCCTTACCCCTGAAGGGCGTGGTAGCGGGAGACGCAGACGCCTGCACGGCGGGGAAGCACGACTGCGGCTCCTGCGCGCCCAACTCGCGCACGTCCAACGAGGACAGCGGCAGGTTCAGCGGCCGCCGCTTCAGCGTCCCGATCCCGCTCTCGCTCGCCGCGAGGAAGCGGCTCTCGCGCCTGCGCGAGCGGTCGCGCAGCTCCTGCTCGAGTACCTTCCCCCCTTGACGACCGTGCGTAGGCTCTCCTCCCAGAGCACCTGCCGCTGCCGTTCCTGCCGCAGCGTCGACTTCCAGCATGCCAACACACCTCGCGCGCCTTGCACATCACCATGTAGTCGTGCAGGATCCCCTGCACCATCGCGAGCAAGTTTCTGATCGCGGGATTGACCTCGTGCGCGCGCGGGGGCGCGTTCGCGGACGGAGCCAGGTCGGAGAGCAGCTGGGAGGTAAGCTCGACTTGCGCGGTGGTGGAGTTGACCTGCAGCTCGAACGTGGAGTCGTACGGGGGCGCGCGGTGGGTGGACATCGCGTCGGACGACTCGTCGTTCTTCTCCTCTGCGTCGTCCTCGTGCGAGTCGCTGCCCGAATGATTCATCACCAGGCTCGCATCGCCGTCCGTCTCGCCCGTACTATCCTCCGCGTGCGATCCCGCGCTCCGCCTCAAGACCGCGCTGCTGCCCGAGCGGAACAGGGAGCCTGAGGCCGCCTCCAGCCCGCTCGCGTCGCTGTCGCCACTCATGTGCACGTGCTCCTCCTCGCGCTCGCGGTTGTACCAGTCGATGCTCTTCCCGATCGCCCGTGTCCAGCGGCGCGCTTCGATGGGGTGGCTCGCCTTCATGTGCCACTTTGCACGGACTGATGCCCGGGCGAGGCACGGTTCGGAGCGCACCTCGAGGTACAGCTTTTCGCCGCCTGGTGCGACCTTGAGCACGGCCGTCTTCATCGATATCGAGACGGACTCGTCTTTCTGGTTCCGGTAGTCTGTGAGCATGCATGTGTAAGTGCGTTAGTGGAATTGCGAGCGGGAGGCGAGATGGGAACCAAGGACTAACATGAGAGGGCGCGGCCTTTGAGCATGAACCACCGAGTGTCCGCGGGCAACATTCACGTATTTGTTCAGATAGCCTTTCAGTGCTGGCGGCTCTCGGATATAGGCGCATCGATAGGTGTCGGGTCGTGGTACGCAACTGTATAGGATGAGGATCTTGCATTCGGCAGGCTTTTTGAAATAGTTACTCACACTGCCGGAGGAATACGCACACACGATCGTCTTTCGGGACACCGTCGTAAGCCATCTGCCCACTGCGGTCGCGCACAAACACATCCGCACCTGCGCGCACAGGGAGCTTGATCAGCTGTAGATTCTTGCGCTTTGCAGCCTTGTGGAGCAGTGACGACCCCATCGCGTTGTCGAGATACAAATTCACGAATCGCATGCGGGTAAAGTCGAGTAGCGCGAGAAATGCAAGATTGGGAGGTGCGGTGGGCGGGGAATGGATATAGGTCTGCAGGTGCGATTAGTAAGACACGTTTAGCAGGGAGCGGGAATCTGCACGTGGGTGCGTGAGTCGTCATTGCGTATTCTCGTCGCGGCAGAAGTACGCACCTGCGATGGCGCGTAGGACATCTTTGCCCTTGGCTACTTCTTTGCAGGCCCGTCTGCGGAAATCTTCAGGGTATTGTCGATGCATTCTTAGTCGAGCATCAAGCTCACTGATCTACGCGGCCGAGCGAGGTGGCGAGGTGCAGTGGTGTGGTGTCTGTGTATATTTTACTTGATGAGATAGAGCGGTGGGACAGCGGGAGCGCCACGGCGTCAGCTGCGTCCGCGGTCAGCGCTGAGACAGTGAATAAGCAATCCTATACTTACTTAGGAATGGATGGATGAGCGCAGGATCACCTGGCTCCGTGTGTCTTGATTTGTACGAGACATGAGCAGAGGCTTGACGTACCACTGCGCAGAGCGGCTAGCAATTTGACCTGGTAAAGCGGTTCGGCGGAATCTGGGCACGGAAAGAAGAAATGTGTCAGAACTGCTAAACAAGAATAAAGAGAGAGCGGTACATGCTTGACCTCGTACCTGCTGAATGAGTGGAGGCGGCGGAGGAATATCTAAAAGAGAGAGCAAGGGCCTCCTTGAGTCGTCCTTGACCGTCAGCCTCTCCGTTATCTCCGGCGATTGGAAACGGAGCAACGCCTGTGGAAAAACTTGTCGTCGTCGAGCAGTAGCCGGCGGCTGACCATTCTGGCCGAATCGTGGCACGAGGGATACACAGAACCTTTCCGGTAGTTGGAGAATAGCTATAAGAGCATTTTCTGCTCGAGGGCCGAGGCTCTGCGAGGTGTCAACAGACTGGATGGCTAAGTTTGAGAAAAGGGAGCTCACCGTATGTGTGCCGCTTGAGGCTCCTTGCCCTTGGCTTTTGAGCTGCGCGAACCGGTTCCTGAACGTGTCGAAGTGCCGCCTGAGGACACCGCAGTGTGTGCGCTGGTCTTTTATGTCCTCCTCGTTGTTCTCTGTGAGCGAGCAGTTAGTATAATCTTCGTCCATGTAGTAGTACGGGAATGGATCCGAGTTATCGAAGACGTTCGACGTGTACTGGTCGACTGTCTTGGACGTGAACACGTACATTGTGTAATCCCACTACACACTTGGCGGAAAGATTCTCACTTTGCTTTTTTGCGGGTCCTGCTGCGGCATCGGGCGCGCCAGTCGTCGCACTGAGGGCCCTCAAACAACAGATTCGAAGCTGAAAGACCGTGAGGCGGTTCGCGGGCATCATAAAAGGAGTCATACAGAGACCGCGACGATTTCCGCCGTCCAGGGTCGGACGTCCGTACTTTCGCTGCCGCCCCGATAGGAAATGAATAGAGTAAAAATTGAAAGCTGACCTGCACAATTAGTGGCGCCTCTGAGACGAGCGCGGTGAATACGCGCGCTTCAAGAAGAACATTGCATGTCCAGGCGCTGCAATGCAAATACAAAGTCAAACCTGGATGATTGGAGTAAAAAAATATAACGACGCACTTTGTCAACTTTGCAATGAGCTTACTGTGGTCCATCTGACCGTGCTTGTCGTTCAGTCACGGTGCGAACGTGATTTTTAGATCTGCGCATATGGCCACGAAGCGCCGCATATCATTGGGAAAGGCTCGGAAGTGACGGCACCTTGCCGCATCCTTCCGCAGCCCCCGACAGCTCGTGTAGTGAATGCAGGCTACTGTACCTCTCGCTAAGAGTGTACATTACTGTACGACTGTGGTGGTGTGGGGGTTCGCAATCCTTCTTTGCCCTACACGATTTCTCGGGTGCCGCCGCTGCCTTCGCATTGATGCTCAAAAATGGGGGCAAGGTCTCGTCCTGAGTGGGGGGGGGGTCATCGCGATTCGTTATACATGTGATTTATCAAGCTACCCAGCAATTCACAGCGTTGAGGAGGAATGAGTACGACGGACGAGTACAAGGCTTCATTATCTTTGATTAAAATCACGTTCAGACGGAGTTACAACGAGCATTCGGCATTGCAACGGCATCTCAATGAACTGGCTTGGAATTGGAGCGGCGTTTCAACGTCATTGCAACGCGAAACCCATTATAATGGGTCTACGAAATTTCCGACATCGACGACGGACCATCAATGCTGGGGCCAACCGTGGACGACGCGCCAGCATCCGAGTTGGTCGTGACGCCAACACCGATAGTTGCTACGGACCCTCAAGTGCAAGATTACTTCAAGCTAACCGTCCCGCAACTGAAAGCAGTCTGCAAGGAACGAAACATCGTTGGATACTCCAAACTCTCAAAGCCGGGTCTGCTGCAGAAACTTGGTGTCGATCCTCTCCTTCTTGTTAAACGCAATACTGAAAATGCACCGGACCCGCAATCACACACTGCTGCCAATGCTATGTCTGTCGATGTTCCTTTCGGGCCACCAAATGATCCAGCACGCGAAAAGGCAGCCCCAAGCAAGAAACCTCGCCCTCCAAAGAAACCCAAGGAAAAGACTCTACCTTCTCTGCCAACGTCTACGCCCTTGGCGGGTGATTTTCTAGGCGTGGATTCTCCTCCAAACCCAATCATCCCCAGCCCAGAAAAGCGCCCCCTGGCACAGTCAGACGCATCTCTGGTTCCACCTGCAAAGAAGCAGAAAGTTGCAGCAGCAGGCCTTGTTCACGCACCCTCCGTCGGCCAGCTTCCAGGACACTCGATACCGTCAATATCCAGACCTCTGATTGCTTCATGTAGTACCAGTCTCCACTCGACGGCCGACTCGCCCATGCCCCGAGAGCCTCCACCGCCTCGATTGTTAGATGCAGCAGTCCCGGCCCATGCAAGCGCGCCTTTGCTCACCCAAACACAAACGTCCTCCAGACCTCTCACGAAGAAAAACGAACAATCCGAATTACTGACCACCTTCCGAAAACCCGACTTGCTGATGCCGAATGTCACTGTCGATCAAACCTCAGGACCAGCCTCGACTGCACCCCCCCGTTCGCAAGCACCCTCCAAAACCTTAGAGCGACCATTTTCTCAAATAAATCGAATCGGAACGCCGTCTAGTTCAACTCCCAGATCGTCGAATTTCTCCAAAACGCCTTCTGTTCCTTTCCCTGTATCTCATCCCATCGCTCCTCAAGTTTCCGCTGCCATGAATTCTCCGGACACCACAAGCAAAACTCCTGCTTCTGGTGCTGTACAAATCCCGAACCTATTTAAGGCCCCAACAGGCAAGCGCTTCAAGCCTCTATTTGTGAAGAAATCCACACCTCTAGCCCATGCTGTACCCAACGTTGCTACCATGCCCATTCCTGTCCAGATTGCTCCTGCGCAAGCACCTCCGTCTTACTCATTAGATCTTCCTGCTTCTCCGCCGCCTACGCCACAACCCATCACGCTCCCGCCCAAAATGTCACAGCGCAAGCGTGTACAACGTTGGGCCATACTCCTCGGAGGACTGTCAGATGAAGAACGAAAGCAGTGTGCCCTCGTTTCCCGCATGTTCCGCTATGCAGGTGGGCTGCAACCGGAATCCTCATCGCATACTTGTCACTGATTTAGAAACGTGCATAGTGTACCTCTCGGCAATACCCCTCCTAACTCGATTGTATGCTGGCTCCCGGCTCACGCAAATAGCCGCTCAACATCCGCAAAATATGACCAACATGTGGCCTTACCTGCGATACCGCGAGCGCCAGAGCAGTTTGGGTGGAAAGGCATATGCAGAGTCTTTCTTAGTCAACTTCTTTCAAGGGTACAATCCGATATCTGCGCATCTCCAAACTAGCCCGGACCACGAACGTCAGTTCGTCATCGCGCTACGGCAAGTGCTATATTCCTACCTACTTATCGATTTCCCATTCATGCCTGATCACCACCGTCAACAGGTTCGTTGTCTCGCGCATGTGGTTCATGCTGTCTGTCGGCGGCGGCGCTTCAGACTGGATGCGAGGGCTCGTCACTCACGTGGAACCGATCGTGAACGGCGAGATATGGCGTATCACTGTCCAGCACCACAACTCCCAGGAGTTCTTCTACGTCCTCGAGTCTACATGCGAAGTTATCGGACGGCCCACCGCCTCGTCAGATTCGGGATTGGATACTGTGGAGACCGCGCCCCTGCGGGCCGACTGGTCGGCATACATCGACCAGCCGCAAGGTACACCGCTCATGGACTGCTTGAAGTGGACGAACCACGAGGAATACGACAAGGGCATCAGCAAGGTCTGGTTGCAGCGGATATCGCGCGAGAACGACGCTGGTGCTGCTAAGAAATCAGTAGCAGAGCGATATGTTATGGCATGCGTCGTGAGCAACAGGTCGGCCACTTCTTGACATCATCATGCTTCCCCGAGACTGATTGCTTGTATTGCAGTGTCAGCGGGCGGTGGATGAGCTCAACGCAGATGGAGCAGGATTTTGCGGGGACGCCGTCCTCCGCCGACAACGCTACGTCTAAGGTCTCACAGGTCCATTTGTTCCTACCCGCGTAAGTCCTGAGAATCAATACGACGCGGAGTGCGCTGAATTTCAATACAGTCATCATCACGTCGAAAGCATCCACTTCACCGCCTCGAACGGCGTGCCTCTGCATCGCGCTGTAGCGGTCGTTCAGACGCCTGGGAGAGAGTACCATATTCTGAGGGATAACGGGATGCAGATTGGGTGCGAGGAGGATGGGATTGGGCTGGTGTGGATGAAGCTCCTGGGATGTGATGCGTCGGGCGTCCCGCGTTAACCTGTGGGCTTGGTTCATTTGCTTAAAGCCTGCTTTACATAGCCATGTGCTACATCTGTGCATGCACTTTTAAATCGCAATACTCGAATGACTTATTGTCACCTCCAAGAAAGTGCAATATCTGTTTCTTCGTACTTACCAGGGTTGCAAGGCTAGCCGACGTCGGAACTCGGAACTGTTTTCCGCCACTGACAATGAATGAAGCAATTTAGCGTTCTTGAACTTGACGCTGACGCTCACAGCAAGAAAGCCTTCGAGTTGGAACTGTCCTATTCTGCCCAAACGCCATGGCGATCGTAGAGCTCAGCGCGGACCAGGAAATGTCGCGTCTGTGGGGCATCATCGCAGAGCTCGGCGAGCAGCTCAGCCGCAATCGCGCGCTCTCCGTGCAGCTGTACACTCAAGCCGGCCAGGTCAAAGTAAGTCCATAAAGCTTCCCGTCTGTGCTACTCTCATACTGTGCCACAGGTCCAGGCGATACATGCGCAGACGGGCTTTGTGCTGCGCCGATTTAACGCGGAGAAATCTCAAGGTGAGTTGTCACTTGGGTTATCTCTTGACGCGACCTGAGAGGGAATTTCGTAGAGGCATACGACAGTGAGCTGGAACGCATGACGGCGTCTATCAGCGCGGAAAATCAGGGACTGCTGCACGATAACAAGCAGCTTAACGCGTTGATCAAGGAGTACGAGCAGACGCTGGACAACCTAATGAGCGCTTTCCGCAATCGCGCTGTGCGTCTGTCAATGCCTCGGTGTATCGCATTCTGTTTGCTAATATTTTGTGGCAACAGCGTGAGGTGCAGGAGCACGAGTTGTCTCTCATCCGCGAATACGAAACCAAATTGCTCGAACGCGAGGATGCTGACGCAACGCGAGAACTCACCTCCAGCAGTTCCTTATCGCAGTCGCTCGCCCAGATTTCCCACCTGCTTCGCCTCTACATGCGCTCCCTCAACGGCGAGGATGTCGAACGCCCGGAAGGCCCCGCTCTCGGTGATGACGAGCACGAATGGACGAACGTGGCGGCGTCCGACTGGGCATTGGAGCGCGAGTGCGAACTCGCCCGGTTGGAGCGGGAAAATGAAGTCCTGCGGCGGCTGGTGGGCCAAGCGCCACTGGAGGCGCCCCCGCCGGATCAGAACCCGCCTCCGCTCGCTCGCACGTTGTCCGGCGTGACGATACATCATGGGAAGGAGCTGCGGGGTGGGCCGACTGGCCGTGTGGGTCCCTTCGGCACTTACAAAGCCATGGCACGCTCCGCAGGCTAAGAGTCATTGTTGGCCTTTCTGCGTTCTTCTCGGTGCGCTATTTCTGTTTGGAAGTATTGGACATACACCGATGACACTCGAGTTTACAGCATCCGTGAAGACCACTTACGAGGACAATGAGTATGCATATGCATTCATCATCACCGAGTTGTATGTCCGTCCATCATCATCGTGGCCGCTCACGCCTGGCGCATTCCTCCGTGATGTCAATTCCATCCACGATGGCTTGTTTCACGCAATTGCTTCAGCATTGCTTCTATCAAAATGTATCATGCGTAGAGCGGACGGAGCTTTCCAGGCAATGGTGAACCATGCTCATGAGCGTCTATATCTAGTTTATTCATGTTGCAGCACTCCATGAATGAAGCTATGCCCACGCTGAGTTCTAGTCACGAATATACTTAAGTAGCAACGCGTCGTTGACGGTGCATGTACGCGTAGTGCGGTGGGCAGAAAGATTTTCGGGCTGCGCTGCCGGCAGAACGGCAGAACGGCAACTGCCAAGGGTGGCAGATTTTGCAACAATTGTTTTCGGGCTTTTCGTCGGTGCCCGCGATGTTTTTGCTGTCGGGCAGAATCTCTGGATGACTTTCTGACACAACTCCCGTGCGGTCAAAAGTATGTCCAAAAACGGAATTTTACCGGGCAACTCGCCCAAAATAGTCACGTGAATGGCTTTTGCAGCGTGTTTTGGTGCCAAAGTGTGGTCAAAAAAGGCTTTATGGCCATATTTGTCGCTGAAGTATGCGCCACCGTCAAGTTCGAGTTTTGCTCGGGGTGCCCTTCGGAACGAGGACCCACTGCCTCGTACAAATAGCTATATCCGGCATATATTGTGCCAAATTCTGCCAGACCTACCCTTGCGGCAGATGGCAACTGCCGGCATGGCAGAATGGCAGGGCGAAATGGCGAAAAGCTGCCAACAACACTATGTACGCGACTAGGACATTGGCCCCGTCGGTCGACTCTTCTTCGCTAGGTTTGATCGAATTCTGATTTCTTCCACCAAAAATTGTCACTGTCAAGCACCATGAAGACATCCTATGGCCTCAAAAATGGACCTCTGAGCTGCACTCACGCTGTCTAGCTACATAGAATAAGTTATTAGAGTAGCAAGCTGGTCACAAGAGACAATGATTTGCAGGGGTACCTGAACTCGAACAAACTTGAACTTGAAATACGCGAGTCTTCAATTAATTATCAGGCACCTCGCGAATATAGGCACCCTGCTTCGAAGCTCAATGGAAAAAACATGGCTACTAAAACGCCCTTGTTCTCTCTTTTCTCCACCGTCTTGCAACTTGAAGCTTGAACTCGGACGGCCATGCGCAGGCGATGAAACTCGAGCATCGCCCCAGTAGTTGATGAGGACGTGTAGCCAAAGGTAAGCAAATCTCTTCTCAGGCTCAGAGCGCTCAGAGCTGACGGTCCCTGTACTGCCCCTTCCTCAAATCTGTTCTGATGCTGTCTCGTCCTGCACTTGCTCCTCCGTCCTTACAGCCATGACTATGCTTCCCATGTCGCAGGCAACTTCGCCTTTTCGCTTTGCTACCCCAGAGAGCTCTCGCACACGCACCAGCGACCTCTTGTCCAATGTCCGCGTGCGCAGAATGTCGACGCAGTCAACCTCCAAGTCCAACGGCAAGGGCAGGGGCTCAGTCGGAAGCGTGGATTCACATACTGCAGCAGACGGTCAGTCCCGGTACAGTCTAAACACCGTCTACTCGCTAACTCTTCGTAATAGACGCGCAGTCCTTTTCTAATCGTTACGCCGTGCCTTCTGACCTGCATCAGCCCCGCAATTCTGCCGAACACGCGCAGGATCTCTCCGGCATGCCCAAACGTGCCCGCGGCAGCATCCTACTCGCCGCCTCGGACGCCATGCATTTCAAATTTGGCCGCAAGCGCAAGTCCGTGCGCCAGCCCGAACCCATGTCCGTCGTCCTGCCAGATGTCCTCGAAATCAGTGCCGGAAGACGTGACGAGGAGATGGAAGAGCGTGAGCGTCTCCGTGACGTTGCCGCTCAGTCGATAGGTCTCGGCCACGGCCTCCTCCAAGACCAGAACTCCATACAAGAGAGCGCAGAGGACGACTTTTCTGAGGAGCAGGTCGACGAGCTCGAATCTACGGACGCGCCCGAACACCTGCCCCTTCCTCGCCCTGTCGATCTCGGCTACTCTTCCGCGTCGCTCCCGCAGGCGCAGAACGGCCGCCATCGCGCAGGCTCGCTGGCACATTCCGTCGCGCACTCCCGCAGGCACTCGCGCTCCATAACGCCCGTGCCTCTCCCCGCCTTCCCTGCGACGCATGTCGTCCTCGCGCCGCTCTTGCAGATATCGGCGACGCTCCCGAAATACTACCCGCCATCGTCCTTGCGCATATTTGCCCTCTCCAAGCAGTGGAAGGCTCGCTTCATGGCGCTCTCGTCGCCTACCGTCAATACCTCCCGCACATCGTCGGGTCCCGTCGTTTCGTATCTGCATTTATTTAAGTCGTCTGCTCTCGAGGAGAAGGAACTGGAGCGCCTAGAAATTAACGAGGAGAGCGTCGTGTTTGTACCGGAAGAGGAGGCTGGGGGCCGGAACAGTGTAGTGAAGGTCGGGGGGATAGACGTTGGTGCGCTGAAGAAAGACTTGAACCATGAAGAAGGTGGTAGGACGATATGGCTGCTGCAGATTCTCGATCCGAACGAGGCGCAGAGGTGGATAGGTGCGATCAAGAACGCGATTCTTGGGCAACGGCGAGTACCTTTTCAGTAATCCACTATCGTGCTAGTTCACTCATCTTCTACTCAGATCCATGCGTGCGGGCCTCGGCATCCCAGCAACTATCGGCGGAATTGAGCCACACGGCGACATGGACGTCATGCTTTCAATGCGTGCGCAGGGCCTCGTTTCGTCTCCCACTCAGGCGAAATTTAATCTGCCAGAGTTAGCCGCTGCTCGTTCACCCACCGGGACCATTTCTGCGTCACAGGAGCAGAATGGCAGCGTCGACACAACATCATCCCAGTCAGGGCGCTCACTGTCTCTCAGCTCTAAGGCGCCGCAGCCAAACGCTGTATCGACGCTCAAAGGGCTGTTCGCGGGCGGTGGCCGCCCACGATCCCCGTCACGTTCTACAGCCGCATCCGCTGAGGATGACGAGGACACGGCACCAGAGGACTCATTTGGCCATATGGGCACAAGCTTGCTCACTATGCTCCGGGCGAATGGCACGGCAGACGCCTCGGCGTCTACGTCTACACCTGGTCCTTCTACGCCATTAGCCACGCCACGCACGCCGTCCACTGTTCCCCGGCTTTCCGTCATATCGACGGCGAGCAATTCTGGCCTTGATCGTAAGATAATCGCGGACGGCGGGCCCGTTGACTGGTCGCCCGCTGACACCAGCGCCCGTGACAGAGTGGGCCGCACGCTGTCCGTTAGCTCTCTTCATCCGCCACCGCGGAAGCGGCCGTGGACATCATCCGTACAACAGCCCGCCGAATCGGAGGAGCAAAGAAGGTATACGCACCATCACGGGAATGGCAGCATTACCGATAGCTTCGGCGTCGGAGCGATTCATGAGTCGAGCTCACGTCCACCAGCGAGCCCAAGCTCCACTGGCCGGTCCTCCAGTACCTCCGATCAGCGTGCACGGGCTGCGTCTGTGAAGTCCGTATCCACATATGCGTCGGCAGAGAATGGTAGCATAGAGCGGTCCAATTCGACTAAGAAGAGGTGGTCGAGGCAAGTGGCGTTGCTGCCCAAACGACTGACGCCTCCGAGCGGGCCGCCGCCTTCAGTTCCGGAAACAGAGGTTCAGGTGCAACTGCCGTCTCCAACGGATCTCACGCCGCGGGGCCAGAGTATGCAGCAGAACCAGCATCCCTATAACGCAGAGTCACAATCACGGAGCCGCTCATCATCTGTCCCATCCAATGCATCCAACGCTAGCTCAAGAGGTCTTGTTGGTAGCCTGTCGACCTTCTCGAAGCGCGCATCGGGTTCCTCAGCGTTCAGTTATAGTTCGGTCAGTAGTGCCCACTCTCAGTCTCGCACGAATAGTTCGGGTCACAGATCATCCATACCTCCGCCGCCGCGTCCTGTGCCGACCTTTGCGCCTCCTCCCATTCCGCAGGAGGCGCCGCGTTCACCTTCGCCAAAACAACGTCCTGACTCACCGCCAACGAAGTCGCCGTCGTCATCGTTTCGCGACTCGGTCAAACATCGGGCCCTTCGGTTCTCGGCCTCGCCGAAGCCTCCACCCTCTAGCACGCTGCCCCCTCGACCCGATGATCCTGAGTTCAAGAGCCATCGTCGAAGCCATAGTGGGGGTGTAAATACTCCGCCGCATCTCTATTCTATTCCTGCCTCGCCTGTCCCTTCTACGCACCCGCTGCCGCCGCCAACAGGGCCGCTGCCACCGGTACCCGTGTCTCGTCATACATCGATCAAGCAACGTCTCCGCATACTCAGCGCACCTTCACCCATCATCCCCCCACCGTCAGGGTCTCCTCTCACAGGCAGGTCATCGTCACCCCATCCATCGTCAATTAATCCGTATTCTCCGCCTTCGACGCCCATCGGCGAACGCATTACTAGACAACAGAACGATCCAAATTTCCTCCAGATGTATAGTCCGGGTACACCGATCCTACCCGTTAATCTCCCGCCTTCACCAATTAATCACGAAGGAACCGAGGTCACCCCACTGTCGCCGCCACCTCGCCGCGGCTCAACGATGACCGTACCAGACAGGGAGCCTCACTCGTCTCTATGCGAGGACGCATATGACCAGCAGCTTCCCCCATCTCTCTCCCGCAGAGGCTCATTAGTCTCCATCGGTTTTGGAATATAGCATTTCGACTCACTTACATGCATCATATTGTTTTTCATCATCTGTTCTGACACTCGTTTTCTTTCAAATGCCTACCTAACCTAATGTGGCTGTTGTCGTTCTCGTCTTGTTTCGCCTTGTCCATTTGTTAATACTTACATGGCCTCTCGCATTTTCTGTACCATTGCTCCATTCTTAATACATGCCGCACCAAAACGATGCAACATGGTTTTACATTCCTCTTGGGTCAGTAAGTCCTTAGCTAAGGAGACCTTAGTTCAGTCTTTCAGACGTACAGGTCAGGTAGAGGTACCAACGGACACCGTCGTACTTACTTTTCATGGTGGTAATCAATATGCATCGACATCGATGGCTTTCACTTCATAGTATAAGCGCTGCCTAATACGAGATAGTGGCCTCAACACGATGATGTCATTCTTGAAGTACAATCCCACAATGAACTTGGGGCTCTCTTAGCAGCGCGAACGCTGTGTAGTCCCCGCGATACCACAGACAAAGAATACAATGTATCTAGAGCATACTGCCCTTGACAGGCCCTATAGACCGTGCGGGTACCCACATCTTCTCCCGGATGCGCGCAAGCAATGTTTTGTCTGTGAGCGATCGCAAGTACGGATTCTCGTCGAGACCCTGCACATACACCAAATGAGTTAGTGCAATTTCCAGACCCAAGTTTAAACCAATTTACCTCAGTCTGGGCAGCTCGTATGACAGCAAGCGCAATCTGCGCACTGATATCTCTGATGCGTCCAATCCTTGGATACACAAGATCAGCAGCGACCTCCTCCTCGGTCAAGGCCGACGAGCATGCGATGGCGCCCGCCTCGACCATGGCATCGGTGACATGGCGAGCCTTGGCTAGGGTTGTGCCCAGCCCGATGCCGGGGAACACGTAGAAATTGTTCCCTTGGCCGGGCTCGTAAGTCTTGCCATTTAGTGTAACCGGTTTATACGGCGATCCGGAGGCGAAGATTACTTTGCCATTCGTCCTGCGAGAAGTGTGAGTGAAGTGCCCGTGATGAATAGTTCAGATATCTTCTGACGAACCACCGGATTGCGTCTTCGTAATCTACCTCGCAGAGCGTGACGGGATTCGAGAGCGGGAAGACTATCGGGCGCGCATTGAGAGACGACATGGATTTAACGACTTCTTCTGTAAACGCGTTGCGCATGGTGCTCAGCCCAAGAAGAGCGGTGGGCTTGACGTAGTCGATGATCTCCGTAAGCTTTGTCAACGCAGGCCCATTGTAATCAGTGCGGGCGAAAACTATAGCCATTTGTAACGTCAGACGGTCCGACTCTGGAAAGGACCGCAAGAGGAGGCGGCTTACATTTTTTATGTTCTTGCAGTCCTTTGCGGTCAGCCGTGATCAATCCCTTTGAATCTACCGTCTGATAATGGCATTTTTAATTTATAGGATTCTGAGAGAGAGCGAACATAAACTCACATATATCCGCTTTTTCGCCTCTTCCTCGGAGAGACCTAGAAGGGTGAAGAACGATAGCAGTTGCTTCGCGACACCAATGCCAGCACTCCCGGCGCCAAAGAACAGTATTTTGTGGTCAGTCAAGGGACGACCGGACGCTGCGGATGCGAGGCGCGCAGCATTGATAAAACCGGAGAGTACAACTGCACCAGTGCCTTGGATCTTGAATAACGCGTATGTAGCAGTCAGTCGAGGTAAGCAACATGGGAAGAGAGGGGACGAACATCATCGTTGAAGCACCGGTACCGCCGGCGGAACGATTCCAAGTACTTGAACGCATTGTCCGTAGAGAAATCCTCAAATTGAACCACGAGTTGCGGCATCACGTCCTTCATTGCTGTCATGAATTCCTCCATGAACTCTTCCATCTGTTGGACCCAGATTAGACCCCAACAAAGAAAAAGCAGAGGTAAAACATGCCTCATTTGCGTTGGGCCTGGCTTGACGTACACCCAGGTAGAGAGGGTCGCTATGGTATTTTTCGGTATTGGTGCCCAGGTCGAGGCAAATCGGGACCTGCAGCACGGAGGGCATGAGGAAATGAGGCTTCGTAGAGAACGGATTGATCTCACCGTTGAGCTAGGCCTGATACCGGCGCCTGCGATGTAGAGATCACTGAAGAATATAATGGCTTGAGAGACTCAAATTTGACGCGGCAGATAAAAACACCTACAGCTTCCCAAGACTTATCGGCAGGCCATTCGCGCCGAGATCGCCCAGGCCCAGGATACGTGACCCTTCAAGCCAGGTCAGCCATTATTACTCCTAGGGAGAACGGACATATTCATACCATCAGTTACAACGGCAATTCTGGCATCTTGGATATGCGCCCAGGATGCAATGACATCCCGGATATGGCCCTTGTGCTGGATAGATATGTAGAGGCCCTCGGGACGGCGCCAAATGTGCGAATAGTGCATGCATGCATCTCCGACCTTAATTACGAAAGTTCAGAGGAGATTGCAAGTAATAAATATGACAACGAACGGTAGGAGTGTACAGGATCGGTATAATTTCCTATAACAACGACTGCTCAGAGACCGTGTTGCATCGAATGAGATAATAACAAGGGACGCACGAGTATATTGTCAAGCAGGATCTCGTAGAAGAGGCTGGGGTCGCGACCTTTCAGCCCGTTAAGGTAAATGTATTGCTCAAGAGGACTTGATTTCGACCGGAGCTGCTGGAGACACCGTTGGCGATGGTTTACGCTGTTGAAATGGGGCGGCAAGGTAGCGACGGCGGACATGGTAAGAAAGTGTGATCTTGGTCCCAGTGAAAGGGTGGAGGGGGTGCAAGACAACGTATGAAAAGTTGCAGATGAGTACGACCATATTTAAAGGTCCTGGCTTAAGCTCAACATGTGAAAGCATTGGCCGGGTCTCCCCTAAGGTTCGAGTCACTGGCAGGGCGGTTGGGAACAGATACTATACATACGTCCATTCTGTGGGATATCCGTTGCATTTCGAGACGCAAAACCACAGGCCTAGGGTGAAACCGGAGTGAAAGGAATGGCCGAGGGTAATGCTTGTCGAACCAAGTCACTTTCCTTATGCAGACTCGGGCTTCCGTTGCATATCACTTTGGGGCCGAGTTTTCATTGGAATAACCGTATTTGCAGCTCATGATAACTTTCACGTGTAGCAACAAGCAGGGAATGAGACTGAGTGAATTCGAAAGGTAAGTCGAGTCGCGCAAACGGCAGACGGTATGATAACCACGTTAAGCATTCACCTGCCAATCAATGACCGACTGCTCCTTCACCAGAACTCCCTCCGCTTCTGCCTGATAGCCCGAGCCATGAACTTCTTCTCGCCCCAGCCCTCCCTGACCTTCTCATGCTCCAGTAACGTCTGTTTCACCACCTTCTTCCGCAACGGCTTCGGCAACGATGCTATCCTGGACACAAAGTGCTCCGTGCAATTAAACATGGTGGCGAGTTTCTTGCAAGTATAGTAGGCCGGGTCTGAGCGACGCAGCTTCCGTATTTTCGCGACTGTCTCATCCGATGCACGCGGGGGCTCGGGTCTGTACGAGGACGGCCGGAGTAGAGGTGGTTGGGGTGCATCAGCTGATACAGGCTCTCCCGGTGGTCGCAGCAGAGGTGACGAGGGCGCAACGGTGAGTGAAAATGGGGAAGGCATGGAAGGAGGGGGCCGATGGATAAATGTGAGGTCCTCGCCGAGGGCCACTGACGGAATACTGGGGTTGCTTGGGTCGAGAGGATCTGGGGCGCGGTAGGGTGGTTTCGGAGCTATGTAGTTGCCCCTCGAAGCGCGCGTCTTTTTGTCCTCTCGTCGCGTCGCATACGACCGAGAAATAGACGAGACGAAGGACTGCCGTGGTCTGACAGCGATGCGCGCCGCAGCGTACGAGACAGCAAACATGACGGTAAACGGGAAACTGCAAACAGCAAGCTGCAAAATCGAAAAGCCAGAGGCCTGTATCCCCGATGCAGTATTTGTTTCCCACGCCTTCGACGCGCTCTCACAGAATCCGGCGCACCACGACGCCAACTTGCTCCTTCGGTTCCACCACAATGCAGTCCGTGTCTCGCTGCTTGAAGTCTCCTCTCTGGAAAGCACGTCCTAGTCTATTTCTACTACGGCAAAATCACACTCAGAGTTCCTCTACCCCAAGTTCCTCGTCGTCCGATACCCAACGCACTACCTCGTTCGGCTTCAGGGATGTCCCCGAGGAGACCAAAGAGCACCTCGTCAAAAATGTCTTTGATTCCGTCGCGTCCTCGTACGACTTAATGAACGATGCGACATCCTTTGGTGTGCATCGGCTGTGGAAAGACACGTTTGTATCGTCGCTCAGACCCGGCCGGAGAGGGCCGATGCGATGTATAGACGTTGCGGGCGGTACAGGCGACATCGCGCTCCGTATATTGGACCATGCGCGGGAAAATTACGCGGATAGAGAAACAACTGTGGAGGTCGTTGACATCAATGGTCAAATGCTGAAGGAAGGCTTCAGGCGCTTCAAAAAGACGATGTATCACAACAGTAAGACGCGCTATACTGGTTACACGGCGAAGGCATGCTGACGTGACTTTCAAGCCCCACAGGTCTCTTTCCACGAAGCGAACGCCCAGGAGCTCCCTACCTCCGTGTTCAAGGATAACACCTATGACCTCTACACTATTGCCTTTGGCATCCGTAATTGCACATCTATCCCTGCGGTTCTTGCAGAAGCGCATCGCGTCTTGAAACCCGGCGGAACTTTCGCGTGTCTCGAGTTCAGCAAAGTCAACAACCCGCTCTTGAGCATGTGAGTATTCTACGTATATATAAGCTACCGATCTCATGCGTCACACTCGCAGGATGTATGACCAGTACTCATTTTCGATGATCCCTCTGCTGGGAACGATACTGGCCGGCGACCGGGAATCGTATCAGTACCTCGTCGAGTCCATCCGGAAGTTCCCCCCACAACCTGAGTTTGCACAGCTGATCAGGGATGCTGGATTCGTAACTGGGAAAGACATTGAGGGAGCAGCATGGACGGACCTTTGGGGTGGTATCGCATCTATCCATACCGGCGTGAAGGTATAATCTTTCTAGACACTTGGTACAGCATTACTTTCCTCGTAGAAATTATTGCGAATAGAGACACAGTTGCTCTGAATTGTGGCGTTGACTGTTTTGACTCGGTGGCTGTAATTGAAGGCAAATACCTGCCAAAGCGCTCCTCGAGGAGACGGCGCCGACGCCACTGCCTTGTTCCCCTCTCTACCACTTACCACCACCAGCCATGTCCAGTAATGCCGCCTATCCCATGCCGCCATCGAACGCGGACCTCGCGACGACGTGGGCCTTCCTCGAGGAGGGCGTCGACCACATTATGACCAAGCTCCAGACCGGCGTGTCGTACTCGAAGTACATGTCGCTATACACCGTCGCGTACAATTACTGCACATCGTCGCGAATGCACGGCTCGGGCCATGAGCAGGTGACGATGGGCGGTCGAAGTGAGCTCCCTCGATCTGTCTCTAGTCGGTGGCTTGCTAAATTCCTGATCGTGTGCGGGTGCAGCGGGCGCAAATCTGATGGGCTCAGATTTGTACAACAATCTTATACGTTACTTCATTGCGCATTTGCAAGGCCTACGGGATGTGCGTACCTGCGATCTTAAATCGCGTCGATTTCAATCAAGTACTAACACCTCGGGCCACAGCAATCCGACCCCCTCCAAGAGGAAGGCCTCTTACGCTATTACGCCGCCGAATGGGACCGCTACACTACTGGTGCCAACTACATAAACCGTCTTTTCACGTACCTAAACCGGCATTGGGTAAAGCGAGAGCGGGACGAGGGCCGGAAAGGCGTATATCCCGTTTACACTGTGAGTACTGACTCCTGCACGAGGCGTCGTCTATCTCAATATCGATGGCTGCCGCTAGCTCGCGCTTGTACAATGGAAGTCGAACTTTTTCCTCCATGTCCAAAACAAGCACCAGAAACTTGCCGGCGCGATTCTGCGTCTTATCGAGCAACAACGAAACGGCGAAACAATCGACCAGGGTTTGGTGAAGAAGGTCGTCGACTCTTTCGTCTCACTCGGCCTGGATGAAACGGACACGAACAAGGCGGCCCTCGATGTGTACAAGGAGCACTTTGAGACGCCATTCATAGACGCGACCGAGAAATACTACAAGCAGGAGTCTGAGTCCTTCCTCGCCGAGAGCAGTGTGTCTGACTATCTGAAGAAGGCCGAAGAGCGATTGAGAGAGGAGGAGGACCGTGTCGAGCGATACCTTAACACCGTCACCCGCAAATCGCTCATCAGCAAATGCGAGCACGTCCTCATTCGCGAGCATTCAGAACTTATGTGGGAAAGTTTCCAGTCCCTACTCGATTACGACAAGGACGAAGACCTGCAGCGCATGTACGCCCTGCTCTCGCGGATACCTGAGGGCCTCGAGCCTCTGCGGAAGAAGTTCGAGGAGCACGTCAAGAAGGCTGGTCTGTCTGCTGTGTCGAAGCTCGCTGGGGAAGGTGCATCGGCCGACTCGTTGGATCCAAAAGCCTACGTAGACGCACTGCTAGAGGTGCACCGAAAGAACGCGGAGACGGTGACACGGAGCTTCCGGGGCGAGGCTGGGTTTGTCGCGAGTCTCGACAAGGCATGTCGAGAGTTCGTCAACCGTAATTCTGCGACCGGAACCTCAACAACGAAGTCGCCCGAGCTTCTGGCCAAGCACGCCGACATGTTATTGCGGAAAAACAACAAGATGGCGGAGGAGGGCGATCTCGAGGGCGCACTAAACCGCGTGGTACGTCGTCTCTTGCCTTTTAACCAGGGCGCAGCTTTAATCGTTTGTTTAGATGGTTCTCTTCAAATATATCGAGGACAAGGATGTCTTCCAGACATTCTATACGACCAAGCTTTCCAAGCGTCTTATCCACGGCGTGTCGGCCTCGGATGAGAGCGAGGCAAGCATGATCTCGAAGCTGAAAGAGGCTTGTGGTTTCGAGTACACGAACAAGCTTCAGCGCATGTTCACGGGTGCGCTCCCAGACTTCAATATTACAGTTCGCATACTGACTGTACTTGGTCGCAGACATGAGTCTGAGCAAAGATTTGACAGACCAGTTCAAGGAGCGTATGACACAAAACCACGACGACATGGACATCAACTTCAGCATCATGGTCCTCGGCACGAACTTCTGGCCGCTGAACGCGCCGAACAACGACTTCGTCATCCCGCCAGAAATCCTGCCAACATACGACCGCTTCCAGAAGTACTATCAGATGAAGCACTCCGGACGCAAGCTGACATGGCTATGGAACTACTCGAAGAACGAACTGCGAACGAACTACCTGAATCAGAAGTACATCCTGATGACCAGCTCGTACCAAATGGCTGTGCTGCTGCAGTACAACAAGAACGACACGCTGACGCTTGACGAGCTTGTCGCTGCTACCGCGATCAGCAAGGACATCTTGAGCCAAGTGCTAGCATTACTGGTGAAAGCGAAGATCCTCATCAACGAGGAGACGGAGCAGTACGATCTGAACCCTAGTTCGTCTTTCTAAAACCAGATAGCAATGCGTGTCACTAATCGTCTCGCAGACTTCAAATCCAAGAAGATCCGTGTCAACCTGAATCTGCCAATCAAGGCAGAAGTGAAAGCCGAGTCGACAGACGTCCTGAAGAGTGTGGACGAGGATCGCAAATACGTGATCCAGGCTACGATCGTCCGGTAGGTTCACATACTGCTTCCTCCATACTCTACCTTTGAAACCTATCTTACAATTCTTCCAGTATCATGAAGGCTCGGAAAACGATGAAGAACCAGCCTCTGATCCAGGAGGTCATCTCCCAAATATCGCAGCGGTTTGCACCGAAGATTCCAGATATTAAGAAGGTCAGTTGCCACTCTTGTTGTCTCGACACTTACTTACCACCATACACTTATGTTTCACAGGCAATAGACACGCTGCTGGAGAAAGAGTACATAGAGCGGGTCGAGGGTACCCGCGATTCCTTCGCTTATGTGGCATAATTTTCTCTATCCCTCCTGCTTTCCACTATCCTGTAGCGTAATAAATGCATCCAGTACTTGTTTCCCTTACCCTCGTGAATCTACATAATTCAGCCCTTCCTACGTGCAGTCTGAACAACAACGGCAATAGATGAGGATCACCTCGCCGTTGAGGTCTTTCCAATGTCACAATTGTGGCGCAGTTGACCGGTTGACCGGTTGGCTTTTCGATTCTTAAAGTTTCGCAGTGGCAGCAACATAGAAATTGGCGATGACATTGCGGGATATCATATAGCATTTGTATAATATAATTCAAGACCGACGTACAGCTACAATAAGACAACGAGATCGAGGAAGATGCGCATACCGACGTGCTCAACAGACCTTGCTTACTGATCGGACGAGAGTGCGACGCGTTGCTCAGCGTCAATCTCCCTCCAACATCGTATCACGGCCCCCTTCACCGCCTCGACGCCTCCCTCGAGGCCCAGCGCGCCTACGCCCTCGTCGCCGCCAAGCTGCTCCCTTACCCTATCCATCACCTTTTTGACGAGCCTCCAGTGATATCGGGGCGGTGCGTCCGAGTCTCCCTCGACGTCCCTGTTCGCGATGATGTCCTCCTCGATCCAGGTGCGGACGCGCTCTCCGCCCCACACCTGTTTCGCGCACAGTCGGCGCCTTACGGATAACAAGAGCTCGTCATACTCGCGTAGAAGGGAGAAATGCGTGAGTGCGCAAGTGATGACGGGAGATGGCGTCTGTGAACTCAGGATGGGCGTGCATTCGTGTCTGCTGTTGTACGCATTTGCTCAAGTTCTGGGGGGAGGCCTGGCTTCGCATGAGAATCCTCAGCTGGTGCCAGGACCTGAAAGTGTGTCGAGGGTAGGCGAAGGGCAAACCCTTAGACGAGCAAACGAATACAGTAACAGAACCACATTATCCACTAGTACAACTACAAAAGAAGGGATGGTGGGTGGGTGCAGAAAAACGCGAATCGTCGGGAGGACGATTAATAGGGGAGATTGTTGTAGTACGAGAACAAGAGGCTGGGTGCTTAGTCACCCTCCTGCACGCATCTTGAGTCCCCGAACTCACAGGGACAAGTCACGTCTGAGTTCGGCCAACTCAGGATGGGCGTGCATTCGTGTCTGCTGTTGTACGCATTTGCTCAAGTTCTGGGGGGAGGCCTGGCTTCGCATGAGAATCCTCAGCTGGTGCCAGGACCTGAAAGTGTGTCGAGGGTAGGCGAAGGGCAAACCCACTGCAAGACGAAGGCGCTGACGAGCCTTGCGAAGACACACCCAAACCCAGAAGGCAGAGGCAAGAAGAAACGCGTCCGAGGACCAACGGCCCATAGACTTGACGATCTCCGGGTTGACTCCGCGCATGAGCAGCTCAGTCGTCCCGCCGATGCGCAGGCAGTGACCCTGAATGCGCACGAATCCGTGTTTCTCCCAAATCCGGTTGCAGACCAGAAGCAGCCGCTTTCTCGTCAGACAGGTGAAACCGGCCTCGGACTTGTAGGAGAATAGAGGAATGTTTGCGGGCGGATTGTTGACTAGCAGGTGACGCTCGAGCGCGTCGACGGGGTCAGACGCGCCGTTCTGACGACATATCATGATTACGTCGCCTGCGGCTTTCCGAGTTTTCGTCCAAGGGAGATGGAGGGGCCGCGAGCCGTCCTCCGTCGTCGGTCCGCCGAGACTCGAGCGCAAGGGTATGTACCCTCCGTCGAAAGAATTAGCCCACGGCGAGAATAACTCGCCCAAGCGCGCCTGGCCCCACAGTGACGAAGTAGCCGCAGCCAGGACGCAGACGTCGAGCGGGCTCGAGAGATCGAGTTCTTGCGCAAGTATCACCAGCATGTCGCTGGTGACTGGTGGACGCGGGGGCAGACCTTTGGGAGCAAGCGCGTGCACACCGCGAAGCGTTTGTCGAAGTCGGAGACCCATGACCCACGGCGCATTGTTGGTGATATGCCAAGCCCTGACGCCGGACACGCAATTCTGAGTAGACGTCTCTTTGTACTTTCCCGCACGGGATGCGACAAACGCGCAGATAAGTGTTTCGGAGGCCGGGAGTCTGTCTGCGAGCGGGACATCGTACGCATCGCAGAACACAGAGAAGGCCTTGACCCCCGCAGAGTACCCGGTTAGAGTGTCGCCCGCCCAGGACTTTTTGATGACGAGTTCTGTAGCCAGCAGGACACTTGCAGGTAAAGAGAAGGGAGATGGTCCGTCGACCCTCGATTGTGTTTGGTGGATTGGCCTCGAAGTACGGCGCATTGGAGCAAACCGGTGCTGAACGGTGCGCTCTGTGCGAATAGGGAGGCCGGTAGAGACGCGAGTGCCCAGCACATCCCTCTGGAAGGAGTTCAGGGCAATGATGGAGCTCGTCATGACTTCAGGAGGCAGCGGGCATGCCCGCGACGACACAATACAGACTAGCGGCTGACGGTCTATATTTCAGTTCAGCCCATTGCAGGGCACTCAATAAGATGTGTCCGCGAACAAATAGTTACAAAAACATATACGCTAAGGATAGAGTCTCGAAAATAAGCCATATACACGTTAAGGGTGGTATGTACGCAAGAACGGAGCAAGACGAGACGGAATGTCAAACACAGGCTTGAGACGTAGGTTGGCATGCGGGAAGATTCCTCGGGACGGCGCGTCGGCACAGTTAACTGCAGACGCAACATATTCACAAGACAGCTGCAGCGATGCCCCAAACAGGAGGCTCGTAATCCGCTGCAAGGACGAGTTCTGCTGGGCATTGCGAGAGACACCACCCTTGAGAGCTCCGATGACACCTTGATTGTCGGAGCGAACAAGCAAGTGACAGTCGTGGTATCCAGAACTGACCAGGAACCGCGCAGCAAGCTCGACAGCGATCATCTCCGCCCAGCCGATGTCCCTGCCATCTGTCTTCCACCCGGGCAGAAGCTGCCAAGCAAACCACCTCCCTTCAATGACCAGACCGATTCCCCAGCTGGTAGAGGCATCGACGAATATGGAAAGCGGAGTCACCGGCAGAGGAGAGCGGAGGATGTGGCCACAGAACGGTTTCGACAGAACCTCGCGCCACCATTCAACATCGCGCAGAGCGTCTCGAGGGATGTGGTGTCGCATGAATGTAGATGTGCTTGAGTGAAATGAAGACGTGAGACGATAGAGCGAGGGCATGCGGGAACGTCCGGAGGGCACTGCATAGCAACAGTGGTTAAGAGTACCCACCAAGGACTCACAGTCCTTCCGGGACACTTTGGCGGACGCCGTCCAGCAGTCGAGTTTAACGAGGAACTTCGCTTTCTTTGTTGCAGTTATCTCGACAGATCGCGCCGAGATATTCCACAGAAAGCCAATGTATGTGAACTCATTCGAAAACGACGTGTGCTTGGCCGGATTCCATGGCCAGCCGAGGCGCTCCGCGATCTCAAAGATCTGGCGCGCACGAATATTGTAGCCGTGCCCTCCCGCCACACGATCGGAAGGAGACCGAAAGAAGACAAAATCGTCCACCCACTTCAGGATGTCGCGGATTCCGTACGACTCGAAGATGCGAATGATGGCGTCGGCAAAACGCGAATCGTCGGGAGGACGATTAATAGGGGAGATTGTTGTAGTACGAGAACAAGAGGCTGGGTGCTTAGTCACCCTCCTGCACGCATCTTGAGTCCCCGAACTCACAGGGACAAGTCACGTCTGAGTTCGGCCAGATAGCGGGGTCGGCAGTCAGGTCGACGGATGGTAGTGGGCAAGTGGTGCTGGAGCGTGGCTGGTGTGTTGCCCAGCGGAGAAAGGCCTGATACATCCCTCGTGCCTCTTTTGACCGAGATTTGGCATTTGAAGTGGGCAGTGCTGATTCAGATTGATCACCCTGGCTAAGTTGAGTCGCAGGAGAAAAGTCCTTGGGCTTCTCCAGCCGCGCGGGATCAAATAGCCACGACGTGGCAGCCCACTCGAACGCAGCGCGCTGCGTTTTGAAAGCACTCGGCAGTGCAAGGCCCAGGAATGCGAGAATCGATGAAGGTTTATCAGACAGATGGAAGGGCGGGAGCGTGTGCGGCATCGGGGAAATCTGCAACATTGCTATTATTCGCGTGCCAGAAACAGTGTACGGGTGTAAAACTGCATGGACAGATACGAAGCTATTGTGCGACTTACCTTGAGTCCCTTGGTACCAAGAGACATCCCGTGTGGGCGCACGAGCGCAGCCATCATCATTCCCAGGTCCCCATAGCCATGGAAAAATAAGACGCGCTCCCATTCATCCTTGTCTTGGCAGACATGCACGTCGACCTGCACGTACCTTTCCTCTTCTCCGACGCCTACACACCACTCCTCGTTCAATGGCACTGCGTAGTGTGATGTGACCTCGAACTCCAATCTGTGCACCGCGCCGAGCGCCTGCGCTACCTGCAAGTGCCCGACACCCTCCGATGGGCCTGCCACGATGAAATCAATATCACCGTGGTCGCGCTTCTCCGGGGCTTCTGCTGGGACGCCAACGAGGGAGAAGAGAGGGGAAAGAGAGGGCTGGAATCGCGCTTTGAGCGCTAGATATACGGCGGGGGCGAGACGCGGAAAGGCGCTGAGAGAAAGACCCAGTTGCTGGAACGCCTTGCCACCCATTTCGATCTCGACGTGAGTGGCACAAACAGATAGTAGCTGTTATGATATGTGCAAAGTGCAGGAAGTGTTTTCATATGTCAGACGAGCAGCAAGACGCATTATGACTGAGATTGACCGAGACGCACCAAGAAACCCCGCGTCCAAGTCACCCAAGTCGAAGCTGGTACAGTACCAAGCTGGTACCTTTGATCCAGTGCTTACGGCGGTACTGCAGCGGGTGACCTTTATATCTGGGATCGAGTCTATACTTATGTGAGTTGTGCTCGAACTTGTCTCGAACGGCTTTACCGACTCCAACCTGACTGGAACGCTCAAAGTACAGAAGTGAAGACTGTGCCAGATGACACTGTGCTCATTTTCTCGCACGTCGGAGAGCACTGTGGGTCTGCCCAGCTGCATTTTGAATCCACTTGGATGCCCGAGTCCCATATAAACGGTGCGTCGCAACACTTTACACCCACTCCAGCCGCTCACCATGTCCGTGCCGCTACCACTTAAACAGCTCGGTGTCTTCTTCACGCGGACCTCGCGCACCCTCCGCCAATTCGACGTCGTGCCCCCTGGGCCAGGCGAAGTCCTTATAAAAAACGTAGCCGTCGCGTCTAACCCGAAGGACTGGAAGGTCGTCCTTCTGTCCGGCCTCGAGACCGTCGAGGGCAACGACGTCGCAGGCTACGTCGAGGCCGTCGGCGAAGGGGTCAGCGAGTTCAAAAAGGGGGACAAAGTGTGTACACATGGCATGCTCAGTCTATCTATGAGTCTGAAGGCCTCCAGGTGGCGGCCTTCACCCGCACGCATCAGGCAAACCCAAAGTGGGGCGCCTACCAGCAGTACTCCACCGCCTCCGCGCACACGACATTCCCGCTCGGGCCCGGCACTCCGTTCGAGGCCGCTGCGACGCTCCCGCTCGCCGCCGCCACAGCGTTCTTCGGGCTCTATAAGTATCTGCGCCTGCCCGCGTTCACGGACGGCGCTGCCGCGGACGGTGCGCCGCTCGTGGTATATGGCGCGGCGGGCAGCGTCGGCGCGTACGTGGTGCAGCTGGCGAAGCTCTCGGGACTGTACGTCGTCGGCATTGCAGGCGCGAGCGCGGACGTCGCGCTCAGCCTCGGCGCCGATGTGGTCGTTGACTACCGCGGGAAGGCGCCCGCGGACATTGTGCTGGAGGTGCAGGCTGCTTTGCAGGGCCACGGGGAGCTGCATCATGTCTGTGCGTGGGTCATTGACGTGCGCGTGTCCCTGGCTGACCGTGTTTGTATGTAGTCGATGCGGTCAGCGAGGGGGAGACGATTGAGATAGGTATCGACCTCTTGCGCGAGACCGGCGGGTGCTACGCGTACGTGCTCAGCATCCCGGAGGGCGTGGCGGTGCCGGACAATGTCCGCACGGAGCGCGCGGGGGTGGGTTGTTTATCTTGCCTGCACTAACCCGATCTGACCGCTACCTTTCAGCCGCGCACGGCGTACGGCGAGGACGCTGAATTCGCTGCAAAGATGTGCGTCGCCTCCGTCCTCTCTTTGTTCAAGTGTGCTCAGCGACTGGTGCAGGTTCCGGGCGCTGTCCCCGCTCGTCGAGAATGGCACCTTCAAGCCGAACCGCGTGCGCATCGTCCCCGGCGGGCTCGGCGGTGTCGATGAGGGCATGGAGCTGCTCAAGAGTGGGAAGGTGCACGGCGAGAAACTGGTGTATCGGATCGCGGAGACGGAGGGGCTAGCGGGGCGGTAATAGTCGCGCCGTCTTGGTGTGCTAATTAGGCGAGTGACATTTGCGGGGCCGCTGGCCAACCGTTTGTAGAGGCTTACATGCTTTTTCTTTGAAGTATTTTTGTACGACTATGACGCAATGACTCATGATTGTAAACTCTGTCCATGTTCGCGCTCTGACAGTCACACCTCTATGTAGATCGTCTTCGCGTCCCAGAACCAATGCCCCATCGTGCACAAAATTTTCCTGCAATCATTGAACACATAGAACGCCTCTGCATGATCACCCTGTGTTATGTGCCCGGTAGAGTCACGGCGGTTCATAGGACAACGCTTTACAATGCTCTGGTCGGCTATCGTCGTCTCGAACACATGCCTATTCTGCTAGGAATCAGCCTAGCCAGTCCGGAATCATGCGCGCGGCGTGAGAGCCTCGGATCCTGGTGTGTCTGCAGACCAGCCTACTATATAGTGAGAACGCCGCTCAACTGACACAAAACATCTTTTATGCTATCGATCACAAGGGTTCCATTGACTGACGACATGGACCAGCACCTTGCCTTCGTCTCCTCTGGGAGGCGCCGGGCTTTTACCGCGGAGATTTCAAGAATAGTTGCATCTTGTGATGCGTCTCTCCTGTGTACAATCCTTAATTGTCGAGCGGTGGCGCTGATCAGCGCCAACCCGCAAGAATAGCCGGGGTGAGCATGGGAACTCTGGTTTCTTGGATGTCCGTACTATCGCTGAGGCCTTTGCGTACTTTTAGACAGGTTGGAGCTGACGCGGCGCTATGCTTCACATGCAGTGGCTCACGAGTCTCACCCGTGTAACTCCTTCGCATCCTGGGCGTTAAACGCACGCGTCAACCTCACTATATTTCGTGGCTAGATTCTTGAAGGGTCGTCATGATCTCTATCGGCGGTGTCTAGTCCTGCCATACAACATCTACGCATTCCTGAAACGATTCAACTTCTGGGATGAACGCACGCGGATCAAGAACGCAAATTCCCCAGGTGCGGGCCGTTCTAGCGGCAGAGTGAGACGCATCGGAGAAACCTGGGGAAGCAATCAAGGTTCACCGTCCGTCACCGGTCGCATTCCAGGGCGTCCAAGCATATATGCGCTGGACTATAAGAGCGCACGATGATTCCGAGCTTCTCGACTCGGTTTCTGTCGAGCTCCCGTCCCCATACTCAACGTCCTATACTAGATACCATGGGTGGAGGAGCTGTAATCACTAGCAGTGTGGATCCAACATATGTGGATCTCATCGATGGCAGAAGAAAGGTGACTGACCGTTTAATCTTGCATCGAGCATGTGTAATTTACCAAGTTTTCAGTGGTACAACAACCGCCGGTTGGACATGCATCTACTAAGTAGTTGAATGCTCGCTTCTGACTTCAGTGCACATCCATCTAGACTCATTGCATTGAATGGATGGATTGTTCTTCTGTGAGTTTCTGCATGCAGTGCTTGGGTACAACACTCATACGGTTTATAATTAGTCTCATAACGGCGTCGACCAACGGCTTCGATGGAAGGTAAGGTGGAGCAAGACTGGTCCCCACCGTTGAAATTGAGCGAATTATGGTTGCAGCATGATGAACGGGCTGCAATCTCTGCCACAGTGGCAGAATGATTTCAACCATCCCACTGGCCAAAAATTGGGCCTGCTGAGTGCAATCATGGTACGACGAGGCAACCGTTTACACTAAAAAGCCGTGCTGAATTTTCGGCTTCAGAATATTGGATCTCTAGCAGCATATCCGTTCGCCCCGTACCTCTCTGACGGGATTGGTCGTCGTTTGACCGTGTTTGTTGGTGCGGCAATCATGGCGTCTGCCACAATTATCCAGACTGCGTCGCAATCTGTGGGGATGTTTATTGGCGCGCGGTAAGAGAAATGCCTTTCCTTTAGTTCGTGCCTCATACGTTGTAGCGTAGCTTTCTCATTGGCTTTGGGTTAACGTTTGCGGCGAATGCAGCACCCATGCTGGCAAGTCACAGACTGCATGCCTATCGATCGTCTCTATTGCTGAACGTTCCTCTGTAGGTTACGGAAATTGCGTATCCGACAAGTCGTGGCCCACTAACTTCTGCCTACAACTCACTCTGGTATTCGGGCTCCATCATGTCAGCCGCTGTCACTTACACTTACCGTCATTTGCTGATACATGTTCTATCAGAGCGGCGTGGGTGACCTTTGGGACGTTCAAACTAAACAACAGTTGGGCATGGCGCGCCCCTTCTGCTCTCCAAGGCCTCCCGTCTGTGTTACAGATCTTTTTGATCTGGTTCGTCCCGGAGTCTCCCCGTTGGCTGATCAGTAAAGGCCGCGACGCGCAAGCATTGAAGACTCTGGCGTACTATCACGCCGACGGCGACGAGGAGGACCCGTTGATTAAATACGAGTTTGAAGAGATCAAAACCGCGATCGATCTCGACCGACAAGGTATAGCCGTAGAGCTTTCTAACAATGTTTTAATCTCGTACTCACATCGAATTCACCCGTGCAGTGGCCTCAAACGTCGGATGGAAAGCGCTAGTCGCTACTCCCGGAAACAGGAGGCGCATGCGCATCATCGTCGCACTGGCTTTCTTCTCCCAATGGTCGGGGAATGGTTTAGTTTCATATTATGTGAGTCGGTCATTTATCTTGTCCGACCGGCCGACTATAATGGTGTACCGTCGACTACGTAGTTGAACAAGGTCTTCGACTCGATTGGGATTACAGATAGCACCATTCAGGTAAGCGGCCGATGAGCGTCTCTCGTCGCGTACAATTAACGACCGTTGATGTTGGTAGCTGCTCATCAATGCCATTCTGCAAATATGGAATCTCTTTTGGGCCCTTTTGGCGTCCTCTCTCGTCGACAGAGTGGGACGCCGGGTACTCTTCTTGACATCTTGTGTAGGCATGCTTGTTGCCTTCCTATTGCAAACAGTATGCTCCGCACAATTCGCCATCCATGGCAGCGAGGCTGCAGCGCATGCGGTCATTGCGTTCCTGTTCATATTCTATGCGTTTTATGAGTGAGTCTAACTGTTCAGTGTTCCTCTTTAGTCTTACTGATGGACATGGCACCCGTTAGTATCGCATTCTCTCCGTTGATCGTGTCATACACGGTAGAGATCCTGCCCTTCGCCATTCGTGCTAAGGGCTTCAACGTATTCAATTTCACCGTGTCGGTCGGCCTCATCTTCAACCAATATGTCAACCCTATCGCTCTCGACCATATCGCTTGGAAATACTACGTGAGTTCTATCAATTTGAGCACAGTACAACCGTCGGTCTGACCGGTCATGTAGATCGTGTACGTGTGCTGGATTGCATTTGAGACCGGCTTCGTCTGGTTCTACGTTCTGGAGACCAAGAACAAGACGCTGGAGGAGACCGCCGCACTATTCGACGGGGAGGATGCTACGAACCAGATCGTTGATGCAGGCGTAGAAGTTGCGAACACGGATGTCCACGAGGAGAAAGACGCAAAGTCTTCCGAGCCTTGATTATGTCAATGATAATTTTAGTATTGACGAGCCGACAAGACATGTACTTATTTGTACTTGTAGTATGTAACCACGTCGACGAACACTGATTATTGCAACTCGTACGGCCCAAACAGCTGCTCATGGAAACATATACGACATAAGTTACTCATTTCAGGTGCGGTGACGTTACGCATGCAACTGAGGAGAGGGCTTCATGCACATGTAAGGACAGAATGAATGGTTGAATGGTTGAATAAACGCAATGGATAGATATGCTACAGTAAGTAGAGCAAGTCAGATCCCGATCCGCGCAATGGTATATGTAAGTAAGAGGGCGTATACGACTTGAAAGCAAGGGTAAGGTTGTACGCGGGGAAATGGAAAACAGGGACGAAGGATATAGAAAGTAAAAAGGTATGTCGGCATGTAGGCACCGGTAGAATATGATATAAGGATATATGAAGTTCAGAGGCTCTCGAATATAAGACTTGATTGGGATCCGCACTGAGAGTGGCTGACCGGGCGGACGGTATACTGGTGACAGGTGCAAGCAGAGGTCACCGCCGTGTCGAGGTTTGTTTCACCTGGGACAACGACGAAGTAAATACTAGTATCAGAAGCACGAACGGAGTGACTACATACCTCGTCAATCTTGAATTTATATCGCGACGGCCTGTCCCATGCCTTGGCTGCTGACCCTTTTGTTAGCTAAGAACGAGGGCAGTTTCTCGCCCTTGCCCCGCATACAGTCAATGGGGATGAGTCCCCTGGCCTCTATCTCCATACCCTCTTCGGTCCCGACGCTAGATCTCGCCTTTCCTTTGCCCTTGTGGGGTGCAGGAACTTTTTCAACTACGGCCCATCCGTCGTCGTATGCACAGACGACGCGGACCGTCTCTCCGGGCATGACAGCAAGCTCGTCAGATAGAGTCGGCGCGAATGGGCGGCGGATGGTCTCAATGGGTGCGACAGAGTGTGTGGAGCCCATGGACATGAACGAGGAGCGCTGGTCGGCGTGCTGGTCGGCGAAGGGATCAGCGGTTGCGGGAGAAGATGCGGCAGGGGTCAGCGGCGCAGTGGGTGTATGGGGAGACACGGGAGCAGGAGGGAAAGTGGGGGGAGTATAGGTGAACGCTGTGGGTCCAGGTACTGAGGTATGCATTCCCTCTGCGTGGCCATCTTCGAACGGGTTCAATTGCGCCGGCTGTGAGCCCACGGCGCTCAACGACGGGCTTACCGAATGCGTGCCCGGCCTATAGTAGTCCTGAAGTATGTCTGAGTCGGGCCTCGGAGAGTTGGGGGACATCGAGCGGTACAGCCATTGCGCGCTATCTGGCGTGTTGGCAGGCCTCTCGTGCGTGTCTGAGCTCGAGTGGCCTTCGGCACTGGGAGGCTTCGGGAACGAGAAGCTCTCACTAGCAGAGAAAGGACGGACGTTCATCGGTGACGTGCCTTCGCCTCCGTTACCGGTCTCAGTAGGGACAACCAGAAGTGGCGGCTGCACCCCTCTAGGACGGGCCTGCTCTGTGCTTCCGACAACAGTCCCGCTTTCAAGGCTTGAATTCGAGGAGCGCTTCGCCACTGTAGCCTGGTCGCGCATGCTGGCATATTCTCCGCCACGAGCGCTGAGGGGGGCGTGGCGTACTTCGGCCATCGGGGGGAATTCTGGAAGGGCAGTACTCCCAGCTGTCATGAAATCCATCGGAGGGGTGGGCGGCACGGGGCTGTGAGCGCGTTCGACAGATCCGTTGTCGTACGTGGTAGCGAAGCTGCTACGGGCACTACCGCGTCCGCCATGGCTTCCGTTCGACGACGAAACGGGATCACCAGGCACAGCATAGGAAGTGTTAGCCCACCAGGCGTTGCGAACCTCTGCTCTGCGACGGCGGCGGCGGCGAATATAGATACAGAGCGCGAGTGCGATAAATGAGACACCCAGAATGGTGACTACTGCAGCGAGCGCAGCGGTATTTATGTGAGGTCCAGAGGACGCGTTGTTCGCGTTCCCGCTGGTGTTGGTCCCCGAGCCATTTCCTGAGCTCGTAGTGGAGCCGGAAGTGGAAGATGATGTCCCGGTGATGCCACCAACAGCACTACCCGAGGACCCGATCGAGGCGACAGTAGTGGAGCTAGTAGCCGAGCTGAGCGTAGGGTTTATGGTATTACCAGTTGATGAGCTAGCCCCGCCAGTGCTCGCGGACGGATTTGACGTCCCCGTGCTCGAGCTCGAGGAGCCCAGGCCAGTGCCAGTGCCAGTGCCAGTGCCAGTGCCAGTGCCAGTGCCAGTGCCGGTTCCAGTGGCCGTGGAGCCAGAGTCTGAAGGGGTGTTCGACCCTCCGTTGGACCCAGGTCCATTGTTCGAGCCATTGTTGGAACCTGACCCGCTGGTCGATGAGCCACTGCCGGTGGAAGTCGCAGGGGAGCTTCCACTGGTGGAAGTAGATTGGGAGCTTCCTCCGCCTCCGCCATTGCCGTCTCCGCTACCATTGCCACTGCCACTGCCACTGCCACTGCCACTTCCACTGCCGCCTGTCTGTGTCGGTGAGGGCGTGGACTGTTGGGTCTGGGTCTGGGTCTGGGTGCCGGTCGCCGTTACGGTGATAGTGGATGTTACTCCATTATCACCAATAATTGGGCTAAGGACAGGACCGAGGACGGGAAGTCCATCGACGATGTCACCCACCACGGGGATGTTGAGTAGTGATGGTTCGCGTGCCTTGGCACCAGGCGCACGCTTATTTAGATGAGGAGGTGTAGCGTGCGTCATGGATAAAACCACGAAACCGCAACGTAGACTATAGAGACTGTCGGAGACGAGTTCAGTACACAGAGACGTGGCTTTCGCGTGAACGCAAGTACTCACCTCGGTGTATTTGTTACAGTAAAGACAGACAAGACCTGGTTCGGTCTAGTGAACGGAAAACGAAGGGTACGAAGCCAAGATTATCGGACAGAACTGGGAGACAGGCCGACAGCGACCTCGACGACGACAGCAACAAGGAGAACAGAAATGAGAAAAACAAGGATAAGCCCTCTGGCGGTTGTCGGCGCCGACTCGCTCCAGGAGATCAGACATCGCTAAATTGCGGCACTTATGTTTCGTACATACTTCCCACGTGGCCGGCTGCTCGCGTGCGCTCAGCCACCGCGCCACGCCACGCTCGCACGCGAACACCTCCTTGGTTCAAGACTTCCAAGTTTCTCCGCAAAGACTCTGGCAGGTGAGTCCTAAGTAATGCGCGTATGCTGATTTATTCTGCTTTATTTACGCAGTATACCGACGCTCACAAAGGTACCCGACATGAACCTGCGCGACGCACTCCTCGCCGCGCTCACCGACTTGCCAGGTTCCCGCGAATTTCATCTTCACGTCCTCCTCTCGGCCCCCAGAAAATATTCTGCCCTCTATCCATTCGCTAGACCGCGTCCGAGGAGCTACCTACAGGATATACTTGTCCTCCTCTCTGAACAGTCAACCCCAGACGCGCCCAGAAAATTCGTCTCAGCCATCGAGGCTTCGGTCTACAATGTACCGACCACGGACTCAGCGATCCTATATGTCTCAAAAGTCGACTCAACGGGCCAAGGAATGTCTCCCTCGCCCACCTCTGCGCTTGTGAGTGCTCTGCTAAAGTACTACGCCGACCCTACCACTCGGCCAATATCGGCGAAGCATATATGGATACAACTTTTCGCGAGGGCACAGAATCAATACCTCTTTCCGAACTCTTCAGAATATCCGGGGAAACGGCCTCTAGGAGATATAAAGCTCTGTGCGTGGTGGAAACGAGTATTCAGCGACGTTGCTATGAAAATCGACACCAATAAAGCCATGTCAAGATTATACTACATTCTTGCCGGACTCAGCGAATTCGAGGCGTCGCATGCACTACAATTTGCAGCGC
This sequence comes from Plicaturopsis crispa FD-325 SS-3, assembly GCA_000827205.1. Classification (NCBI taxonomy): domain Eukaryota; kingdom Fungi; phylum Basidiomycota; class Agaricomycetes; order Amylocorticiales; family Amylocorticiaceae; genus Plicatura; species Plicatura crispa. The sequence goes on along the minus strand of KN832564.1, from coordinate 793,270 downwards.
CTCCGGCAGAGAACACCAAACTGTCATGGACTTACGGCCACCCATATTCGCAGTCTGATATCCCTCTGCCGTGTCCCAAGCCCAGTGGCCCTGATCGCAATATTGGGCATTTCATCCCCACTTTTGACGACGACCCGAAGGCACGCTTCATGGACGAAATCGCATACACAACCGAAGCAGAAGGCGTCAGATCCCCCGAGCGGAAGCGCCAGCGGCTGCTGGAAGGGGAGAGCGAGCACGATGAGAGTTCGAAACCTCCGAGTTCGAAGGAGCGCGGCGACCGGCTAAAGGGCGACCTCGGCGCTGTCTCACCAGACGAGTTTTGGGAACGCATGTCGTTTCGACAGGAATGCATCGCAGGCGCCGTCACCGGTTTCTTCACCATGGGCATATCGATGCTGCCTGCGGACGACGACGCGCCGCGCTCGGCGGTTTCACCTTTAGCGCCCCAACCGGGCCAGGTGTCGTCGAACCTGACGAAACGCATCCTCTCCTCGCTCATGAACAACCACGAGTTCGCCACGGCCGAGCTGTGCATTCGTGCCACCGGCGTCCTGGAGAAAGCTATCGAGGGACTGTGCGACGGCCTCGAGCCCATTCTCGAGCCACCGAGAAGCAAGCCGAAGTCCAAGCGGCGCGACGTTACACCGGAGCGGGAAACCACCCTCGCGCCGCCACCTCCACGCACGCCCCCACCGCGGCTCGTGAACGGAAAACGAGAGCTGCCAGATGTCTCGCCGAATCCTTTTCCAGAGCCCGTCGCGAGCCTGGAGACGTACCGTTCCTATATCTATGGTTCTGTGTGCGTGAGCAATCCGCCCCTTGGGCCGAAGCCCGGTACTGCTGCAGATGGGAATGCGGGTGCGGAGAAGCCGAAAGTGACTGTGTTGGCGGCACGGAAGAAGAAAAGAAAGCCCGAAGCCTGAGTACTGTATGTTGAGAGTGAGTTGGCGCTGATTCGATATCTGTTCTTAGGCCCTGATCGCTGACTTATCACAAGGGGACATTAGGAGACGCTCAGTTCTTTGCCGCTGAAACACCGAAGGCTTTTCCGCGCACCTTGTGCAGCCTCTGGAAGCTGAGTAGGCTGTAAGCCGAGGATTACAAGGTGCAGCGCAATTGGACGCTGATGTTTCGCGGCCCACACGATGAAGTCGGAAGCAGCCTACCAGGGGCGACGGGGCCCTAAAGTTCTCTCGTTTTGCAACGCATCCCATTGGATCCTTGTAGGTACCTAGAGAAGTACCGCCGGACGGTGTGCGATGAATGCGTCGATGACCTGGGTCACCGTTGAACCTTGTGTATACAGCCTGCGACGCCGCCCAAAACCTTCGTAAGCCTGTAATCATTCTCCCATGCGCCCGATGGCATAGACGCACTCACCGATGTTTCCGTCGTGGCAAGTATGCTTTTGACGCCGCTTTGAATGATAGGGCAGGACTCGATCAAGGTGGGATGATTGGTATTGGCATCGCTATAGTTTATATATCAAGATTATGGAGAGAACGACGTTTACGATGGCCCTCAATATCTTGACGCTCGTCATGGATGCGGCAGACTGCATCGTGTCCGAAGCGTTCGCAGTGTAGCAAAGTCTAGCCCCCTCCTGCTGAAACAAGCCGAGCTTGATGCCCGCGTTTCATTGTCTGTCTTCCAGCTTCACAGGGTATGACTGGATGGTGGGATGAACTTGGCGAGGTTGTTCCCATGTCCCGAACGAGTGTATGCACTGCGGTCGGACCGTTTGTGACGTTCATAGTATCATGGAAATCGCATCGATACACCGTTCCTCGAGCAGAAGCTACGAGCAGAAGAATGGCATCGCGATACGGTTGGAGCAAACACCTGCGTGGAATACGTTTCTGTCAGTTTCGCGTTCTGAGGCCTAGTCCAGTCAATCACCAGTATTGGCATGCGCCAGGCCATGTGCACCTGCTGTATCGTTTCGGATGCCTATATGGCTGGTGTAACACTATCGCATTTCGTTGTCGTCGGTGTCAGAAAGGGACCAATTGCAAGTGTTTCAGGACATGGCAAGTGAGAAAAGACGGCGACTCGAGCGACATCGACTGAATCTGATGGAAGTTCTTCCTGAAATAATTAATTCACGCTTCCGCTCGCATATTCCCCGACCGCGCTGTCCGCGTTTCTCCTTTCCACCCTACGGTCGTGCCATCTCTGGCTTGCCAGCTGTCCTGTATCCTGCCCAACGATCTTGGAGGAATCTGCAGCCTGCTAACGCCATAGCCGAGTAGCTGCTGGGCCGAGTTCAATAGCTAGGGGTGAGTGCTCGATATGTTGGCCCACTTATCTACAAACACCGGTTGCTCATCATCATCTTCGCTTCAACCAAAGACAGCAAGGGGCCCTGCTCTCTGGCAGAGCTGGTGGTGCGGAGTGTACTTGACGAACAGAGCTCCCCAAGTGTGACGAGCTCACGAAAACCCCTGCATGGCTATCAACCACGATAATATGGCAACCCAAATCCCACAGTCGCTGCCCTCGTTTGCCCAGGCCTTCAGTGCCTCGTCGTTCAATAGCATATCGGCAGGAAACAACTCGTTGCCGCCCATACAGTCACGACACTCGTCACAGGAGAACGCTCCTCGAATCCATTCACATTCACCTGCAGGACATCGACAGGAGCGCACACGAACTAGAACCAACACAGATGCTGGTACGACCTCTAACGCTAGGAAACGGTCGCTGCAGGAGGTTGCCTCTGCTGCTGACGACGATGCTTCTGATTCCGAGTCAGTGCTTGTCCATGAAGTCACCATTTGCCTACTAATCATTGCACACCCTCATCACAGTCACCACTCGCCTAGACTCATTAGAATAAAGGAGGAAGAGGAGGACACCTCGAAACACAGGCAGACACAGGAGTATAGCGCACCCCCTCCCTCTAGCCTTCGACCCACGCCCTCGAACAAGCGGCGGCGTGTCACCATCAGTGGCGCACCACACCCGCTCGACACTGATCTGCGCACAAAAGCTAATGATCAGGGCGCTACCACTCCAATATCACCGGCCGTCATGGGCTTCACGCTCATGCCTGATGACCCCAAGGCTCTCCAGCAGGTCCGGTCCATGATCACAGTCAAGCAGAAGCAGAAGGCGCTCATTGAGCAGCGCAGGGGCAGCGCTGCCGGTGTCATGATGACAACCCCTACGTCAAATGGCCCGAGTAACCTCGGGGCCACGTCCGGGTCAGCGAATGCACCCAATGACCGGCCAGCGCAGCGTCAAAGCCCCAATTCAGGGCATCCGATGCCTGGCAGTAGGCGCGTGTCCATCGCTGCGCCACCCATCACTCAGAATGTGCCAGAACCTCACCCGCCCAGTCCAGCGGAGCCGCCCGTCCCTAGCCAACAGCCCGTAGCGCAATCAACGCCTACAGCCTCGCTCCCGCCCCCGCCCATCAGCTTCGCTCGCCGTCGCGCCACGAAGCTCGGCACGCTCAAGAAGAAGCCCGCAGACATCCTCATCAGCCCCCGCGATGCGCACACCGCCGAACAGCTAGCTCCATCCATACAGAGTGCGCCCCCTGTTCCGCACGCAGGTAGGTTCCCAATGGCGCTTCCACGCCTCCCCTTCAACATGGGTGCGGAGCAGAGCGCCCGAAAAATACCTGCGAGTCAGGTTCCTCCCACTCCGACACGGCTTGCTGCTATGCAACGCGCGGGCCTCGCTGGCCCATCTGATTCGTCGAATCTGGGAATCGCAGGTCCTAGCGGCACTAGGGGGTCTCCTCCTGCGTCGGTTCCGATTGCAACGACTCTGATACCCCCAACTCCTAGCTCCTTGCACCACCCGAGCTATTCCGGCTCGAAGTCCGCGTTTCTAGCGCCGTTCGAGATATTCTACGACGCGCTGAATGACTCGAAGCAGCTGAAAACTTGGCTTGGAGAGCAAATGCAGAAATCCAATGCACTCATGCAGACTCTCACCGCCCAGCAAGAGCATATGGACGAGCATATCGAGCGCCTAGTCGAGAAGAAAATGGGACCGGTGTTGGAGGAAGTTAGCGGATTGCGTCGACGGGTAGAAGAGCTCGAGGAGGCGCTTCGTGTCGTCACAGGGTCATCGAGCCGTCGCGGGAGTATCGATCCCTCCCAGGGTGGCCGGTTTAGGAGCAGCATAAGTGTCTCCAATGTGCCTACCTCATACGCGTTCCCTCCCGTCCACCCCCTGGACGGTCAGAGGCCTGAACCTGCAAGACATGCATCGTCGCCGGGATGGGGACGCGATCATGACCGGGAGGGCCCCGCCTCTGAAAACGGTTCCCCAGCGCCATTCGATTCGCGACGGATATCGGTGTCCGCAATGCGCCTCGACCCTCCCCGACCCCAGCCCGAGTCGAGCCGCCCGCCTTTCAACGCGCCGTCGCTTCCGCCCCCTCCTAGCGCCTATCCCAGAAGCACAGCACCTGCGAAGCGCACTCCACCGCAGCCTGCACACGCCCTCCCAGAACGCCCGGATATAACCCGCACCCCGTCGACTCAGCGCATGGGCCAAGGGCCGGCAATGTCCCAGTCGCGCTCGGGGCATGCACCGCGCGACGCTGGTAAGCACGCTGAATCCTCCCAGTCGCCGCGCATCGGACGGAGCCGCCGAGGCTCCATCGTGTCTCCCCCCTCCGGGCACTCCCCGCCCATGGATCTCACATGAACGCTCCCACCCAATCAGCCACTCACTCACTCGCTCACGGTTTCACGATTCAGACATATTCCCCCCAACGCCCCTTTGCTGCTGCACAACACGCATCCGACTGCTATTTTTTTCTGTGCTTTTTTGGAACCAGCCATCTTGGACTAGCCCATGTATCCCTCCACTGCGGACTCGTCCTGTCGTCTGTCTGACCTTCTGTGTAATATCTTGAAGAACGCTTCTGTCGCCTCGCCTCGCTTCCCCCTCTTTCTTTCCGGGCTTGGTGTTCCCGTGCGATATGCAGCCCATATACACATATTGCGTCCATCTTTCCTTTCCGATTAGTTATGTGCCCGCAGTTGGGATGTGTACGTTATAGACTTTGTAACATTGAAATTACAAGTTGCTGATGTAGACCTGCGAGCGTTGTGAACGTCACCCGAGGTTGCCTGATATTTTGTTTTGAAGTAAAATTCATCTGTACATGCATGCTAAACGCGCATATAATATCTAGCAACCTCACATGTGAACCCCATACAAAAGCGAAGCTGCTGGAACTTGGTAGTCTCTCGTAGGCAACCCCTTTGAAGAGTGAAGACAATATTTTAATCCGAATCGTTCACTCTACTGGGGGAACTTGGCAGTTTGTTCGGACGCAGCCACCATTGCTGACAAATCACAATGTCGATTCCTTGCGCACGGGCCATGTCCATTCTGATGACGTTCGCCATTGTGCTCCGTCGTCGTGGACAACAACGACGCGTCCGGCGTTGTTCCAGGCCAGGGCACCCAGGGAGTACATTGTGCGCGCTTTCTGTGCATTGAATCAGGTGTGTTCTATTGTCTGGCAGATATAAATTGCAACGGGCCCGGATAGAGATGGCTTTCACCTTACCGCTCGACCTGCTATACTCCGAGGCTGCGCCTGTGTCCCTCGTTTCCGTCCGACGCTCTTTTTTCTGGACTGGTTCCAAGATGCTTCCAATTACACTCCTCGTGCTTGCGCTCTTTTCTGCCGGTGCTAATTCCTTACCTCTCAGGCCAACTATGACCTCCGCGTTCCCTTCGCCCAAGTGGTGGCGAAAACGGGACGACGCCCTCTCATCTAGTAATTCGTCTACTCCAACGCAAACACCGACGCAGACGTCCGTAGCACAGGCAGTACCCACGAGTACCACTTCCCAGAAATATGTCGTAGCACACCACATGGTCGGCAATACATTTCCATACACCATCGACGATTGGGCAGCAGACATTGCGCTAGCGCATTCTTCCGGCATCGATGCTTTTGCGTTGAACGTGGAGCGGGATGATTGGCAGCCCGCGAGGGTGGCGGACGCGTAAGATGATCCTTGCAAGGTCCCGGACACTGACGCAGGAACTGACTTTTTTCGCGACTGCTCACTTTATAGCTACCAGGCAGCGTCCCAGTCCGGCACTGACTTCAAGTTGTTCATGTCCTTTGATATGTCGTGCGTCGCCCCCTCGTGCTATTCGTGTCGTACTTCCGTACTGACAAGGTCACAGCTCCCTCCCATGCGCCTCGGCTGATGATGCGCAAACTCTCCGCACATACATAACGACATACGCGACGCACCCTAATCAATTTAAATACGGCGGCAGCGTATTTGCGTCTACCTTCGCTGGCGAATCGTGCACCTTCGGACAGTCCTCTGTCCCCCAGGGCTGGTCCTCCCAATTCACGAAACATCCTGAACTGAGCGGACAGAACGCAGTCCATTTCGTGCCCAGCTTTTTCGTCGACCCGGCTACGTTCAATACGTTTGCCGATGTCATGGATGGCGATTTCAACGTAGGTCTTTGATGCTTGCGGTACACGCGAACGCGCCACTCACGTCGGCTACTTACAGTTCAACTCTGGGTGGCCGATCCAGGTCACCACCTCCTTCGCCCAGTCCGTGCTGAGCTCGGTCGGCGCTGCGCTGTCGAGCCTTTTTGCGAACCCTACTGCAAAGCAGGCCCTCGGGCAGTTCGTCGGATCGACGGACACGGATACACAACACATTTCCGCCCTCGCTGGAATGAACGCGGGCGCGAAAACATACATGGCCGCAGTCTCCCCGTGGTTCTTCACGCACTACGGCCAAGACACGTTCAACAAAAACGTACGCCCCCTGCATCCACCTTGCCAACAACTAGCGCTGACGCCTAGTATGCACAGTTCATCTACCTCACGGATAACCACCTATACGCCACCCGCTGGGAGAACCTCGTGTCCACGCGCGACAAGATCGACATCGTCGAGATCGTGACGTGGAACGACTACGGGGAATCGCACTATATCGGCCCTATCAAGGGCGCGCAGCCGAACAGCCAGGCTTGGGTCGACGGGTTTGACCATACCGGTATGCATACGCATTATTACTCATCTCATCTGCGTTGCCGCCGGTCCCTCATGCACATGCTCCGTAGGCTGGCTGGCGCTGACGTCGTACTACGCTGCGGCGTTCAAGAGCGGTTCGTACCCCCAGATCACGGAGGACAGGATAATAATGTGGGCGCGGCCCCACCCCGCCAACGCCAACGCGCCGGACCCCGTAGGCCTTCCGGCGAACGCGCAAATCGTACGTACATTCAATATCATTCATTCATCTCATCGTGCCCACCCCATTCCTCATCCTCATCCTGATTGCTGCTCCCAGACACAGGACACCCTCTGGGCCCTCGCCCTAACCACCGCCCCCTCCACCGTCACGCTCACCACCTCCGCATCCAGCGCGCAGACGTTCAGCGTCCCCGCGGGGGTGTCGAAGCTCTCGGTTGGGCTGGTCCCCGGAGATGGGATGCGCGGAACGATCGAGCGCGGGGGCGCGGTGGTGGCGGAAGCGGCTGCGGAGGGGTTCGTGTTCGAGGGCGAGCCGGGGGCGTATAACTTTAATGCGTTCGTTGCCGCGAGCCCGTGAGGTGTCTCGATTGGCATCAACTTCAAGTAATCAAGAATTTGGAGAGCCCGGAGCCGAAGCCACGGGGAGATAATCCGGATTCCGCGCTCCAACTTCCAAGTGACGAATTGAATCGCCGCGCCGTTGGAGGATGGGGTGTTGTCATATGGTGGTCCCGTGCGTCTTGGTTGGAGGGTGCATCTTCTTGGTTGGAGGATTTGCTCATGCAGTGCTCGCTCGCCACTCTTCGAGTTCGCGAGTTCGCGAGTTCTACTCCTCGCAGCTCTTTGCGGGTTCGCTTTTCGACGAAGGTCTTCCGTCTCCTCAGGAATCCAGGAAAGCACGCGCCATATGACAGGGTGGGGGAGAAGGGTACGCCAAGGGGTGGGTAACCTAACAATTAAGCGAGGTGGCGGGGAGACTCCTCTGCTAGCAGGCCAGGATGCGGGGTTGTTGGGGGCGTTGTTTCTGCTATCGAGGTACTCGATATTATTATTTGATATGTGATGTACGGTGTATGATATGTAGTAATGTACCGATTGACAATGAAGAACGCACGCAAGAATGGAGACTCGAGAGGTATTGTGAAGAGAGGGGCTAAGACCAGATATGGCAACTGAGAAGGGTCGTCAAGGCTTCCCGGGAAACTGGTCAGATTTTTGCGCAGAAGTGTCGGGCTCGCCGGACGAGACGACCTGCCCTCGACCTCGATTGACTCTTTGCTGGCAATATTCGTGTCCGAAATACTCGCGTGAGACAATTTTCCGGTCGATGGGGACTGGATGGACGGGCCCAGGTCGACTGCCCGTCCTATGACACGCGCCTCGAGTGCTTTCGACAGCTTCGAACGGCATTGGTGCGGGCCAGTCGCGTCGTGTAGACTGACATCAGTACCCCGGTAAGCAGCCACCCAGGCGGACGAATGAGTGAAGAGATGTCGAAATGCTAACGATTTCGCAAATATTGGCGCGGGGGCCTCGTTCTGGGAAAGACGAGCCCGCTGACATCGTGTGGTGCCGCCGTGCCTGCCTCTGCGCGAACCTGCTAGCAGATTGGAGACACTGAGCACCGCGCCATGACATCACTTTTCCCACGGTGCGACAAGGCAGGTCCTTATAGCGAGGGGGCCAACAAGCGGGGCTCATTTTTGACGCAACTGCCCCACTCCACGAACGACTGCGCTTTTTGAACAGAAGCGTTGGAAGAGAGCACACTGCCCGCATACACGAACAGGCAAGCAAGGTTCGTGGTTCCACTGTACTTATACCCCACACAACGTATTATTGTACGCGACATGACAAAATCCGAAATGCTGTTGCACGGCACATCCATTGTCCGTTCTGATACACTGCCATCTGCAGGTATAATTAGAAAAGAGAGACGACGCAAGACAAGATGCAAGCGCAGGGCTTTGACGTCGCGGTTGAGCGGGAAGGGACGAGGACACCCAGGCCCAAGTCGGAGTCCGGAACTCCAACTACGTCGATAGGTGAGTGAGCACGTGGCAATTGGACTCGTTTTTTTGCGCGAATCGTCTCGTTTAGCTTGGTCGACGTTCGCTGCCTTGGATTCCCCTTTATTTTTCACCACTTACTCTGCTTTCGATGTTTTGACCCACGGCTCCGGCCATGTTCTCCGTTTTATTTTTCCCTTAGACGAACTCGTTCTTGGTCTTGCCATCTATCTCTTTCCATCTCTCTCGGTGATTTCTCTTTCTTTCTTTCTCGCCGCAGTTCTCCTGCTCGAATCGCTGACTCTTGGCTTCCTGGGCCTACCCATATGCCAGATACTTATGACCCCGCGCAACCAGCGGAATTCCACAATCCTTCCGTCGCAGCTCGCCAGGCCCTCCCATCTGCCGGCAAAGTCGGCGTCGAACACTCTTTAACATCTGGTGATGAACCTGGAAGTAGACTATCGGATTTATTTCTGCAGTCAAACATAGCGGATCGTGGCCATCCTATCGGTATGAACTCCTCCAAGCGAGCACAACAGTCCCAGCCGGGTCCCTCTCGCAAACCTCCCGCACGGCCCCCACCCAATCCTGCTCCCCGCGTCTTCCCCGCGCCCCCACAGTCGCCCGACAGCGGCCACCGTCCTTCTCCAATTTCCCCTGGCATCCATGGTCCTCCCCCTCAGTACCCCCAACATCCTGCGTCCTACGGTCAAATGAGTGGCTACGCTGGTCAATACACGGTATCACCGTCGCCCCCCATTTCCATGGGCCATCCCGCAGCACACTATAGTTTTCCACCCGGCTACAACTCCGCGATACACGGCGCGTCCGATCCAAATATGCTCACTCCACAAAACGTCTCTGGTTATCAGGCTATGATGCAGCCCCCGCTCTACCACTATCAGCGGCATTCTCCAGAAGGCGCCACTGCTCACCCCACACCCTACGCTACGCCTACAAATCACGCCATGTACGCGCACGGGAACCCCTCACCTTCGCCTCAGTCGCCAATGCCATCGCATCCATTGAACATGGGGGCATCGTATCCAGGTCAGGCGACAACGCCGTTCGGTTCACACATGCCTTCGCCGCCAATGGGCGGCCCCCAGTTCGGGTATCCTCCCCACAGCTCGCCGATGTATCAGGGCCACCAATACGGTCCATCGCCTTATGCGCAACAATTTCCCGGCGAGCAGGAGGGGCAGGGGACTTGGTGGTACGTTCCCTCGGGCGGGGCACACCCCAATCGACCGTACGAAGGTATACAATCGCAGTACCAGGGCCACTATCCCATGTACCCTCAAATGGGGCACCGGAGCGAGTCCGAGACGACGTTTAGTCCATCTGGGTCCTCCGTTACGTCGCCTACGTCTTCACCGTCGCCTTTCCTGCGATCTCCTTCGCACCAGCCCTTATATGCACGGGCCCCACTTAGCGACTCACAACTATCGTCCTCATCTACTCTAGTTACCGCCCCTCCAGCCTCGACTGCCAACCCCAGTGCTGCACCGCCAAGGCCACCCCCAGCTGATTCTCGACCTGATAAAGTGCCCGTCCGTCGCCCGTACCACCCAAATTCCCCCGCTCAGCGTTCGGAGTGGGTCATGTGGGCTGGTAACGTCCCGTCTGACGCGACCCGAGAAGAGCTCTGGAACTTCTTCAGCCGCCCACCGCCCTCCGCGTTCGGCCCCGCAGACGCAAGCCAAGAAGGCTCGTCCAGCGACTCCGAGAACAACGGCGTCCTCTCCGTCTTCCTCATCGCGCGCTCAAACTGCGCGTTCATCAACTTCGACTCGGAGGACGCCCTGCGCAAGGCGATCGCGCGCTTCAACAACGTGCCGCTGCGTAGCGACGACCCGCGGTGCCCGAACCTCGTGTGCCGCGTGCGCAGCAAGGACGACGACCTCAAGGCGGGCGTCGGCGGCCAGCGCGGTATGGGCATCCACATGCGCTGGGTGAAGGACCAGAAGGACAAGGCGAAGGAGGAGCAGCAGCAGCAGCAGCGCGTGGAGTCCATGTCGGCGGACTCGTTGGCGGCGCGGGCGGCGCGCATGTCGGTGGGCAGCGAGGACGATTTGCATAGGGCGGTGAAGGGCTCGTCGAGCAGCTCCGGCTCGTATGCGTCGACGAACTCGAGCGTGTTGACGCGATATTTCCCGCAGCGGTATTTTATTCTGAAGTCGTTGAGCCAGGTGCGTATCCCCCGCCGCGTTGTACGAGTTGAGCTCATCCGTGGGTGGGCAGTTCGACCTTGATCTTAGCGTCGAGAAGGGCCTGTGGGCGACGCAGAAGCACAACGAGGGTGTGCTCGATCTGGCGTACCGGACGAGCAAGGATGTGTTCCTCATTTTTGGTGTCAACAAAAGCGGAGAGTTTTATGGGTATGCGAGGTGAGCATGCGGAGATTGTTATTCTATTCACGCGGCGCGCTGACGTGGTCATTTTAGGATGGCTGGCCCGGTGCTGCGCGGCGAGCAGAAGGTGTCTTGGGCCACGCGTACGGCAGAGTCGTCTCCCGGGTCGAGCGCCTCCTTGTCGTCGCCTGCCACCCGCAGCTCCATACAATCGGAGACCATTCCCGAAGAGCCAGAGAGTCCCACCCACCCGCCGGCGCACGCGAAGGGCGGCATGCTCTTTTCACCGGGCCAACATAGGCAGGTGGCAAAGTCGCCTCTGCCCATGTCCCCGGGGAACACCCCGGCCGTGCGCAAGCCGCCGCGAAACCGCTCGTCCTTGATGGCGACCCACGAGCGCGAGCACCAGTCTGCGCCCCCCGAGCTTGGGGCGCCTCGCCATAAATTGACTATGCAGACGCCACAAACGCGTCATTTCACGGATATCATGCAGCCCGGGGAGCTGGAGCGGTCCGAGAGTGAGCGCGCGGAGTTCTTCCACCTCGATGAGGACGCGCCGTCGCGTGCTGTACGCTCCCACCAGGACGAGGCGGGTCCTTCTTCTGCATCCTTGCCGAAGATGCCGCACAGCGACGGGAAAGCGCCCGAAGGGGAGGAGCAGGGGGACGCGCGAGAGGAGGGGTGGGGCGAGTCTTTCAAAATCGAATGGGTGTGCACCAAGCGGTTGCCCTTCTTCCAAACGCGCCATCTGCGGAACCCGTGGAACCACGAGCGCGAAGTAAAAGTATCCCGGGACGGGACCGAGCTGGAGCCCAGCGTCGGCCAGCGGCTGCTGGACGAGTGGGAGCGCCTCGCCGCCGAGGCGTCGTCACCGCAGGCCAATGTAGGCACCATTGCGCGCTCGGCTAGTTCGCCCGCGAAGCGCCCGAGCGCCGGTCCTTCAAAAACAACCCCCGCGCCGCCCGCAGCGGCACGCATACCGCGCACGGTAAGGGACTAATAGGACATCACGTTTACGACACACGCATTTTACGGAGGTTCTCTCTCTAATCGACTATTAACGCATCATACACGACGAATTTGCGCACATCCCACTCATTTCTACTACTTACCATTTATCCCTGGACACGCCCTTGTTATTCACGCTACAAGAACTGTCTCATCATCCTAGTCCTCTCTATCTTGCTTGCCCGCCGCTGATTGTTGCAACTTTAGCACCGCTTTGTTTTTTTTCTCTCTCGCGCTTTCCTGGATTCTTTTGGTGATACCTTTCCGTCTGGCAATCGGTTCATGTAGCTTTAGTAGGTATCGTTCATCCCCATCCTTGTAATCCTCGTATTTTAGGCTATACACGTCTGCGCCGGAATGCGCTGGGTTTGCCCCTTTGCATGCATGCTCCATAATATACTAAACCACTCTCATCTCTGTTGCTGCCACTGCTTACTACTTTGCCGTGGCACGTACTAATTTCGGCGGCGTATTTATTGCAATGCCGACAAAATATACATACCACCGAGTGCGTATAGCTAAGCAGCCGTGAGGACTGTCATTTTGTTCGAAGTTCATGCACAGTTCAGCTGTAGTCACCACGTTGGCGCCTCTCTCTTGAGCACACCTCCGCACCAAAAAGGCGAAGCGTTGAGTAGCACGAAAATTCCCAAATCGGGAACCGCACCGATCAAAATTATTCTGCAGATTTCAGTTCTTACCCCCGCGACCTTCTGCTGCCTCGGACTCCTGTACTCCCGTGAACAGCAATGTCTCCCGCATCTCTCAACAAGGGAAAGGGGAAAGCCACACCACCCGTCTCCCGCTCACGCTCGCGCTCAGAGTCTGGTTCGGATTCGGATTCGGAGAGCAGTGCGTCGGCTTCAGACTCAGGGTCTGATTCAGAGTCAGACGTCGCAGCCCCGGAGTACCTCGAGTCTCTTCTTGACAAGGCGCGTGCCGCCGCTCGGGCGAAAAAAGCGAGTGAAAGACCCGATGGAGAGGAAGAAGTCATCACGCTTGGCGCTGGTCTAGAAAACGAGTACGTTTCGATGTACATGTTGCCATCCCATCATTTCTCAACAGTTCCCGCGTTTGTAGAGAGTTGCCGCCTCTGAAACCTGGCTCGCTACCTCCAGCGTACTTTGATTTTGGCGATTCTCGTCATGCTGGGCCGTCGTCCATCCGCGACCCCGATATCCTGGTTGCTCAAAAAGTAGCCTCGTCTATCGCAGAGCCTTCTGCTCCAATACCCCCACCAGAGCTCATGAAGTCTGGGAAAACGCTGACAAAGAAGGAGAAGAAAGCCGTGCGTTTTTTCAACTTACTTGACCGCCGACGCAGACTGAGCTGCATTATCACATAGCTAAAGAACCAGACGGCCGGAAAAGACTGGTTTGATCTGCCTGCACCCGCAGAGGCTGATCTCCCACGACTATACCGCGAGGTAGAAGCCCTGCGATTGCGAAACCAACTAGATCCAAAGCGGTTCTACCGGAAAGACGAGGGCGAGGGCAAGGGCATCAAAGGGCTCCCCAAGTTCTTCGCGGTACGTCTCTCTTCTTTATGCACTGCTCATCTTCGGCCACTAAAGGATATCGCGCTGTAGATCGGCACCGTTGTGCCCTCCAGTACACCCTTCGGGACCGCTTCAGGGGATAACTTGACTCGGGCGGCCCGCAAACGTACGCTAGTGGACGAGCTCGTAGACGATGCCGAGGCTAAACGGTACGCAAAACGAAAATTCGAGGAGCTACAAAGTGTGAGGGGCGCGAAGGGGAGGGGGACGCTGGCACAGAAAATGGCCCTCAGGAAAAGGAAATGGTGAATTCACTGCTGTACAATTGCTATCTGTTTCCGACTTTTCATCGTGTGGCATTCTAATTTCTATCGTATGGCTCAGCTGTGAGCGCATCTCAGATGCAAGAAGTTCTCCCACGTGGTTTTTCCGTGGCGTCGATAATGATTTTGTCGTCTCCTCCCTTGTCTCCTCCATCGTGCTGCCTGTAATCAGTAAACTCAGAGTAAACTGCTTTCTTCCTTTGCACAATGGATCCACAAGACTTGGAACTTATCAATGGACTGCTTGACTACGATGTAGAACTCAGAGAGGTCCGCATATGCAATTTCTCGACTGCTCGGTACACCACTGAGGCCCGCACGTTAGAAATTACGCGAACAAATCACAGAACTAGACAAGAAAGCGCGTACAATGGTCGGCATACTGAACAAAATCCACTCGACGCCTTCCAACTCGAGTTAGATATTAAATTACATTGATCCCTTGTGATCGGCCTTTTCAAGTCATCTGTTTACCCTCCCACAGTACCGGCGCTCGTCGACACCGTTCGCCCCATCCTCAAAAGTTGTCAAGATACGACTGCCGCCCTTGCAGAGCTCGTCCCTCCCAACCAGTTCTGGCGCTGGAAAGACATGTGGAGCAACTCACTGCGAACGGCAGTCTTTTCGGCAGCCCTCGTCGAATACCTCACAAGTGGAACGCTGCTCCCGTTGCCGAAAGTCAGCGAGGTCTTAGGAAGTCAGCATCGTCTATTAGAGCCCTTGTTCCCTCCTCTGACGGATGTGATCTAGTAAACCCGGAGTGGAAAGACCGTGTTGCGCTTCCCGCGGAGGATTATCTACACGGTCTTATCAGCTTGGTCAACGAGCTGGTGCGTCTCGGTAAGAAGATGATACAGATATATTGCTAATCAACTCTCTGTGACCGTAGTCGCGTCTCGCAGTGAATGCTGTGACCATGGGTGATTTTGAGGAGCCCATACGCATCTCATTATTTGTAAAGGGGCTGTTTGCAGGCTTCTCAATGGCAAGTCTATTGGCCCTGCTTGTCCTTCCCCACGAACTTATTTACGAGTTATCTTGTAGCTCAATCTTAAAAACGACACCTTGAGGCGAAGATTCGACAGTCTCAAATACGACATCAAGAAAATCGAAGAAGGTCAACTTTTTGAGAGTTCAATAGTGGATATGTCGCTGATCACTAGCCAATTGTTCTCTAGTCGTATACGATGTGTCTCTGCGGAAACTCACAACGCCCAAGACCGTTGGGCCGCCAGCTTCTGGATCCTCTTGAGTCGACTCCAGCAATATCCAGCGGCAACCGACCGAGCTGTGAAGTCTATATTATTCTCATTCCACGCTATTTGGTGTATTTCTATATCTTGTATCGTTGTAGCGCATCGTCTCCTACGCTAAAATTTAACATGGTGGGTGTGTTTCGCCACTCCCTAACGCTTGACAAAGAGACCTAACCGGCTTTGTTATACAGTCAACGATTTGAATTCCCTAATAGTACATGAATGCAACGCTGCGATTCCTCCGTATGCATGTCTTTCTCCTACAAAGCTTGGCTAGTCGACGTTTTGGAAGAAACCCCATATATGTGCATCTACTCGATGGGAACACGAACGTCTTGGGCCTCGGCCGCCTTCGGGATGGTGACGGTCAGAATCCCATCGACTAGCTTAGCCTGCACTTTGCTCGCGACGACCGGGCGCGGAAGCCAAACGGTGCGGCTGAAAGACGACTCGTATCGAGCGGTCTCCGCCCCCTGCGGCTCAGCCTCGGTAGGAGCCTTTTGGCCTGGAAAGTACAACGTCAGTATGGTACGCACGCGGGATGCGCCAGCGACATCGTTTGCTTACCTTCGGCGGCTTGCCCAGTGACAGCCTTTTTGTCGGTCTGTCCGCCTTCTATGGCCTGCCTCTGCCATCCCTCGATGGCCTCGCGTCCGCGCCGAACTACCTTTCCTTCGATTTTGACGCTCTGTCCGCCGTCCCCGATGCTGATATTGACGTTTTCCTTTTTCACGCCAGGGAGCTCGGCTTCGACGATGTAATTGTCGCCCTCCTCCGTCAGATCCACGCCCGACTGGGTGGGACTCTGGAAGAACGGGTGCTCGAGGAGAGAGCGGGCGGGCGCATAGAATGTGGGAGCGACGCCGCGCGAGAGGGGGTCCTCGAGGGTGCGGAAGAGAGGGCGGAACTCGTGCAGAAGGTGTGTCAAGGACATGGCGATGTGGTAGTGTGTGGTATGTGTTAGATTGTTTTGTGTGGGTGAGTTGTTGATGATTGCTTGACCTCCAGCCGTCGAGGGGGTGCTGCTTTTATAGGTGGGAGGGCTCCAACTATGAAAGGCGTCGAAATCTCTCGAAATCGCGCAACGACTGCCCTGCGTGTCAGAGGTGATAAAGAGTGTCAGTCGACGTGTCCCGTGTGTACGTTCACCCAGCTCTTTCGTCATACATCTCGTACTTGGACGGCCTAACGCGGGCTCCAGGGAGATGGCTGAGCATTTTCTGGAAAATTCGCGACAAGTTGACAGTGCGACATCGCTGCGAAATGGAAGCACTCCGACTGATTCGAGACTCCAGTAGACTCTTGGCGCAAGGTCTGCGCAAGCTGTTAACCTAACATATGACGGATCCCATATATATTGTCTAGTCCGGAGACTGGCAGGGCTGCAAAGAGAATTGTAGACAGAAAACTGGATATCCATGTTGGTGAGTTGTAAGATTACAAATGTAGATGCGAAATACAAGACGACGTGACGTTCCCGGTGAGATAAGGTAGAAAGATGAGGGTGTAGGTTGTAGACCTGACAGATGAGAAGTTAGATGATAGCTTCTGACTAACTATGTTCCAGGCCATTCAACGACCCATTGCGCGGCAACGGAATGTTCTTGATCGTCGTCGTCCTCGAATTTTAGTTTGTACGTTGGCGCATGTTTCGCAGACGGTGCACCCTAGTTAATAGGCAAACCATCAGTTGCGAGTCTTATACATGCACTGAAGGTCGCATACCCGTGTCTGAGAACTCCCTGGCGAGGCAGTTACTTCCGCGCGATAGAAGCAACTTGTGTCTGGATAGAGTGCCATTACGACTGAGCGAGGAGGAAATTCCGGGTACGCATTGAGATGTGCGGGACTGGAAGGAGGTGCGGTCGGGTCTGGCAGTGGTATAATGGCCCGAAGAGTCGTATTGTAAAATCTGTTCAGCAGTATTTAGCGCCGAGACAACAGCAGAGGCACATTAGGTATGACGTACTGTCCAGGTTGCCCATCTTCCTGAGGTTCTGCATCTTGAACCTCATACCTATATCCGATATCAGCCATTTTGACGTATGGAAATATACGGGCGGCTCACGCACCGGTTCTTGTCTATGCACTTTGTGACGACTGCCAATATCCATGTATTTTCGTCTGCCTCGTCACCTGGTTTGCCAGCTGGTGGATGAAATGCGACCTTCCGGCCTTCCTGAAGGGGGAGCTGCCTCGCGAGGGCCTCGCGGCGCGACTTGGGATCACGTGTATTCGAGACGAGAGGAGAAGGTGTTGCTACTGGCACGACGGAAGCGCGAGCAGCCGCCAGAGAGGGAGCAGCGCGAACGGTAGGCGGAGGCGTGGGAATGCCTCCTGTCGGAGAGGGCGGTCGTGGCCGCTTGTTCCGTTTTTCTAGGGTAGCCCGATACATCAATATAGATGCCTTTCGAGACTCGAGAAAGGCCTTACCAGGGGGCGTTTCCTCTGCGGCGTTCCTGAGAGCAATGAGCACACTGAGCTGTTCTATTGCAACATCTAGCGCCCTAGAAATAAAAGTGCGTGTGAGAAAAAAATTATACGCCACCCCACGAACTTGGCAGATACCCACTTTGCGTCTATGTCAGAGATAGTAACAATCTCCTTGAGGCCGCCCGAGAGCTTTTTGTATATAGTAGCGACATCGTCAAAGCGCTCGGCTGGTGTTTCTTCGGTGGGCCATGCGGCGATGAGCCGGTTGACCCGCCCGATAGTCTCTTGAGATGACGATACCGCATAAATTTCCGAGAGGCTTGAAAGAGCTTTGGCCGCATGTGACCAGCATTCTAACTCTGTTTTGTTACGGTGGGCGATAGTAATCAGTGTTCATCTCTTGGGTATGTTATGCTGTACGCAGTGATTGTAAACTGACCTTCAGAGGACGGTGCTCGGCTCGGAATGCCTCTCCGTCTATCCATGTACACAAATATCGTTCCGACAAGGACCTAATATTCACAGGAACAGTAGTGATTAGAGACGGGAATGAGGAATTGAGAGCAAACTGCGATGGACGATCGGAAGAAACTGAACTTGAACGGAGCCAAATGCAGAGCAGGATTCAAAGCCCGCGAGAATTCCCGATTGATTCTTCTCCGAGTCCGTGCCTCGTTAATCGCGAAACTTTTTAGATCAAAACCTGCTCAAAGCTCTATTCTAATTTCCTCTGCCCGGGAGGCTGCGGTCTCGTTCTTAGGACCATGATTGCTCGCGAACGTCACAACGCAAAGGCGCGTCAATCTACGGCGGGGGGCTCCAGGAAAAAGGGCAAGAAACCGGCGAAAACACACAACCCTGCTGTAGTAGCAGACCTCCCCGATTCAAATGCAGAAGTGCACGTATCGAAAACAAAAGAGCAGAAAGAGGACGAAAGGAAGGAGAAGATGAGGCTTGAACTGGCCGAGCAGTCGAACTCCAAGATGAACACCAAGAAGCGGAAGAGACTCGACAAGTACATCGTGAGTGCTGAAGCAAGGGGCTTTCTTCATATATTCAACATGGTGCCAAAATACAGGACAAGAAACTGAAGAAAGAGGAGCGCGTCGGTCTATTTGAGAAATTGTCGTGAGTCCAATCCGTATCTCCGTCTTGATTTCTTCTCACATATGCACAGGCAATCTCAAGCCCAGCTTCCGTCGACCATTCATCTACAATCCTCTTCTACTCTTGGAACTGGACGCGTGTCCACAAACAAGGAACGATTAGAGCGTCTCGAAGACAAGGAAGTTCGACGCGCGGTCGATGGGCGCACTGGGAAACGGCACCGCCGTGGTGATGACTACGATGTATTGCTACCCGGTAATAGCGATGCAGAAGACGACGACGGCATGGACGTGCATGAAGACCAGGAACTGCCGCGGGTCGACGTAAGTGTAGGCTCCGCACTAAAGAAAGATGCCAATGGTGCGGCTATGGCACCTGTGGAACAGACGAGGTCAAAAGGGAAAAAGGTACGTGCTTTGAAGTTATAGATTTTCTAATTCTCATGCATGCAATGGCAGACCACTTTCAGAGGCTGGAAACACAATCGAGGAGTGAAGCGCCAGGCCTCTGATGACGGTGACTCGGAATCCTCGTTTGATAGTTCCGATTCTGCATACGACTCGGCGGAGGACGACGAGGGGTCTACCAGTGGGAAGGACACGGCTGCAAATGAGCCTCAGCCCATCGTCCGCAAACTGGGCTTCAAAGACTGGGCTCTGAAGCAGCTTAGCGTCGCAAAGGGTCATGCCGATATCCAGCCGCCTGCTCCTTTGCCCACGACCGAATTAGCTATACAAGAACCACCAAGTCTACCACCGACCAAGAAGCGGAAGATCGACCCATCTGGCATGCGCGGGCCTCTTGGTGAAGACGTCGTTTTACCCGCGACATCGCTCACCGCACATTTACGATCAACTACGCAGCGCAAAATCAAGGCTAGAAATGTCACTCGATCTGACGCTGTCGTAGAGGCACGTTCTCAGCTGCCGATCATAGCCGAAGAACAACCGATAATGGAGGCCATACTCCTGAACCTTGTTGTCATTATCTGCGGCGAAACCGGAAGTGGTAAGACGACACAAGTCCCGCAATTTCTATACGAAGCAGGTTTCGGAGACGCAGATGGAGGTACATTATTCCTAATTCTCTGATCGATGGCGGGCATTCTGACTTTGTGTCCACCTTGTAGATAATCCAGGCATAATTGGCATCACGCAGCCAAGACGCGTGGCAGCAATGTCCATGGCTGCACGAGTCGCAGAGGAACTCTCTCTTCCACCCACACACGTGGCATACCAAATCCGATATGATGCAACGACATCTCCATCGACGGCCATCAAGTTCATGACGGATGGTGTCCTCTTGCGCGAGCTTGCAACGGATTTTTTGTTGAGTCGCTATAGCGTAATTGTTATCGACGAAGCACACGAGCGAAGCATGAATACCGATATATTGATCGGCGTACTGAGTCGCGTACTAAAGCTCAGAGAGGAGCTTTGGAAGGAGGGCAAAGCGAAGGTGATAAATCAAACGACTACCATTTCTACTCAGCACTCACTTTTGCCATCAGCCACTTCGCCTAATAATAATGTCCGCGACTCTGCGAGTCAGTGATTTCGCTGAGAACTCGACATTATTCTCTACGCCGCCGCCGGTCATCAACGTCGCAGCTCGGCAACATCCAGTAACTGTGCACTTCAATAGGCGTACACCCTCCGATTATGTCTCGGAATGCGTCAAGAAGGCCACGAAAATACATACCCGTCTTCCGCCTGGGGGGATCTTGATTTTTTTGACGGGCCAAAACGAGATTGCCGGTGTGTGCCGCAAGCTCGAGGCCAGGTTCGGCTCCAAAGCGTTGGACGAGAGGAAAAGAAGACGGCGAACAGCACGGAGTAGCGAGGATGATGTTGTTGAGCAGGAGCAGCCAGCAGTAGCATCGGCGCAGGGTAAGTTCGCATCGATGCTTGGACAGTACTCTTTTTTGATTCTTCTTTACTAGCGGACGTTGAGGCGGAAGAGGTCGAGCTTGGCAATGCCCAAGAGGACGACACAGCTTTCGATGTCGATGATGACCTCGCTGACGATGACCCCGACGCGCTTGATAGTGACGACGAGCGACTTGTAGATGACGAGGAGCTAGGGATAGATCCGGATGAAAGTGATGGTACATTGCATTTCGTCCCCGTCAAGATTGCGTTGTTGACCTGCATATTAGTACCGATGCACATTGTCCCGCTATATTCTCTGTTACCCAGCGAAAAGCAAATGAAGGTCTTCGAGCCGCCACCGGCAGGATCTCGACTAGTTGTGGTCTCTACGAATGTAGCAGAAACGTCTTTGACAATCCCGGGGATTCGGTATGTCATTGACAGTGGTCGCGCGAAAGAGGTTGGTCCATGACTGCTGTCCTATCCTGGTTTGCTGACTCTGTTATAGCGGCGTTATGATGTTGCCAATGGGATTCAAGCTTTCCAAATCAGTTGGACATCCAAGGCCTCTGCGGCCCAACGCGCCGGGCGTGCTGGCCGTACAGGTCCTGGTCACTGCTACCGCTTGTACTCCTCCGCTCTCTTTGAGCACTACTTCGATTCATTTTCTCAGCCGGAAATACTACGAACACCCATCGATGGCGTTGTTCTTCAGATGAAGAGCATGCACATAGATGCGGTAGTCAATTTTCCCTTCCCCACCCCGCCTGATCGTATGGCCCTGCGCAAGGCCGAAACAACGCTCGCTCACCTCGGTGCTATCAACATCTCTACGGCACTGTCAAAAGGAAGTGCGGAGATGGTTGTGAACACCATTGGTGGTCAAATTACGGACTTAGGAACCGCGATGTCACTCTTCCCGCTCTCTCCTCGATTTTCACGAATGCTGGTCAGCGGTCGACAACAGGGTTGTTTGCCCTATGTCATATCCATAGTCTCCGCTCTCTCCGTCGGCGATCCGTTTCTGCGGGAGGAAGCTTTGGGGGGAGAGGACGAAGAGTCAGACACAGAACACGATGGGGCATTGCAAGGTATCACTAGCGACATACTCAAGGCCAAGGAAGTGCGGAGGATTCGCCGGAAGGCCTTTTTCCAGTCGCAACAGGTAATGCATACGCCCATATTCAGAATTCCTCGTCACCTTGACAAAGAAATTTCCATAGACACATGCGTCTCTCGGGAACGGGGCTAGCGACTTGTTCAGGATGCTATCTGTTATAGGCGCATACGAATATGCTGGAGGCGGCCATAAATTTTGTGCGGAGCACTTCGTCAGACCCAAAGTACGTAGGTATCACAAACGCTGTCGCAAACATGCTGATGCTCTGCCTAGGCCATGGAGGAGATCCACAAACTTCGTGCACAGATCAGCAATATCGTTAGGGCTAATTTCCCGGATACAGATCCAAAATTTGTCTCCAACCTCCTTCCTCCGTCTGATTTACAGGCAAGTTCGTTCACGAGATATATCCCTTACCTTCAACTGACCTGCTGTTAGATCAAAATTTTGCGACAGTTATTGGCCGCCGGCTTTATTGACCAAGTCGCCGCACGCAAGGATGTGGTTGAGAAAGGATCCTCCAGTGGAAATCAATATTCGACCTCGAAAGGAGTCGCGTACCGGGCTATTGGAATTAGCGAAGACGTGTTTATTCACCCTTCGTCTGTACTGTTCCATGCCAATCCCCCGGATTTCATCGTGTTCAACGAAGTAGTGCGCACGACAAAATTATGGTTAAAAGGTGAGTACATTCCGAATGAATGCGACGTCTTGCCTAACCTGGGCTCCCTTGAAAGGTCTGACCGTCGTCAATGCGTCGTGGCTTCCTTCTCTCGGCAAGCCAACTCTTTGCTCGTTCTCGAAACCTGCAAAAAACAGCTCAGGAACTATGATGGTCATTCCCCGCTTTGGTCCTGAAGGCTGGGAATTACCAGCGATGAAGGCCGATAATTTACATTAGATAAGCATATAGTACGCCAGTGTATGTAGTAATGTACGGAATGTATGGTGTGGAAAGGAACTCTATGCAGGATATAGGTAATGAGCTGGTATGGGTAGAGATCAGTGAAATATGCTATGTCCGACAAGTTGAGAGCGAGATCAAACACGAATTATCTTCTCATAGATGGACCTGCACTTCCATCCGGACGCTACAAGAAAAGAAAGTAATCAGAACGACAGACACCAGTATCGGAATGAAACAAGGATACACACTCTGACAGGCATAAAGATGGCCGGGGGTTGTTTGGTTTTGGGACGTTTTTTGGGCCGTGGCTTTGTGTCCGATTTCTCTTTAGACAATGAATCAGGATTGGACTCGGAGCCATCCTGGCCATCCGCTGGTAATGGCCTTTTTTGAGCAGATGGTTTACGGGATCCTTCAGCGTGAGGCGTTGCGGCGGTCTGGGGGAAGCTCGGTTGGCCATTATTGTCAGACTGCGCCCTCATGGTCGGCGCAGCTGTAGCCTTCTCCACCGAGGCCTTCAGCTCGTGCGGTGTAGAAAGGCCGGGCGGCAGAGCTTGACTGGTTGCTGGCTGGATAGATGCCTCGCTTTTCACGACCCTCGTCTCCACAAATGAACGAGCTACTGCTGGTGCGGTGAAGTACTGTGCAGTCACCTAGAGAATATCCTTGTAGCATACATAACAGCTTAGATACCGGCGACATACCTCGACCAATCGATTTCTCGACTGCGCGTCAGTTACGATATCCTTCCAGACATGACTACTACGCCCTAGTGTTGCCGCATTGCCGAGAATGAAGAGTGACGACTTCGCACGGGTAAGAGCGACGTTCATACGTCGTGAGTCTGTTGCCCCTGTAAGACCCGGTAAGCACAAAAAACACAAGAAAATGCGCACCAGCTAAGAACCCGATAGACTGTACCCCAGGCCCAGCCCGAACGCAAGAGAGTATGATGATGTCTTTTTCTTGTCCTTGGAATCCGTCCACCGTGTTGAAGTCCACTTTGTTTGCGATGTCACGGCCTAGCTTCTCCTGGAACATACGGCGCAGCTCGTTGAGTTGGCCACGATACATACTGATGATGCCGACTTTGTAATCGAAATCCACGCGAGAAAATTCGTTCCGAAGTCGCATGTACAGAGCTAGGGCAACTTGACACTCGGCAGCATTCTGCATCGAGTGCCCGTCTACTTGCCCTCTCTCTTGACCAGTAAAAACATTGAAGAATCGATAGGTTCCAAATGTAGGGCTGTCGTGCCAGGGCTGTTTAGTCTTGATATCCAGGCCCGGTCCATCTTGCAAACGACCCTGATAGAATATGCGACTCGGGAGCGCGCTGATATCTGGATGCATCCGGTACTGTATACTGCGGATTTTCTCGAGGTAAGCGATGCAAATGCAAGCAGTGTATGCAGCATACCTGAGCAAATGTATAGCATCCGGTTGCTGCAATTGAAAACGAAGGAAAAGCGACCGATTATAGGAGAATTTGCTAGCCTGATGAACGTGACTTGTTTGAGTATTGCTGCCAAAAGTACAAAAAGGCGGATTGAATAACCTCGGGCGAAAGCACAGTGGGTGCAAGCTGCTCATGATCTGCGAGCGGTGATTAGATGCAATCGCGAGGGTACAGTCGCCATCGTACCTCCGACCATGATACAACGTTTGCACTTGTATCGCAATGGTATCAATGAACTCAACTCTACAGCTTGCGCCGCCTCATCAATTATGACCATCTCGAAATCGAGCATCTCGAGATAGTCATGACCGGCGCCCGACAAGGTAGTGCATATGACATCGGCCTCCTCAAGAATCTCGGCGCGGTATTTGCGTTTCGCCGCCTCCATAGAGCGGTTGTCCGATCTTTGCTTGTCTTTGGCCTTGTCGATTCGTTGAGTTAGGTTGGTCCGGCGATCGGCGAGCTTCTTAATTTCGTCCTGTAGTGCTACGACCCGGGATACGTTGTTTTGTACGTTTGAAATCTCCTCCTGCGCTCGCAGTTTAAGGCGCTTGACAGTGTCGAGTTCGTCGAGCAGTAATTTGATCTCGCTGCTGGTATCATTGGACGAATTAGGGTTACCCTTCTCCATCTTCTGTTTCGTTAACTCGTCAAGAGTGATATTCTTGACACTGGCGTTGACGCTTTTATCCGCACCGGTACGCACGACCTTGAAAGTCGTGTCTCGGCGAGTAGGGTTCCTGAAATTGTCGTGTATACGGTGAGCAACTTCGTCTATGGCAGCATTACTCGGGGCGCATATAAGAATTTTCTTGACGGGAGTCTTGTCCACAGGTCCAGTCGATCGCCCGGGATTGATTGCGGTGGCTGGGCGCGGGCGCTTGGAAAGAAATGCTTCGACAAGCCCACATATCGTCGAGGTTTTTCCAGTTCCGGGAGGTCTGAGGTCCCATTTATCCAATGATACAGAAATAACGAATTAGCTGTTACTCACCCTTGAATCAAAGAAAACCCTTCTGTAGAGAGGGAGCGCAAAATAGCATTTGCCTGCGGCTCATTGACGCGATAGGTGGTCATCGCCTGTTGTACGTCTGATTGGTTTACTGGACCAGCGACGGATAAACGCGGCTTTAAGATCGTTTCGCACAAATCATAATATGGCAATGCGACGAGCGCAGAGTATTCGCGATGGACTGTGCTTAAGCTAGAGATTGAAAATATAATAAATAATGGATCGAATGCGAAAGCCTCTTGTTGCGTACCTAAAGACCCTGCTTATAATCCAAACGCTATTCGTCTGCAATCCTGGATCGTAATTACCCAGGCAGCGTAGATGGGCTTCAATTCCCTTGTACGCAGCGCGATACGATTGGACTTTCGCAAGAACACTTTTGCGGGCGCCTTGGGTATCATTCTTCAGAAGCACAATATCGCTTTCTGTAAGGTACCAGTCTTTGGCGACCGAGTCGTTGAATACGATGTCGAGGTCAAGCCAATTATCAACGAATTGTCTCCCGGAAACCTTGAAATGATAGGAATCAGATTTCTCGTCCTTCGATTTGATCACTTGGGCCCAACACTCCATTATCAGGAGAGGCTCGAAAACGCGATAGTAGTGGCGAGGGTCGTCAAAAGTTTCGGGAACTGTGATTGGTGTCGGTTTCGAGCTATTCGCTGGGGGCGCAGTGCCTTGATGATCGTAATTCCAAGACAGGATAATTCGATGAAGCTCTGTAACGTTCGGTTTGAGTCGAAGTCTTGCACGTTCCTCTTCCTGACGCTGCCTCAAGAGATTGGCAGCAGCAGTCTGTCGGGCACGGGACACCGTATCCTCCATCATTTTGACCGTACGACGTTCGGCCGGTTTCTTGATCTTTGGCGACCGCTGGAATTTGCCAAGAGATGCCAGACCTGCCTTAGGCTCCTCGTCGCTCGTAGACTCCTCACTCGAGCTGTCTGAGGATTCTGGTTTCCTGGTGAGAGTTTCGTCCTTGGGCTGGACGGCACGCATCTTCCCTGCAACTTTTGTGGAAGTGGAGGTCGCAGGTTTACGGAATGTCGGCAAGGAACCCTCAGCATCTAGCTTCCGTTGATCTTCGGCGGTGAACCGAGACGATGAAGACTGTGCAGTAGAAGATCGCTGCGCTACTCGTTTACGATTATCCGGCGGGGGAGCTTTCGGTGCAGGTTTTTTGACTTGCGTCGTCTTCGCTGGCGGCTTTTCGCGGGGCGGGGCAACGGTATGAGATATGATCTGAATTTCGTCGTCGTCGTCATCTTCAGTGAAAGAGCGGAGTGCATCTTCCAACAGCGATAGCCGTGTGGAATCCAATCGTGTCTGAGGGCGCGTTGGGTCGCTAGCACGCGCATCGCGAATATGCTTCTGCAGCTTGCTAAGTGCGACATCGGGCAGGGGTAGATGGTTTTCCCTGAAGCAGTCCAAGAGTGACTGTAGGAGTGCAAATGATTGAAACAATAGCTCGCGATCCGTAAGACGTAGCCACCGTGTCAATTCGGGCAACATAGCCTGTAGTTCGTTCATCATCTTCTTCCCCACATCGGACATGGTTGAGCGTTTGGACCGCCCCGATAGGTCCTTCTCTACACTCGAGGCCGCAGTCTCTATGACTCTCCTCTCGGCGAGCAGATCCCGACCGAAGATCAATGCGTCTCGCATCCAGACAATCATGTCCGACGATTCGAAATAATTAGCCCAGGACGGCGTGCGCTTGAAGATGATTGTGATCGATTTGCACATGAGGCTCCAAAGCTTGGGACACATCGAAGCGGGCCCATTCTTATCATGCGGTCTGAGAAACTGCTCGTTGCGGAGGAGACCATCGAGGCTTGAACAAAGCACCTCGATAACATCTGTAAAACATCGTACAAGCGATTTCGACAGGGAGCAGGCCTCGGGAACGGAGGGTGCATATGTGATAAACGATTCGAGGAATGTGAAGATACCGTCCAGGGCAGCGTCCGGAAAATTCGACAGTAGAGCGCGAAAGCAATCGATCCTGACGTCGACGTCGAAAGCCTGCCCTGCAAGGGTCTGCGCGGCGACTTGGAGATTATCGAGGGGGGATAACATGAGCACCATGACATTCTTGACGACGCCCGGGGTGCTCAGAAGTTCGAGGAGAGTGGTGGGGCCATTGTAGGTGGCAAATTTCGACAACGCGTCGGGGACACCAGCGCGCATATATCCAAGACCTTGGTTTATTCCCTGGAAAGCCGATTCTGCAGAAGGGTCATTCAGCACGGCCGCGAATGATGGCCTATTCAACGCGTCCATATGAGCCGAACGCGCCACTTCCGCAATCAGCATCGCTGCGCCATCCTTGTCGGCCGCTTGAAGACTTTCACACGCCTTCTTCCACAATTGGTGTCGGATGGAAGGTGCGGAGACAACACGGTCGGGTTTCAAAAGAAAATTGCATAACTGCTTCAGTGTATGCAATATGTCTTCTGCGTCCATTTTGAATGCGATGGCGATGAGGTCTCGAGCGGATCGGCGGGCGCTTTCCCACACGGGACCGTTGTGCGTGCGTGCCAGGGCCACGTCTACGAAAGTCCCAACGTGAATATCTAACACCGCCGTGAGCGCCAGATTTCGATGAGAGGTTTCTGCCGTTGTCGATTTTCGGGATATCGAGGACATGATCTTCGATGCAAGTTAGCAGCTGTGCACAATCTGGCAAGTGATACGAATGTGCTCACTCGTGTTGCGATGTGCATGACAGGAGGTCGACTCGCGCCAAATCGCTCATGCTGTAGTTCTTCACACATGAGGTCCACGAACTTCGCAAGTATGTCCTTGTACGCGGATTGGTCTTGTATCGAGAGCAGGAAGTCCTCAAACCATAGCAGGAACCACGGCGGCTCGGCAGAGAGGTCCAACTTGAGAACAAGCTCAGAATACGCGGGGTTGTCTTTGACGGAGTCGAAAATGATCTGGGGATATTCAGGTCCTTCGCCATCCCAAAGCTTGTGTCCAAGCCGCTTCAGAAGAAGAATGAAGCATCGAAGGATGGGGACGAATTCTGTGGCATCGTTCCCAGATGACCCAAAACAAAGAATGCGACGATTGCGGAATTCGGGGGGTAGGAATATAACACGCCGTTCAACGAAACGAATCGCAGGAAAGAAGAAATCCACTGACGAGGCCCTGTATCATGCAAATGCCCAGTAACCACTCGGCGAATATCCGTGTTGTTGTTGATTATCAACGTCAACATCTCGACGGGAATCGTGCGAAACACGACGGCGCAGAAACTAGACCACAAGTCGGTTGGGTCGGACGCGAAGGAAAACGTAGATAAGGAGACCGCGCCAGATGATGCTGAGGTCAAAGAAGCCTGCGTCAGGACTTGGGCGATTGATTGCAACGCCTTTTGATATGGGCGACCAAAGTCTTCCTTCGACATCGGCACTTTCGTGCATTTCGACACATGGCTTTCAGCCCACCGTCGCATTTGGACGTCGGCGTCCATGGCCAGCATGAGTAACCCTGGAGGCGGCGGGTCGCATGGCCAATCTGCGATCGCATTCGGCGGTATGTGAGCGTGTAACATCGAGGAGACTTGAGGGTTCTGGAAGATCGAGAGGTTTGTGACAGCGTGGTAGACAACAGCTGAGGGTGCGTCCGCCAGTGTGCGTCCGGGAGTAGCTGCACTAGGGTCTGGGGACAATCCTATGCGTCGCAGCTCTCCCAGAACCATTTCTGTCTCCCAAGCGTCAACGGTCTCGTAGAAGGCTTGCAGCACCTCGTCCGCAAATGCGCCAAAGTAACTAGTTGAAATAATGATTTAGTACCTAATACCTCAAGCGCACAAATTAGCGATGATCTAAACGACCACCCGCTATTGCACCGACTTCAACAAGAATTGACTCACGTATGCCTGGACGTGACTTTACTTGCCTCCATCCTCTGCACACAACTGCAACACTTTCCGAGACACGAGTTCATCCGCTCTTTCCATCTCTCGACCTTCTCGCTGTCGTATGCGAATAATCTGATCGAGAACACTGCAGCTTCGACTGTCACCGGATCGGCGCGGTCGCAAAACCAATGGAATACGCCATCGGTGCCGGAGGGTACACCCATGAGATGCGAGAATATCTTGGCGAGGGCATCGTCAGATCCTTCAGTGGCTATAGGCGTATCCCGCAGGCCCTTCAAGAGTGATTCGAGGCTAGCACGACTGGTCGGAGCTGTCATGTAAATGAAGCTGGTGGACGACGGTGTTAGTGCTCCGGCAGTTCTTTCAGGTAAACGCGACAGGTAAGAAGAAAACATACAGGATTCCTATGCGTATCTATTCGAGTGTCCAAATCCCAGTCCAGAAATTACGAGTGGCCTAAGTTCAGAGAAAGAAAGAGAAAGAGATGCGATGGTCCTTGACAGAAAATGTCGACGCGTCAAACAGCGTCGCGTCCGATCACGTATACGGCCAAACCTCGTTCTTCCCCTTCCCCTTGTCCATCAACGGCGAATTCGTCTGCGGTTCGGGTTTTTCCTTTACGCAATACACTCCCAAGAAAACGTTGGCATCTTCCCCGCTCTTGCGCTTGCTTTCTCACATATCTGCGCTAGGAGCCCCATAATGTCTTACACCGAATCTCCCGGCGACTACGCACCGGTCGAGCCTGCGTACCTGCCTTCGCGGCTCACCGACGATGATTCTGAAGTAGACGAACTCGAGGAGCAGGAGGTCGATGAACTGGACTCCTCCGAGCCCGAGTCTGATGACGGCGGGCAGGAGAACGGAGGTCCCATACACAGAATGCCCGGAACGACGCTACTGCCCGCCGTTAGGGTAGAAAACATCATGCAAGCCGACGGTGCGTTTTCTACCGTATCCCTACCGCTGGTATTCGTCTTTTATGCCAGGTGTCTACTAGGAGTGACCGGCAGCTTGTCCATGTCAAAAGAGGCGCAGTTTCTTCTGTCTGTAGCCACGGTGAGCGTTTCGTGGCGCATGCTCCTCTATGGCACACATTGACATTGATAAACCATAAGGAAGAATTTATAAAACGTATGGCCCAAGCTGGCCAGCAGCATTCTGGGATGGAACGACGAGCGCAAGTTAATTACCGAGATATGGGTGCGTTCTGTCCAATGAATGTCAGGCGTCAATTGACACAAACATACCCCAGCGCTGGCGACTCAACAGTACCAAGAATTCATGTTCCTTCAAGGTGATTCATACATTGTGTTTAAGCGACGTGTGGCGCGATACTAATCTGCGCATTGTAGAGACGGTTCCCGAGCCTATTCCGATATCTGAAGCTCTTAGGCGCCGTGAAGAGAAAGAAAAAGCCACCATAGAAGACAACCCAGCAATAGCCACATATCCCCCACCCACACACCCAGCCTCCACCTCTTTCGCTGCGCCGTCCGCTGGGCCTAGCTTCTTAGCCTCGAGTTCCCGCTCGAAAGGGAAATCGCGCGCGTCGACAAACGGACGCGAAAAATCGAACGGAAAAGAGGGCACGAGTAGCAGGAGCAGAAGCAAGAGGGACGGCAAGGGACGGTACAGCCAAGGCCAAACCAACGGAAACGGACATGCACCGGAGGGTCATACTAGTGCCAGGCCCGCCCGCAGTCGGAGCTCGAGGCGATCCCGCGGCGATGACTGGGAGCCCGTTATCCCTCCTGCACCGAGTCACTCGTTTGACTCGCGCCCGGATTACCCGGGCTCGATGAGCGTGTTCAACGGCCATATGAACGGCCCGACTGTGGGGCCAGAGGTCGATGGAGCAACAGGCGTCATGGGTCTTGGTCGGGAGGAGAGCTGGCCCGGACAGTTTACAGGGCCCGCCAGCGCCTTTCTACAACCGTACAGAAATGCATCACAGAATCCGGGTCGCACGATTTACTCGCAGACAATGCGGTAGCTACCCTGTCGGTGTGTGTATTGTATTGTACCAGCAACTTTGCGTCGTCAAATTCTGAGCTTATATTATCTGAACGCCTCTTTTCCTGTCCTTCAGATATTCATTGCCTACGTGTAAGCATTGCCTTCAACCTGTTTTGCCCCCTCCACGCCATGCAGCCAGCTGACACGGTCTTTAGTAAACTGCTCGATCCTTGGGAAGAGCTTCGTCTCGTGAAGGTGGAAGTCGTCCACGGTGCCGATGCGCATGATGCTCATTCCCGGGAATGCCGAGCCGACGCGATACATCAGCGTACCGCACGTCGAGCAGAAGTGGTTCGTCATCATGTTGCCTGAGGCGATAGTGCGCGACTGCCCGAACGTCTTCAAGTTTTCCCGGCCGCGCAGGTACTTCAAGTGGGTGTCGAGCACGGTGAAGTTGGATGCGAACATGGACGCGGTGAGTTTGCGACAGTCCGTGCAGTTGCAGATGAATGTGTCGACTAGACCTGGGGCTTGGGTCGGCTGGGGGAATACGCCATGATGTTAGCGAGAGCCTGAACACCTCTGGTGTACCGTTACACTGATACGGGCAAACTTACGAATGCAAGTTGCACGGCGCCACAAAAGCATGTGGCTGTCGCCTCATCTTCTTTCGACCAGCCATCGGTGGCGGAACCTGCGAGGGGGATATAGGGTTCTGACTTGTTGGTGGGTACGGTAGTGGCCATGACGAGCTAGTGTCTGCAATTTCGTTTTTCAGTACTCGGAGGGCTTGGAACTGAATCTGGCTGGAAACCTACGAAGTACAGAGCAGGATTGATTGGAGCGGTTCTGCTTTCCATTCGTTCTTGTTGGCATTACTTATATACGGACGCCTCTCCCAAGAAGCGCTCGTACTACGGGGATCAACGGACAGGTGGCGAAAGAGCTGACCAAGGGGAGTGCTGACAAGCGCTAGTGCTGACTGTCCGTTCTATATAGATACTGACTTCTGTTGGACTTCTGGCTTCCAGTGACTGGCACTGACTGCATATAGCTTGACGAATAGCGCCAGCATGTTTTAATCGGTCAATAGTAGGTCCCCGGCTTAACAAAATATTGAATTGTTAGGAAATGCACCAGCGTTTAAGGAACCACTTCGTCCACTGCGCCGGAGAACTCAAGTCGTACGGTTTGTGCGCAGACGATGCGGTGCGCCGCCTAGAGCGTTCGTTAATATGCGTGCACTGCGCCAAGATGGGCCACTACTTGGTGTGTATCATGATGCACAGTGACGACGCTTGATGATCATCCTGAACCATCTCTTAGATGTAGTACATTCATTTCTAAAACACCGAAACCAGAGATGGTCTAAGCGTAAGCATTGCCTTCAACCTGCTGGACGCCCTCTGCACCATGCAACCAGCTCACTCTATCCTTAGTGAACTGTTCGACTCGTGGGACGAGCTTGGTCTCGTGCAGATGGAAATCGTCCACGGTGCCGAGACGCATGACAGTCATTCCCGGGAAGCCTTGGCCAGTGCGGTACATGAGCGTACCGCATGTAGTGCAGAAGTGGTTCGTCATCACGTTCCCCGAGGCGATGGTGTGCGTTTGAGCGTACGAAGTCAGGTTTTCGCGGCCGCGCAGATGTTTCAGGTGCGTGTCCAGGACAGCGAAGTTCGTCGCGAACATGGACGCGCTGACCTTGTGGCAGTCCGTACAGTGGCAGATGAAGGTATCGACAAGGGCGGGGCGTTCGGTGGGCTGAAGAAATACGCGGTTTTAGTGATATTCTCGTGGAAATCGACACGAGCAACTTACGAATGCGAGTTGGACGGCACCACAATAGCAGGTGGCGGTCGCTTCACCGTCTTTCGACCATCCGTCGGTGGCAGCGCTAGAGCGGGGGATATAGGGCTTGGATTTGTCAGAGTGATCTATATCGGTAGACATTATCGGTGAGTGGGTCTATACACATTCTCCTAGGTCAGTACTTCCAAGCTCTAAAGCGGCTCAAAACTCACTAACACTGGGCAGGATATAGGAGTTGGACTTTGTGTGCCGCTGTTCGTTGCATCCGCTTTATCAATATTTCAATCCTCGGCCACGACGTACTCGCTACTCACCGACCTACCAACAATCGGCGTGTGATTGATAGGAATCAACGTTCAACCGCGGTCAGCGACGGCGTATTCGCGAATTTCATTGACTTCGAAGAGAGGGTCGGTCGATGATGGGCTGATTTTGACTGATGCCCCTCATTATACATATGATCAACGTACTCACCTCCCTCAGTGAATATTAATAGCCATTTTGCGCAATGCGATACATATGATGGCTTCAGCGTTAAACGTTCGCGCACATCGAGGGCCGTTTACACGAATTTACAAGGCTTTTTTCCAATGAAGAGAGCGAGGAAACGACTCGGAGGAAATGGGGACTTGTTATCGTTCTTACTCCGCGTGGCTGATTCGTCTTTCAAATTTCAAATCTTATCGCCCAAGGATACATCAATACCAAATCTACTCTACTCTATTTGCTAGCGCTGTTTACTGACATCACAAAGTCAGACTTCGTAGCACGGCCAGCACCGTCTGCTTTCTGTACTCGGTACTCTCATACAGTGCCCGACTCGGACGTCCGCATGATGGCCCATAAACTCCCCATCATCGATATCGCACCATACCTCGACCCCCACGAGACCAAAGGCCGTCTATCAACGTCCGCGGCCCTGCACGACGCATGCCTGAACTACGGCTTCTTCTACCTAGACATCCGCGCCTATGCGTCCAAAGCTGAGACCGACGAGCTCACGCGGTTGGCGCGCGAGTTCTTCGAGCTGCCGCAGGAGGAGAAGGACCGGATCGCGCTGAAGAATGAGGATGGTGCTCGAGGTAGGTACCGTCTTATACGCTCCAGTCTGCGTCTACTCGGACACGCTGAATCGCGTACACAGGATATGCGAGGTTACATGAGAATGTGACGAACGGAAAGGCAGATAACCACGAGGGCATAGGTGCGCCGGACAATTACACCGACAAATATTCTAAAGCCGCTGACGGGGGATCGTATGGGCGCAGCACAGACTTCTACCGTCCCGTAGAGAATCCAGACAAGACGAGACCCCTATGGGGAGAGAATCAGTGGCCCGCCGTCCCCACCTTCCGTGCCAAATACGAGGAATGGATAAACAAAATGAAGGCGCTCGGTCTGATAGTTATGGAGGCGTGAGTTCAGTATCATCTGTACTACCCAGGGCACTGAAGTCGCGGAAAAGGATGGCTGTGGGCCTGGGCATGACACCTGAAGAATGGTCTGAGCTGCGTGCTCAAGTCGATGACAGCTTCTGGGTCCTCCGCGTCATCGGTACGTGTCGTTCCCTTCGTCACTCATCACGCCCCTTCATATGTTGTTTCCTGCAGGATATCCTCAGCTTCCGGATGACCACGACGGATTCTCCTGCGGTGCACACAAGTCAGTGGTCTCCTTCATAGTGCCTACCCTGACCATACCCAAACTCATGCCATATATGCAGAGATTACGGATGCCTGACTTTCCTATACGCAGATCCTACTCCGAATGCACTTGAGGTGTTCCTCCGCCCTGCCCCTCTCGGCGAGATAAGCGCCAATGTACAAGCATCTACCGAGGAGGCGGGCAGGTATATCTCCGCAGATCCAATCGAGGGCTGCATAGTGGTCAACATCGGTGAAAGTGCGTCCAGAGAACCTCGTCGGCGTTGAAGGTTTTCTCGTCCGCTCATTTTTACCCGCTACACAGTGTGGGAGACGTGGACGAACGGACTCTACAAGAGCACCTTGCACCGCGTCGTGCACCGCGGCACTAACTACCGGTACGTTCCCCCATGCTCTACTGTCGCGTCCTCTCGTCTTCATCTTTGCATTGTCGCAAGTGTCTCGATCCCGTTCTTCTTCGAGCCGAATTTCAGCGCGGAGGTGAAGCCGCTCGCCGCAGCTTTGCGGCTGCAAAACTACGATGCCAATACAACGGAAGGGAACGAGGACAAGGCCCAGCTGCTGTACCCGCTAGTTATCTACGGGGATTTCTTGCTGCAAAAGGTTGGCGGGAATTTTGCGAGCGCAAAGGGAAAGTATGCTTGACTGTGAATCTCACTACTTACTACTGATTGGGAGCGGCCCACCCGACTCTCACAACTCATGCACATTGTAATACTAGGAGAGAATGGGTATATAGGCAAGTGTGATATTTGTACATCGTATTTGATACATTTTTTGTGCGGATTTACAAGGGACATTGGGTCGTGGATCAGGAACAAGTCAACTATGAGGATACATTATCAGATACACAGTTACACCTGATCGCTGCAGT
The DNA here is from genome assembly GCA_000827205.1 of Plicaturopsis crispa FD-325 SS-3. Taxonomy (NCBI): domain Eukaryota; kingdom Fungi; phylum Basidiomycota; class Agaricomycetes; order Amylocorticiales; family Amylocorticiaceae; genus Plicatura; species Plicatura crispa. Next base: position 757,712 of record KN832564.1, on the reverse strand, counting down.
CCACTCAGCAAACAAAAGACGCACTATAGTCAAAACCAAATCGCCGCAGACTGTCTTCGACACCTCGCAATGTGCTCTCGTATCCGTGATCATGGCTCACACACTTCATCGCTGCGCCCGACTGTCAGCACCGCAGGCGCTTGTTTTCGTGACATATATGATACTCACTGATAAACATATCAGCTCGGTCGAGCCCGCTTCGCCTGACAGCGTCTCCGACTTGGGCCTCGTTCCTGTACGTCTGCGCAGAGTCAACATGCATATGTCACACAGTAACTGATCAGTTAGAAAAGCGGATCCACGGCCTGTGCGCTCGACACACCGATAGCCGACGCGGAATGCCTCGAGGGTAGATGGCGTAGCGTCGTAGTTCCTGAAGACGCCGAAGCCGAGCAAAGGGATGGTGTATCCTGCATCGGGAAACGGTCTGTCAACGGCTGGCTCAGCGCATCGATTATAGAAGGGATGACCTACCGGAGGAGAGGCGAGCGTTTGAATGAATGGTCAGTGTCATATTGCCAAAAAGACGAGCGTACGAAGTATGTACCGAATTCTGATTATAAGGAGAGGATTATAAGGAGAGCTCAGCGAGATGTTGGATTATCCGGATCGTGATACGAACGACTCGTACCACATGGTATTTTACTTATCTTATCATTTGCTGTCATACTTGTTGGAATATTCGGCGGTATTGGTGTGAGTCTCGCCACCGTCGCCATCTGATCCTAACACGTACAAACAACTCGTATTGTACGCGCGTCTTCCTGTATCCTTTCTGCATTCAATCCACTACGTTCGTTTGTTTCCGTGCTGCTTCTCTGGGATATTCCTACAGGTTATTGAGCCCCCGTCTGCGCTTTACCTCTCTGCACGTCTATCAGTGTCTATCAGTGTCTGTGCGAGCTGCGTTGAGTGAGTTCTCCGCGCCCACTATCCTTATCAGTGTCCCATCAGTGTCCCATCTGCACCATCTGTGCCCCATCCGTGTTCAGTACTCAACCGAGTAGCTGCCTACCTTCCCCATCCATCCG